>CM021106.1:7445069-7823093 GCA_007115665.2 Sequoiadendron giganteum | reverse complement strand
ACAGCCTATTGCATTTGTGAGGTTCCATCATTAAAGCCCTTACATTAAGCATAAAGTCTCCTCATGTCATTAATTGGCCTATTCTATGTTGTTTGACCCTTCTTGAATTCACTTGCTCCCTTTTGTTTCATTAAAAGATCCCTATCGGCAAGACATGGTAGAATTCTTCCCGAGATGTGTTATCATTAACATGTATTGGTTGCAGATAGTCGGCGGGACTTTGCAGAATGTTTCGGCAACTAAAAGACTCATACCGGCATATGTTGGAGCATCGTCATAACATCACAGTGAACTTAGTAAGTCTTGCCGACTGGAATATGGAGGGGTCGTTTCGGCCTAACTAATAAGTATCGGCATGAAGTCATAGCGACATCCTTATGTCTTGCCGATTGACTTATATGCAAAATATTTTGATGTGACTTAAAATCTTCAGGGAGAGTCTTGGCGAGGTCACATTTGTTTTGCCGAACTTGATGTAAGGAAATCTATGGTTACTGCAGAAATTGGTATTGATATTGCCAAATTGAATAAAGCACAGATTCAGGTGTTGATAAGGGAACGAGAGATGTATAAAGCAAATAATGAGAGACTGCTCAGAGAGAATGATAGGTTGAAAGATTTGGTAGGTGTTCCTGCAATGCCAACCAAAATGCTTACTCAAGGAGAAAGTTCCCAGACAAAAGAACATTGGGTTGGATTGAGTGCTTATAATCAAGGAAGGTACGATGCTATTACAACAATTGTAAAGAAGCGGCAGGTCAATTTGACATCTTGGCTGAATCAGTTGTGGGGAAAGTTTTCCTCTACTATGAATGCAATAAAAGAGCACGAGAGGATGAAGGAACGGGTAATGGATAAATTTCAAGAATTGACCATGCATAACAAGGTTGGTAGCACTGCAACTGAAGGAGCAAATAATATTATCAGTCGTCATCAGAAGTTTTATGATGAGTTGCTCGGGGACAAAAATGGATTGACTGAAGCTGCTAATACAGTTATGGTTACACTTTTGATGCTAAAGGAGAAGTCAAGGATGCTGCTAGGTGGAGGAACGAGTGTGGTGCGATGCTGAAAGAGGTTATGAAGACATCCTCTGCGGAAGATACATCTCTAGAAGACGTGAGTGAGCGGGTGGAAGATATGATTAGAATGGAAACCGCAATTCGGAATGCCGTTGAAGATGCGGATACTTTTAATTGTCAAGATTACTTGGATTACCTTGCTACAACTCACTTATGGTTAACAAGGGCTTAATTGTCTTCAAAGCTTTTCGTATTTTGTTTAATCTTATTTCTGAAGGGACGCGTCCTTTCATATTCTGCATGTATAAAAGCCGCTTTCAAGAGACAAAAGAGTCAGGGCTTTTTTGTAAAAAAGGGGGATAAGACTGGTAGCATATGTAAATGATGGAGATATCAAAAGAACAAAATTTTAATATAATGGCGTAACATTTTCTGGCATCAGTTGTTTATGGTAATTATTAATTAGTATTATTGAGGTTGTCTCCTTATTTTGTGTTTCCTGGTTGTTTGGATTTATGTAAACAAGTTTTTACATCATTCATCAATGCACATTTGCTGTATTTGTATGATCAATTCATTGTTTCTTTCCAGCAAAGATTAAAATTCTTTGCGTTGATCATAATAAACAGGGAATATAAATTGGGATTATTAAGAAGAAACTCAGTGATCATAAATGGCATGTTTATACAAGTTATAAACCAAATAAAATACTAAACAGGTTGAATGTTTGCCAGTAAAATAAACCCGTCTTTGAAATTTTCTTGACTCCATAAATCCCATAAGGCACTAGTCTTACTTCTCAGTTTAAGTTTCATTCACATTCTCCATGCTTGTTAAGTTTTTAGTCTATCCTTTTCAAATATTGGTATGTACTAATCATTAAATCCAGTGTTAATTCATTTCATAATTGCCACTGTAGATTAATTGAATAAGATTGAGCTTTCCTGAGTCAATTAGGTATACCCACCTAGGTTCAACATTACCTTAAAGAGTAGAAGGTTGAGTTTTCTTAACCTTGTCTGTTACCCTAAAGCGTATCAAGAAGTTGGCATCTTCTTGAGGCATCTAGCCTGCGTTTTTGAGAGATAACACAATACCTTTTGTGATTTGAAGAGGCGCTTTTGGCAGATCTCGACCGCATTGAAGTCCGCTCTCTTCAAATCTCACCTAGGGCTTGAGTTTTATGCTAGGCATTTTAAGTTCGTTTTCCTTGAGTCAACCTGCATTTGCTTTGTGTTGGGGACGCTTGGGAGCTACACTTTCTCAGTTCCACTTCCTACCACTTCCAGGTTTGAGATTAAATTTATTAATTATTATTATTTTTCTATACAATATACACAGAACTGCATTATTTTTTAATTTTTTATTTCATTTTGTGTTTTCAATGTTATTGTTCAATGTTCATTGATTTGGCATCATTTTTACAAACTTTCAGATTTTCAACCAGCATACAAACTTTCATAAAAAAAAAACTTTTTAGCCATACAAATCTCAAAATGAGCAGCAACAACAGTGGCAATGACAGTCATGGGGGTGAGGGTAGTGATAGTGAATATGATGTTCAAAGAATGTCAATAGATCCTTCTTCTACCTCTGAAAATCAAACCCATGCTTCTACAGACCATTTTGCATGCCCTATACCCACTCTTCAAAGATTTGCAAAAGACCCTTTCAACCGCAACAAACCATTGTGTCAGTTTGCCACAGATGTGACTGTCAACAAGAAGAAAAATTCAGGGGGCAGCAGGAAATGGCTTTGTCATGTTTGTGAATCTAATTACCATGGGAGCTATACTAGGATTAGAGGCCATCTAGTGGGTGACACTGGAAAGGGTGTTAGAATTTGTGAGAAAATAACATTGGAGCAGCAGCTTCAATTTGCAAAGTTGGCTAGACTAAGTGATGACCAAATCATTACCATTCAAAATAAAAAATGATTAGCTGATTTGCAAGCCTCTTCCAATTTATCAGTTACAAAGAGTTGTGATAGAGGGAAGAAGAAAGCAAGTGAGAAAACTTCAATCATGGGGTTAATGAATGTGCAAAAACGTGAGCAAGCTGATATGCAGTGGTCAAATTCTTTTATGCACATGCTTTTCCTTTTCATTTGGCAAGGTCACCTTATTTCAAAACTATGGTGAAAGAAATATTGACAGTTGGACCCTCTTATGCCCCCCCTGGAGAACATAGATTGCGTACCTCCCTCCTTGACAAACAATATTCAAAAGCTACCTTGTTGATGGAGGAGATGAGGCAAACATGGCTTAGGACTGGTTGTTCCATCGTCATGGATGGGTGGACTGATATTCGACATAGGCCACTCATTAATGTTATTGTTACATTCCCTACTGGTTCATACTTTCTTCGAGCTGTTGATTGTTCTGGGAAGCGTAAGGATGCTGATTTTTAGTTTGGCATTTTGAGGGAGGCCATAGAGGAGGTTGGGCCTTCTATTGTTGTGCAGGTTGTGACAGATTTAGTTCGTGTTTGTAAGCTAGCTGGTTTGATGATTGAGAGTGCTTACAAACATATTTTCTGGACTCCATGTTGTGTACATGCTTTGAATAATGCTTTGAAAGACATTGGAAAAATAGATCGGGTGAGGGCAGCAGTTGCAGAGGCTAGAAACATACAAATGTTTGTATGTAACCATCACACTTCACACGCACTATTCCGGTCTTATTCAAAGAAAGAATTCCCCAAACCAATTGAGACTAGATATGCTAGCTACTATATTTTGTTGGAGAGGATGTTGGAGGTTCAAGATGCTCTACAAGCCATGGTTGTTTGTGCAAATTGGAAAAGGTGGACTCTATCGAAGACAAATGAAGGTAAGGAAGTGAGAGATAGAGTACTTAATGAAACTTGGTGGGCCACTATCAAGTAAGAAATTTGAAAATTTAAATTGTTTTTGAATTTGTTACACTTTGTTTTACTTTGTAGTTTGTATTTTTAAAGTTCTAATATTTAATTTGTTGCTTGTAGGTATATTTGCTCTTTCGTATCACCAGCTGTGAGGGTAATTCGGTATGCAGATACAAACTCTCCTAGCTTGGGAGAGATATATGAGACTTTTGATAGCATGCTTGACCAAATGAAGCAAGCTATTCGTCAAAAGGAACCTGAGTTGAGTTTTTATGAGGACCATATTAGGCCTATTGTGACAAAGAGGTGGAACACAATGAATGCCCCTCTTCATATGCTTGCCTATGCTCTTAATCCGAAGTGGTATGTACCTAGACCTGGCCGAATGCTTCCTTCTGAGGATGACGAGGTGATAGAGGGGCTTACAACAACCCTTCGTAAAATGTATACCAATGAGCTGGCAACCATTATTAGAGAGCAGTGGCTTATGTTTGCTGATCTTCAGGGTCCTACATTCAGCAAACGAGAGGCTAGGACAGATAGGGTCACCATTGCACAAAACAACCCCATTGGATGGTGGAAATTACATGGGAAGGACACCAGATTTGAAACAACTTGCCATTCGTTTGCTCTCACAAATTGCTAGTTCCTCTGTTGCAGAGAGGAATTGGTCCACCTATGGATTCATCCACTCCATTAAGAGGAATAGGCTTACTTCAAAACGAGCTGAGAAATTAGTTGCAGTTCGTAGTGCCTTGAGACTTCAGGACCGACAGACTACTGAGTATCGGCAGACTCCAGCAGCATGATGGGATGTTGATCTTGAGGATGTTAGGCAAATTGATGAGGATGAGGTGCAACCAAGATTGGTCAAGCTACCATTGGATGATCCACTCTTTCCAGAGAATGATAGTGCCTCAGATAGTTTTGAGCCTTTTGATATTCATAGCTCGAATGAGGCTTAATTTCATAGACTGTTGGACAATGTATTTAGTATTTTGATTTTCATGTTTGAACTTTGAGACTTTTTGATGCATGTTTGAAACATTTGGCTATGATAAAGTTTATATTATAATGCTTTAATGACATTTATTATGTTGTTATACTACTACTCTCGCGATTTATTTATATATTGATATTGTTGTTATCAATTATTAATTTATTGACATATCTTTCTCTTTCCCTCTCTCTGTCTATAATATATTAATAAATTTTGAAAACAATCATATATATATATATGTATTTTGTATGTCGCTGTCCCCTATCGTCCCCTAAAAATGGCCCTCTAGAATGTAAAGCCACTTGATGAGCAAACCTTGGGTGTTATTTCACACCTGTAGAATGCTTGAATCTGAGAGAAAATTGTTCTCAAAGATCAATCTGCATCAAGAAACCCTTGTTTCTCCTCTTCTTAGCCAAAGCATCAAATTTTCTTAAATGTTGAATGAATAATGAATCCTCAATTTGCTTTTTGAAGGCTTTTTTATACTCCTCAAATGGCACAATTTCCCAAGTGCCTTTTAGTCATTAAAATATAATAAAAATGTATTTGCTTTTGTTGTTGCTTTATAATATCATTCATTAACTAGGCGCCCATGTCTAAGACATTAAATAACTTGACTTTATGTTATAAAATAAGCCATTTATTATAAAGTCAAATATATTATTAATGATGGGTACACTTTATTATGAATTATTATTAAAGTAATGACTTTAATAATAATTAATTATATCTTAACTCCATTAAAACTCATCATTAATCAATTCTGACAACACCACAAGCTAACCCACTATTCACTCTATCCATTGGATGCCTTACTAAAAGTAGTAAGGTTGGCCCCCAACATTCAATTGACTTACTAAAAATAGTAAGTGTATATAAATGAAGCCAGAAAACCATGGAGATGATCACCTCAGAATATGCCAAGGAATTGGAGAAGAAACCACTGCCAACTGCCATCTGGAAAACCAATTAACTCCCCCACAAGGCCCCTTAATCACCAATATTAGCCTATGAGGACCTGATGATAGGCTAATCTGTCAAACACTGATCCAGGCTAAAAAGGGGACATTACAACTTGATTTTCCATTGAAGACATCCCTTGGACCTGCACTAATGAATGAGCACCCATTCATGAAAGGAGAGATGATTGAGATTGAGGAAAACATCACACTAAAGCATGAGGCAAGGACTGATTTTTGGGTTTATGACAATAGTCTTTTATCTTCAAATTATCATGTTATGACAGCCAAGAGGATCAGCCTTAAGGCTTATGATTTTCATGGAGAAACTCATGTTGGACCGACACTTGTTGCAAAACATGCAACGATGAGGAAGGAGAATTTTGAGATGATCGAAGGCACTACAAAGAGATATGATGAAAGTTCTGATTTTCTGTTTTATGACAGCAGTCATATTTCTGTGGATAACCATGAGATAGCAGCTATGTCACATAAGGGGAATGGTGTTGAGAGATCTCCCAATGTTGGCACTCAAGATGTGAGTCTCAAATACAAGGAATGTATTGTGGATTCAAGGCACAAAGGTTCTGATTTTGCATACCATATTATGGAAGATGTGAAGAAGACACAAGACATGTGTGATGGGTGGTTGTAAAGAGCTAGGAGAGAAAAGGTGTTGGTTGCCCAAGAAAAACAACACTTGCAAGAGGTCAAGGGATGTTGTAACCAACTAAATCAAGCAAAGAGGCAAAGGGAGTCACACTTTAGATCTCTATTTCTTCCAAGGGGAGAATGTATAGTGGTGGAGCAAGCAAAGGAAAGCAAACATAAAGAGTATGCAGTTTGTGGTGGACAAGTGGAAAGGTATGATTCAGAAATTTTTGTTCATATATTTGATTTGCATCATGAGTTGCCTTTGATTGAGGGCCCCTTGAACGCCCAAACCCTAGCAGAGGTTAGAGTAGTTGAGCAAACGCTTAGTGGATCAGCCACTAGAGCAAGATGTTCACATGGAGAGGGAGTCATAAGGGATTCAGTTTGTGGTAATTCATTGGTCTTTCTTGAAGATGAAGAGTTGGTTAATGACAATCATCATGTTGATTCTTTGGTAGCGTTTGAGGCTGCCCTATTTTAGAGATTTGTGATGCATGCCATGGAGACACTTGCCTTTGATGGGCATACTTTGGAGGTGAAGTTGAGTTATGACACAAGGTATGAAGATAATGCTATAATGTTTGGTTTTGAGTTATTAATGTTTGTGTTCCAGCTGGACTATGTCATAGGGATTGGAAGAAAGCATGAAGATCTTGGCCTTCCTACCCTAGTTCATGAGGATCCACTCCATACTTTGCTAAGAGATGGCTGTTCTGCCCTATTGCACATGGAAATCTTGTAGGCTACTAGGACAACAACAGTTGTTTGGGTGTTTTGGAGAGGTTTGGATCATCTCTTCATCATTGGGGAATAGTGTATGGATGATACTCTATCATCGTATGACATTGGCAATGATATTTGCACTCACTTGGGTCTAATTTTCAGTTGTGAGGTTGCTGTTCTGATTTATAACAGCAACACAGGAGGGGCTGATATGTTATTCTATGCACCTACGAGGGGCATCTTGCACATTCATGGGGAATCCTTCGAAGTTGGAGAGTTGGTTGATGTTGATAGTTTCTTGAGTTACATCTATCTTCTCAATTTTGATGGATGTGGTAGTGTGATGATATGGGATCCAAGTGGTGGTAAGCTTGCCGTTGCTTGAGAACAAGCAATTTCGGGAAGGGAGGATTGCAATGTCCCTTTTTGGAAGCGAGCAATAAAAATAATATTTTATTATTTTTTATTTTGGCACTGAATGAGGAGGTTAAATGATATTTATTATGATTTTTGGTGAAGGCAAAATATTTTTATAATTTTTCTGTGAGGCTGGGTGACCCTTTTTGGGGGTTCTATATATATATATAATTCGAATTTTGGGGCCCAAATTGGGTTGGCCAATTGGGAGTGAAAAGGCAAGCTTGGTATAAATACCAGATCTTTGTGAAGTCATTTGAGTATCGTGGATTCTTCTTCTTTTCTAATTAGCAATTATTGCAGCCATTCCAAGGACAAAAACCCTTGTGAATAGTAGAGGAGTTGGACGAAAACCTAGCTCTTCAATGGAGGACTTCATTATGGAGGTTCACTTGCGCTTCAATGGAGTTTTATGTTAGATTTTCATGCTCAGATTTTCATATCAGCCTAGGCGACTTGAGGAAGGCAGATTTGGTGTTATTTTGACCTAGGGTTTCACCCTAGAGTGGAGTGCCCAAGTTGCAAGAGGAGCGCCTTGTTTTGGAGGGGCAAAATTGGCAAGTTTGGAGGTTGTTGAAAAGATTTTAGGGGTTGCTAACCCTACCTACAGACCAGCAGGCCAGCACACCCTTGTGGTAGGAATTTAGAGGCATTTTTGCATTCATGTGAGCTGGAGCAGTTCGCCCAGCTAGGGTTAGTATAGATCATCATTTCATTTCATGTTTTGGCTTGTAATTGGGGTTTCTTCATATTAGCAAACTACTGTACATTGTTGGGCATGTTTGGAGCCCATTTTATGGTGAATATTGCATACATATTAGGTCTGATTTTGTAGCAGCAGAACTGAACAATTGATACTCAGATTTTGTCTTGTTTGGATGGACAATTTGGTGTTTCAATTTGCTGGTTATGCTTGTTGATTTAAGATAGCATCGGTCAGATATAAATGATGATTGCACTTATGCATCATCATCATTTATATTTAATCGATCTGCTCTTAAATATAATACCATCAAAATAAGTTATTCAAAATTGAGATGATGATGATCGAAATCTACAATGAATAAAATCAGAATTCATAGTATATATCGCTGCCACACATATTAGTTTATGTGTGAGTTAACCGAATGCTTTCGGTTTGTTAAGGAGCCTGCGCGCCCAAGGGACACGTCCCATGAGTGGACGTGTCTCCACTTTGTGGAGACACGTCCTCTCATGAGACGCGTCTCTTCTTGAGGCGTGTCTCTTTCATATAAAAGGTAACACATTCCTTCATTTGCAAACATCGAAATTAATAAATGTTCTGCAATCAGCACATTCGAAATACAAAGAAGAAAATCTGACTTAGAATTCTTACACAAAATTTCAGACTTAGAATTTCCATAGGTTTCTTAGTACCCAAATTTGATAAGATTTGATTACATTTACAATGCTCATGTTTAAGATTAGACAAAATTTCTATGTTATTTGAGGCAATTGGAATGCTATATGTTGCTGTTATTGCATGATCAAACTCAGAAATTTTATATCAGCAGTTAGGGTTTTTAGCAGAAATTTTGAAGTGCAGAAACTAAGGCAGAAAATTGTGTTTCAAAAATCAGAAAATTTGCATATATCCTAGTTGGGATATTTCATATTAAGTAGAGTATTTATGGTATCAACGGTCTAGGAAAAAGGTGAGAAGTGTTTGTATGTGTTGTGGGCTTGAGTTACTATAATTGGAATTTGTTTCTAGATCCATCTTGAGTCCACTAGAACTTGATGCCATTTCTTGTTTGCTTGTAACAAGACTAAGACTTCCTTTTGTGTTGAGGCTGAATCTCCTTTGCTTTGTATTTGAAGCCTAAAGACTTAATAAAAAATTGTGTTCACTTTCTCATTGTCTAAGTTGTTTCTTTAGTGTTTGTTGTGTAATTGTGATCTATGCTTCTTGGAGTCTATTGGATTTATTTGATCCACTCCAACTATTGTGCCAAGTGGTATTAGAGCTTGCTGAAGTATCTTGGAAAGTTAGAGAATGGCCCACAAAGGTAGAGGAAGGGGTGTACCCCATTGGGTGGAAGAGGCCCAAGAAATGCTTAGAATGTAAAGTTATTAGAAGCCATCAAAGGCTTACAAGCTTGAATGAAAGACATGGAAACTGCCCAATGAAGAAAAGTGTTAGGAAAGGTGTTAACCTTGCATCGTAATGTTAAGAACAAAAAAAGTAAATTTTGGGCCACAAAACGTAAAATGCAATTTTTACGGCTCTAGAGGTTGATTTTGGCTCTGAAAATTTTGAAATAGGCCTTGATGCAGAGGCATCTTGTGGTGCGTTTTGTGTCATGTTGCAAAGTTTTGATTTTTGGGTTGATTGGGTCTGTTTTGGGTCAATAATTTCAATTTGGACCATTCTAGGCCATTTGGGATCCTTTTGAGTCATTTTGGTGATTGGGAACAAAAAGTTGTAAAAGTTGTAAAAAGTTGCAATTTTGGTTTTTGGTAGTTGGAAGTCGGTTTGGCAGTTGTGAATGGATGTAATTGCATAAATATGGTATGTAAACTCAAACACCAAGGTTAGAGAAGAGATGGAATGAAAAATGAACATTTTGGAAGCATTTTCTTGGGTTTTTCATGGTGAAACAGACTGTAAATTGGATTGTACAGCCTTGTACTATATAGTACGACCCTGAAAGTTATTGGAAAAGTTGGAGAATGTTGTTAGCTTTCTAATGCTTTTGGTTTGACTGATTGTCATTGTGTTTTGTGAAAGTTATGATAAAAATAGTGATTGCCATGTACAGATTTTCACTGTTTCCTATCTGAAAAACCTTTTTTCTACGGATTGTACGACTTGATACGGTCAAGGGCAGGCATGGGGATGATGAAGTTATGAAATACAAAACTTTTGGTTTTTGTTTGGAGTCGTTTCATTAAGTTTTGTGAAAGTTATTGCATTTTTGGTGATGAAAGTCCTGTACCCTAACTAGGGTTTCCAGAAACACTAAAAAATTCATATCTTTGCTTTCCACTGTCAAAAAGTTATGAAAACTGGTAGAAAGCTCTTTTTTAAGGATATCTAAAAACCCTTTTGGGCTCAAGCCTTTAAAAGTTTGCATGTGTGAGGAATGAATGACAGTGTGCTCTCATTTGTATGTAAACAACCTTAAAACCCTGGTGACTTGAGGGTTTGATAAGACCTATACTTTGTGTGAACATGAGTGGTTGGGAATCAATAGAACATGTTGTAAGAAGACTGAAATATCAAGGAACTCATGCATCATGCTGGTTTTCCCTTGTTGAATGCACATTAAGCTGCCATGGCTATGCTTCCAATGTGATCTAGGATGCATTTAATTATTTTTTGAAATGAATCAGTTTATGAAAGTTGTCAAGTGAACCAAGAGTAGTTCTTTTCTCTACATCAGGCCTTAACCAAAGCAAGTGGGTTATGGTGACATGGATGTCTTCGAGATCTTTAATTTAAAAAAAGGGCTCAATTGGCTATCTGGATCAAAAGCTATGTCCTCTAGAAGTTAGGCCTCCCACATTGGTCTATGATGCATAAGAGAGCTATAAGAGGGAGTTACACTTATTGATTAACTTATGATGCATGCTATGACATGTCATAAATCATCTTTGAATGAAGAGAATGGAGCCAAAATGGAGCACTCAAGTTGTTGAGTGGAATATTGTCATGCCCCCTGATTGTAGGCTGCATAGGAATACAAGACAATTGCTGACCAAGGAGACTTCAAAAGGATCGATGGAAGTACCTAAGGGAAATATTAAATGAAATGATTCCCTATTAATGACATAAGGATGTGATAGTATAATGAAGACTTTAATTAAATTGAAGGCAGTGATCATTGCATTAACAACAATTAAGGAAAAGGCAACGCTTGAATTAAGGAGAGGTGCATACTTTGTAAGGGGTGCAATTATTACAAAGGATTGTGACTATTCACCCCACCATGAAGGATATATAGGGAGGTGGAATAATTTTGTGAAAGGCATCATGTGGATTGGATAAAGGGAAAATAAGAAATTGGAATTATAAGAAATCTATTGAAATAAATATTATTTTTTGCAAGGATATTATTGAGAAGTAAGTTTTAAAATATAAATTAGGAATAACTATGTGTATATATATATTATAATTGCATAATGATATGATATTTGATTACCAATTAATATAATAGATTCCTTTAGCAATCTATTTGTAATTTATTGAAGTGTTTGCAAATAGGGAGGCTGATCAACCTTCTGGGTTCACGAGATGTGAAGTACCGACCTTTCCTTCATCAAGTACGCCACCTCCGGATGGAGCGCTTGTGGGTCGGGGGGTGTATGAGTGCTTCTGGGCTTGTTGAGGAAGGCACTCTTCATGCATCTTATCAAGCATGCCACCCCTGAGATGGAGTGCTTGTGGGTTGAGAGGCGAATGAGTGATCCTAGGCTTGATCAAGGAGGGTGGAGCGCCTCCAAGGTGGACTGAGGGATGGAGTTGACCTGAGATCCTGCCATGTTCGTGGGTTGGGAGGTGAATGAGTGCTCTTGGGCTTGAGGGATATCTCAAGTATGCCACCCTGAGATGGAACGCTTGTGGGCCAGGAGGCGTATAAGTGCTCTTGGGCTTGAGGGTCTTCTCAAGTACGCCACCCCGAGATGGATGGACAAAAATCCACCCATGCTCTCGCAATACAAGGATAACCATTCTTGAGATTGCGGTCTACAAATATTTCTAGCGAATTCCTAATATGATGGGCTATCGGAATATGCCTTGGTATAATCATTAGTGATGTTAAGTTATTTTGAATTCAAATGTTAATGATGATATGGACTATAGATCTAACTATTATGATGTTTTAGCTATGATGTATTGTTCTCAATATTATACTATTTTATATATTAATCTGAATATAACCATAGAGTTGATACTTGTTATTGCTAATATCAATTTTTAGTGTTTATTATTGTTTTGTAGGCCTAAATTAAGGAATATCCCAAAAGGGGACATTACAAATATGACGAGCTTATGAAAGGTCCAAGGAATATGTCAATTTTAGCCGAAGATTCATCTTGGGGTTTGAGTGCCAAATTTTGAATGGTTTCAGTTCATAGTTTCCTAATTACTATTTGATGGTTTCATATGTTGCTTCTCCTATTTATTGAGTGCTTGAGATGGAGGATTCAAAGTGAGTTTTGTATGAGCTGTTATGTCACTATAATTTCTCTAGATCTCTTGTAGTTTTTACTTCTATAAAGGCTTAGACTCTGCAAATGTAGTAACTATTGATTATTGAATGATGCATTGAGTTGCTTTGGAGTGGGTTTTTTCCCAAAAAAGTCACTATTTTATGGTATATTGCTTTTGTTTTTATCTCCTCGTAATTGTATGATCAATTTTATTATTGGACATATCTTCTCTCATAGATTAATTAAGGAAGCGCATTTTGCACCTCCGCTTCCTTTCATTTGATATTAGAGCTTGATCACCTTGGGTCCTAGGTCCTAGGGACAAGCTTTTTTGTACTAATCTTGGATAGAATGGGAGCTTGCTCAAAAGATCTGTAGTAGGAAAGTGGAAAGCACATTAATAATAAAGATGGAGAGGTTTACAAGCACTTACTTTGAGTTATGGAAGCTTGAGATGGAGGATATGCTTGTAGATTGATGTGATGTCCCCATCACAAAGGGGCATCTGAGATAAGTATATGCTTAATATATTTATATCTTTAGATATACAATAACATGTTAAAAAAATACACATATCAATATAGAGATAAAATATAAGATTATTATATAAAATGTATAGAACAATTAAATAATAATATTGTAATTATAATATAATATAAACATGGTAATGATTTAAATATTATAAACATTATTAAAAATATACATATATAATTAATATAAAACATAAACATCAATTAATATTGTAACTATTAAATATAAAATAAATGTGTACCATATCAATATAAAAATATATTAATATGAAATAACAAATATAATAAATATATAGGGAAATTATTGTTATTACATTCTAGTATTAAATAATTTAATATCAAAAAATAATAATAATAAATAAATATTATAATCATTGCACATCAAAGATTGTAATATATTAGAATAAAATAATAATAAGATATTAGCAAATTGGTTTTATTATTATACTTTAATGTTAAAATATGTTCAATAAAACATCAAAATAAAATAATAAAATAAGTATATAATCTGAAATATCGTAATTATTAGTAATAATATATTATTTTCAAAATAGATATTATTGTGATAATAAGCCTTTAAAGGCAGCAATTAAATCTAACAAAGGGATATATTTTGTGAAAAGTCACCTCTTTCACCAAACAATACATTCCCCCCATGAGTCACCTACTTTGAATGGTATAAATAGAAGGAAGGAAAATAAGGAAGAGGGGAAGAAATACATGGATAAATACGATCTGCAATTCAAAGCAGCAACAACAATGATTGTTATGCATTGGAATATAGAGTCATTTAATATATATATTATCTAATAGGCATACAAGTATATATGCATAGATATAGATAAATTTTACAATGAATAATATGCAATGAATAAAGAATATATATATGAATAAGGAAAGAATAATTATATAAACATATATATATGAATACTAATGGATATAAGTAAAAGAATAATTATATATATATATATATATATATATATATATATATATATAGATCTATATGTATATGTATTATACCATTATGCACTAATGATGCTTGTTGCAATTATTAAACCTTATAAGTAATTGTGATTATTTGATATAAAAAATGAATAGATTTATGAATTTTTTATCTTATGATTGATTAGGAAAAGGAGAAAAAGAATATAGTTTGAACACTAAACCATCATAAAGGATATCTTCAGAAAATCGGGGCAAGAATTATGGTAAATCCCAAAGGGGGACATTACAATTGAGATCTATGGGTTATTGTATTTGGATCCAAACCCACTACAATGTCACAAGCCGATTGAGATCTATTGGACATAAAGATAAAGGGTCTCATTAGACTTTGCTTGTCATTTTTTGTTTTTGTGAATGTATATGAAAAAGCCATTGTGCAAGCTCTTTGTAAGAAGTTGGGATGAATGATTTTACTTTTGAATTTTCTTTTTGTGAACATTGTATATATGGAAAACATAATTATATTCAGTTTTATTTTACTTATAATAAATCTTCTAGGGTGTTGGACTTGCTTCATTCAAATGTATTTGGTCTTGTTAATGTTCTTTTTCCTTCTATGTCTTTGTACTATGTATCTTTTTTAGATTATTTTTTAGGACATGGGTGTATTTCTTAGATGTAAATCTGAAGTCTTTAATTCATTTAAGGAGTTTAAGGCTTGTGTAAAAAGTCAAAGTGGTGGGAAGATTAAGTTTTTGAGGCTTGACAATTTCAGTGAGTTTTGTTTTGCACATTTTGACAGATTTTGTTAAGAGGACGAGATTGAGAGACATAAGAGAACTCCATATACCCCTCAACCTAATGAAGTTGCAAAGAGAATGAATAGAACATTGATGGAGAGGTCTAGGAGTATGCTTAGTGGAGCTAACTTGGAACAAATTTTTTGAACAAAAGCCGTAGCTATGACTTGTTACTTGATTAACAGGGCTCCTACATTAGCTCTTGTTGACAACACCCTATGGTGGCATTTATTGGCAAAAGAATCTCATAATAACCTCATTGAGTTTTTGGTTGAGGTGTATGCACATGTGCCTAGGGAGATACAGCCAAAGTTGGAGAGCAAGACAATAAAATGTATCTTCATTTATTATGTTGTCAATGTAAAAAGGTACAAGCTTTGGATCATGTGGCAGAAAAATTCTATACAACAGAAGGTTATCTTTAGAGAGATTAAGGCTTCTTTCATAGTGTTGAAGTGAAATGTGCTAGCCAATTTTTTCAATTTTTTGATTACAATTTACAATGCAACATGCACCCATTAAGGTTAGCTCTAAAACCAAAACGATGCGGAATGTAACTCTAACCAAGGATGTACACCAGGATCCCAATGTTGGGCAAGGTGCGAGCATATGGTCAGAGGATCCCTATGAGATAGCTAACTGGATATAACTCTAACCAAGAATGCGCACTAAGACCTGATGTGGGAGGAGGGGCGAGCATATGGTCAGAGGATCCATGAACTAGATGACGGCTCAACCGATTAGCAACATGATGTTAAAATGCATTACAAAAAGTAACTAGGCGGCATGCTAGCCTCTTCCACTTTTTCAGCGGGTTGTACAAGAAAATAAATACTGAAATGAAAGACTGAGGCAAGGCCAGTCTCTTCTACAATCGTGGGAATTGCAAAGTGCTTAACAAGAAGATAAGAATGTTGACAGTACTACTGTTCAGCTTACAAAATGATAGAATTCCTACCAATATCAATGTATTTCAATGTCTCAATGCTGCAATTATAGGATATGATTCTCCAATCTTCCCAATGACTTCCCCAACCAAAACCCAACTCAAATGACAAACTTCTACAATCAGATTTTGACAGACCAGCAACTAGAAATGCACAAACCAGCAACTAGACAACCCACTAAAATGCTCATAACTACTCCGAATGACATGAGACCAAGTGCAATGAACTCCTAGAAAGATGGCGACTAATTTATGACCAAGAAATAGTTGCAACAACTACTCAATGAATTATCTAAACATTTGCCAGGCATGTTGAAGTAGAACGGCCTCAAGAGGGGCAACTTCTGCAAAATAAAATCCAAATCTGCATATTAAAATCTGAAACTCACCAAAAGGGGGCACCCAAGGATGACAATGACAAATGCAAACTACCCAGAACAATATAAAATTTATTCTATGACTTATGAATTAAAACTACTTTCAGCAATGACTGGACCAACAACACAAAAACTATCAAAACTACTAAAAACTCAAATATAATGTGCTTAATCTGTTCTCAAGGATTAAGAACAACAATATCTTAACTAGTTGCTATCTCTCAAGCAAGAAGTCAAGCCGAAGCTAGGAGGTATGCATCCTTCGAAGCAGCTCACTAACCATTTCGGCAGCATAACTTTAATGTAGATATCTGAGATAATGAACGAAGAGCCCAATGCTCTTATTTATAACATTTCCTGCTCCAAATTCAAATTCAATCTCCTTCCAAATGGACGCAAAAACCAAACTCAAATTCACAATGCCCATTAGTGTCATTTGCATTTCATTTCTCCAAGTTGTCCTCCAAGAAGCATTATATTTTATTAAAATGTCAATAAAGTATATTATGGCGTCCAAAATAATAATAAAGTGAAACACTTTATTAAACTGATTTAATTCCTCCAGGCTAGGCATCAAAACAATAAAGTGAAATATAAATATAATTGACCACTTATTTCTCCAAGGCGTCCAAACATGCCTTTTAAATATTTCACTTAAAATAATATTCTTATCAAATATCAAACTTGCCAAAATAATCACCTCAAATGCTGGAGACCAACTAACTATACTGCCCTGCCTGAAATAGCCGTAACACCAAGTTGCTGAAACACTGCCAAAATTAGCACCAAAGGTGTTGGAGACCAAACTGCTCAAATTGACCCGCCAGATATAGCCACTGCATTGAACTGCAAAAACCCTACTAAAAATAGAACTTACTAAAAATAGCATACTGCTAAAAATAGTAAGCTGTTCCAAACTCATTTTTACCACAATCCGAGCAGCCGTTGTACTTACTAAAAATAGTAAGTCCGGAAAAGTTCTCTGATTCAGTTGCATGTCACACCGTCACAAAGCTCTCTGAAAACCCAAAAGGAAACCAGAATCCAAACTGTAAAACTCCAACATGCAAACCCTTGAATCCTCAAAAGAAACCTCCAAGTAGCTGGAAACCCTAATTCTGCCTCTGACTAGTCTACGGGTATCCGGAAATAGGCTAACAGTCACTGGAAAGTGTAGTGCTAAAAATGGGGACATTACATGAAACTTGAAGAAAAATAGTTAAAGGTGTGGTTCAACTAACCCCAAAGATTGAGAAGGTTGAACTAGAAGCTCGTGAAAGACCTTAAGAGGAGAGTTCAGATATTTTTGAAGAGGAGGTAGAACCTTCACCTCAACTCTTGAAGAGGTCCACTTGGAAAAGAAAACAACTAGATAGATATAATCTTGATTGGAGATATATTTTAGCTTTGATTACTAATATCAATGAGCTCAAAATTGTGAAGGAAGAAATAGATATGGTGATTTTGAGTTTCAGAGAGCAACTTTGGATGAACTCACTACCATTCCAGAAGGAAGAAAACTTGTTGGATGTAATTGGGTATTAAAAAAGATCGGTTTACATGGTGGTATTAAGAAGTACAAGGTGAGATTGGTTGCAAAAGAATATTTTCAGGTTGAGAGGATAAACTTTGATGAATTTTTTTCCCCAATTGTTAAGTTGACATCTATTAGGTTCTTGTTATTTGTAGTACTAGCTTTTTATTTAGAGATATAATATATTGATTTGAAGACAACAATCTTGCATGGCGACTTGAAGGAAGTGTTCTACATGACACAATCTCAACACTATGTGAATAAAGGTAAATAAACATTGGTTTGTAGATTAATTTTCTTTTTGGTATGGTCTCAAATAGTCTTCAAGGATGTTGTACTAGGAATTTGATTCATTTGTATTGGGTTTGGGATTTTTGAGATCCAAATCTAATCATTGTATTTATTCTAAAAATGGACAATGATCAATCCTTATCATCACATTGTACATAGAAGATATGTTACTTTTTGATAACAATAAGGATACGATTTGTGATTTGAAGTCTCAACTTTTAACATAGTTTGACATGAAGGATTTGTGGGCTACTCAGAATATTTTGGGTATGGAGATCAAAAGAGGTAGAGCAAACATAAAACTTTGGTTGGGTTAGAGTAAGTATGTATACTTTGTGTTGGAGAGATTTAACATGTCAATTTGTAGACTGTTGAGTGTTTCTATTTTGTTGGGGACTAAGTTATTTGTAGAGTAGTGTTTATCTACACCTAGTGAGATGAAGGACATGGCTCAAGTGGCTTCTGCTAGTGTTATTGGGAGCTTGATGAATGCTATGGTTGTACAAGACCTGACATTGCCCAAGCAATAGGAGTCCTTAGCCAATTCATGGCTAATCCTAGATGAGATCATTGCGATGTAGTTAAGCGTGTCTTTATATATTTGTAGGGTACATCTGAGTACTACCAATTCATGGCTAATCCTAGATGATATCATTGTGATGTAGTTAAGCATGTCTTTATATATTTGTAGGGTACCTCTGAGTGCTTTATTTTGTCATCATGGTGATTCTGTATGGACTAACACTCAATAGATATTCATGGATTTAAATTGGTTAGGAGATGTCGACAACAAAAGATCCATTAGTGGATATGTGTTTAATTTATTTGGTGGTGCTATTAGTTGGATGAATAAGCGACATGCCGTGGTTGCTTTGTCCACAATAGAGATTGAGTACATGGTAGCTATTCATACT
Source organism: Sequoiadendron giganteum (assembly GCA_007115665.2). NCBI lineage: Eukaryota > Viridiplantae > Streptophyta > Pinopsida > Cupressales > Cupressaceae > Sequoiadendron > Sequoiadendron giganteum. The sequence continues at coordinate 7,803,935 of CM021106.1, read as the reverse complement.
TATAAGGAAGCCATTTGGCTTAATAAATTGTGTTAAAATGTGGGGCGAGTTAGGGAGTTATCAAAGTTCTTTGTAAAAATTAGAGAGCCATATATGTGGCAAACTTTCATGTGAGGATGACACACATAGATGTCTAGTGCTATTTTGTTTGTGAAATGGTAGAGTATGGGAGGGTGATGCTGGAGAAAGTTGACACTTTGTAGAATGTTGTAGATGCATTGACGAAGCCAATCAACACAAAGAAGTTTAGGTGGTGCAGTAAGTCTATGGGCCTCTCATATTGCAAATTTGAAAAAAATGTACAACCAAGAAATTTTTAAGAGAGATTCTAAGCTACAAAAGTTGTAAATGAAAAACAAAAGCAAACCAACAATTCTGAGAGATATGCAAATGCCAAGATGCAAGAATTCCATTAAGAAGTTCTTCAAAAGAAGTTACAAAAAAAGTGTGTAAAAATACAATGAGAGCCTTGCATATATAGACAAGGATGAGGAGGTGAGAAGGTAGGAGTGAAACTTCAACTACCCTCCAAAGGTGCGACACTTGTATGTGCATATGAGAAGTGTGAGCATGTGTAAAGTGTGTATGCAGTAGGTGTCTCAAAAGGTGAGTACATGTGTCTCAACCACATGAAGTTGGACAAAAAGCTAAAAGTCCCTAACTGGAGCTAAAACCTAACTAGTTTGATAATGCCATTATTTACACTAACACCCACCTTAAGTGCAACTTAGGGAGTAATGTATGCAAAGATGATGATGGGTCCTAGCTACTAGCCATCTTAGGTACCCATGCACAAATTTCTCATAATCAGAATAAGGAGAAAACCTAGTGGAAAATAAAACTCCTCTCCAAAAGAGAAATGATAAAAGTGTAAAGTGAAGAAGATATGAGATAGAAGGACTCATCGTGATCCCTTAAGGACTACTTCTATAACTTAATGCACAATGAATGTCCCCTACACCCCCTCCCCCATAGGAGAGGAAATAGAGAAGGTCTATGTGACTCCCCCAAAATGTGAGAAGGAAAGAACTCCATGCAAAGAGATGCTCCCTCCCAAAACTGAGATAGTGCTGGTAGATGCTCAACGTTGGATGTTGAAGATGATCCATGATCGTTGAACAACATTTCTCCCCTTGGGAAGAAACAACACAACAAATTGTGCAATATGACTTCCCATTTTGATAGGAATATGTAGGAAGTAAGATGAATGTTTCTAAATTCCACACATGATCCAAATACTTGATGTGTGGAATGTCAATACATACCATGTGGCTATTAATCTAAGTCCCACGTGAAGTCCTATAGCAAAGAATCTTTGGAAGCCCTTAGTGAAGTTTCTCTGAACTCTGTAGTAGTGTAAACAATGTCATCAAACTTTCAAAGAGAAGACAAATGTCCTCATTATTGTTTTCTAAATCTGCAATGCAGGACTCTACAAACAAAGATGAAATTTTTGGTAGAAATTTGTTCGAGTGTGTTGGAAAATTGGTATCAAATATCCTGATGCATAGAATCACTGGAAGTTCTCAAGGAAGCAACTCTGGATTCAGATATAGCAACCAGTGAGGAGATCTCAATGCATGTTAGCAAACTACATTGTTCATCTCCAAATGATGGTGATGTCTCACAAGATGTCTAAGTGAGACCATATGATTTTTCTACATTTGTTGATTTAGAAGAATCTGGCAAGCTGATTCCATTTGTAATGCAAAGCCATTTTAATTTATGAAGTTTCCAAGCAAGTTTCAATTCATCAAGTTTTCTCAACATGCACTCATCTATGGTATGCCTTTTCTTCGCACAATATTCACATTTTTTTTTCCATGGATTTGGAGACATGATTACAACCGACAAAATCAAAAGAAGAAAGAAAATGGTTTAAGGGAATTGTGGAAGTGCTCAAAGTCACAAGTCGAGAGATCCCCCTGATGTTATTATTACTAATTTTATGTCCCCCATAAAGATATGCAAGATAAATTACAAGTTTGTGAAGATTGGATGCCTAAATCTTCCGTTTATAACTCACAAAGATTTTTACAATTTTTGAAAAATTGGCAATCCAAATCTTACTTTTTAATGCAATTTCAAATTCTATGTGGAACTTTGATAGGAATATTTTTTTTTGCGAGATTCAATAATCAAGATGAAAATTATGCCTGGTCGAAATTCGGTTATTAACTCTAACTTCATAGTCTAAAAAATTCGAAAAAATAGATAAATTTTACAAATTGGAGGACAACACCATGTCCATGATAGAATCATCTTTTTGTCAAATATTTGTTTGCAAAATTTCGATACTTGAGGCAAAAGTATTGCCAAAATGTAAAAAAGGGCCTATTTTAGGCCTATAGGAGGGCCTTGTTAGCTGGACAGGTCACGGTTTGGAGGTAGACTATCATGGTTATGTTGGAGTGGTTGTAGTTTGTGAAACTGTCAGGTTGCAATTAGGAGCAAAGGTCCTGGGTAGAAAGCTAACTGTTGGTGGCTTCACTATGCTGGTGGCTTAAGCCATTGACCCTTGGACTTTGCGGTGTTCTACAGGGCGTTGGCAGGGTTTTAAACCCCCAATAATTAGCGCCTATAATGCTTTTTATTTTTTTTATTTTTGAAAAAGCCTCAAATTGTGTGTAGGGGGGCCATATGACCTCTTGTGCAATTTTTTTTCCTTAGATGTTCCCCACACCAAAAGTAGGCGAATTTGTTCAGCCCTTTGGAATCAATGGCAGGGTCCTTTTTGCTTGAAAATGCTCTGTTTGATATGATAGGTGAGCAAGAGAGGTTTTGTGATCTCACCCCATCCACCGCCCATGGGCAAGTATCCCTTGGCAATGACTCACCATATAAAGTTAAGACAGTTGGAGATATATCTTTGCCCCTCAAAACTCACAAACACAAAATTGTGAAGTTTCTTTATGTTCTAGGGCTCACAAAGAACCTTCTTTCAGTCACTTAGTTACTTGAGCATAACTTGAAAGTTGAATTCGACTGTCACAATGGTGATAAACTTTGTCTCATTAGAGAAATTCAAAAATGGTGAAGTTGTTGCTCGTGCTTCAAGGGTCGGCAAGATGTTTCAACTTGTTGATGCCACACATGAAGATAAGGCCCTTGCAGTGAAAACTAGTGCATCCACAACTCTTTGGCATCAAAGATCTGGCCATCTCAGTTTTGGCTATCTTCGTGCATTGAGTAAGAGAGATATGGTGCGAGGACTTCCCCCCATGCAGTAATCAAAAGTTCTTTGTTCACATTGTCTTGTTGGAAAGCAACATCGGGCTCCTTTTCTTGCTACATAGAATAGAGTCTCAAGTCCCTTAGAATTGGTTCACATTGATCTATGCAGACCGATGCCACCAAGTCATAACAATGCTAGGTATTTTCTACTCTGTGGATGATTTTTCAAGAAAAATGTGGGTTTATTGTTTGGCTCACAAAAATCAAGCATTTGAGAAATTCAAAGAATTTCGAGCCCTTGCAGAAAGGTCATCTGGTCATTCTCTCAGAGCCCTTAGCTTAGATCAAGGGGTGGTGATTGTATATGTTGACAATCTGGTCATGATAGGGAGTTCTCCACAGATGATTGATGCTACAATTAATGATCTCAAACGATTGTTTGACATGATAGATCTCGAGCTCCTGCATTATTGTCTTGGACTTGAAGTGTGGCAGTAGATGAATCATATCTATGTCTCTTAGATGAAATATGCCAAGACATTGCTCAAGAAATTCAAAATGGCAGATTGCAAACCTCTGTCAACACCCATGGAGACAAGTTTGCAACTTTCCCTCCATGATCCATTACCTCAGGTGAATGCTACTCTTTTGTAAGGACACCCCCTAATTTGCAACCAAAGTTTTTTGCCCTCTTCCACTAAGTAATTTTGTCAAACAGTTGCATGCTTATTTAATGTGGTTTTTAGTTTGCAATATTTCTGCTGATATAACAGCAGATACAAAAATTAAGACTTGAAGTTTAATCTTTAGAGTACAACAGTTAATACACTTCATTAGCAACCTGTCATCATGTTCATTGCCCAGCAAATGTTGAATTTATGTCATAAATAACCTCCAGATTACATACCACAGCTGCAGGAAGCCTTCACTGAATTTTTACCAATTTCCTTACTTTTTTCCAAATGGATATTTTGTCAAATAGTTTCTTGAACTGGTGTAGTGTTTAAATCAGCTGGTATAATTTGGAAATGAAGTGTATTTCAAACATACATTCATTACAGCATATGCATAGGATTAACATTTATAAAATGACATATTCATGGAAATGTTTTCATTAAAATTCTGCTATGAAATACAAGGATAATTAACTGATTTTCTAACCTGTAGGATGCTTTCACAGTATTGAAACCTCTTAAAACTGGTACATCACCACCAACATGGTATGGACCTCCCAAAATCATGTACGGCCAGTAATAGAAGCTTGGTGTTACATCCCAAATTGTGAGGTTACTATTTACTAGTACTATATAGGGTAAATATGAATGTAATGTGAAATCTGGAGATGCTTGTACCTTGTTATCAATATGTATGTTATCTCATTTGACGTTGTTTCATTTGATGTTATCTCAATTGATGTTATCTCAATTGATGTTATTCATGGTGAAATATTGCATATATGTGAATAGATGGTTATTGAAGTATTGTTATTCTAACTTTAAAGATGTTTATATATATGATGCTTATTGTTGTGAACAACGGACTGCTAAGGTATGTGCTAGTGGTTGCAGGAAAACGTTCAATCTCTAGGGGAAGGGGAAGTATCACCCGGGAGAGGAGCTTGGTTGGTTAATCGGTAAAGTAAACTTTCTCAGCATACACACACATCATCTTAGATTGAGTGAATTGAGTCAGTTTGTGTGGGTTTTAGGTAAGTCATCCATAGCTTGTATGATTGCAATAGGAGTCTTGCTTACTTTTGCATGCTTTGTGAGTGATGTTTATCTTTGTATCTGTCTGGTGGTTTTGCGATCATTATGATGGTAACGTGAATGGATGTAAGTAATCGGAAGTGAACATATATACATGTGTATAGTATATACATGTATCCATAGGTATATACATATCGATACAAGCGCCAGCTGGCTAATGGATATGCCATACGGATGCATCAATATGGTATACGACATATATGTGCACATAGAGGAATATATACATGTATATATGCACACAACCTATTATAAGTGGATATTAATAATATTATATTATTATTGCCTGACAATTTACATATACATATATATGTATGAATATACATATCGGATGTGCTGACTGGCTCACGATATAAATATATATTTGTTAAATATATATATATATATATATACACACATAATTATATATTAAAGATTATATAAATATATTATAGTTATATTAAAAAATATATATGTATATATATATTAATACTTTGGGTATTTACATATATATATATATGTTTAATATATTTAAGAACTATAATTATATTTATATAATAAAATATATAATTATTTCCTAATAAATTTAATATTCGATTTTATAATGGAAATCAAATCATTGATTTAAATATCATCTCTCAATTTGAAAAATCGAATTATTTTTCAAATATTGACTCCAACATAGGAAATCAACTTGTTTCCTATTTAATCAAAATATTGCAATTTAACTTTGAAAATCGAAAGGAATATTTACCCAGCTAGCTAAATGTTTCATAACTATGAAATCGAATGGAATAATTGCCAACTGACTATGTGAAAAATATGAATCGGAATTTTATCTTTGGCTTTGAAAAATATACGCCAACTCTAGGAAAAGAGAAATATCTCATTGGAACTATAGTTTTGAACTTTTGAAACAAAATAAATATGAATAAGCGGCGCTTGAACAAGTTGCGTGCTTGGAGAATGCGCGCTTGGATGAAAACGTATGACTGGGTCTTGGCAAATCCAACGCAACCTGGAAAAGAGTCAACGAGTTTACATTTTGAGCAATGACCTTTTCTCTGTAACCTCACAAATCCGCTATTTCTGAGATTGGTGCCACATTTTAAGATTTCGCCTGTAGGTGTCGATCACACCATTTTTATCATGTGTTTCTAAAATGGTCTTCACCTACTGTCAGTCTTTGGAGGTCGACTCATCTCCTTGAGGCTGAGTATGAGATTGGAAACCCACCACATTTCATAGTTGAACATTTCAAACACAGTTCTGTCATTCAACATGCCTTTAGAAGTGGAATTCGATGGGCAGGGGGGCTTTATAAATAGCCGCCCATTCTTCTTGTTTACTACTATCATTGTTCTCACTCATCTTTAGTTGAGAATTTACTTAGACACATTGTTCTGTTCAATTTATTTACTGTTTTACATTTTCCTGGAGAGCTTATTTATGAGAAATATATTATTCTAAGAGCTGAGAATTACCAATTCTTCATAATTGATTCATCTGAGTTTTATTCCTTTGTTCAGCTGTGACCATTATCAACTTGAATACACATTTCTAAGTGAGAAGTTTAGCAATTTGTGAGAGAATTCTGAGTGTGAAAGGCAGAGTCTTGAAAAGGGTTTTGCCCAACTAATTAGAAGTGCTGGAAGTGCAGTGCGAATTAACAGAGACATCATCATTTTGGGAAAAGCTAAATACCAGGCATGAGATATTCTTCTACTATTTTAATATGATTTTATGCTGTTGGAAAAGTATTTTCTGTTTTGCATAGAGAGGTTATTATGCTGGTTGCAGTGCATTTTCTGTATGAGCTTAGGAAGTGAAATGCGGTTATTTGGAAAAGAGAAATTAAAGCAATTTCTAGCTAATTGCTACATGTTTGTAATTATCTCCAAAATAGGAGAATGCTAGTTGCTTATATTTTATTCTATTAGGCTTGATTGAATGCAAGAGTCTTTTGGAGGCACTCTTATCTAAGTTATTTGTTTAACTAGGGAAGTTGGTGTTTACTCTTAGGAGAGGTTACCCAGTATGGGAGAGGTTTAATATACTTATGTGAATGTAGATTGTTTGAGGATAGGATATCTAGGATGATTGACTATCCAATGAAGGATATACCTATCTTATGTACATACTTAGTTGAGTAGGTTATTACCTAGCAGATTATATGGGGATAGGTTATCTAGGATGACTAACTATCCATGAAGGATATACCTATCTTGTGTAACTACTTAGTAGATTAGTATGTTGTAGGAAGTCTAGGATACGGATTATCCAGTGAAGGATAAAACCTACGCGTAGTGTAAGATAGCCCTAAGTCAAATCGGCCTTGAGTAGTGTATATGATAGATGACTTCATTTGAAGTACTGAATGAGAACTCTTTGATCAAAGTAGTGAAATGTACGACATCCACTTAGACTGTGTGATGCTTGAGACTACACTATCAGTTCATTGTGATCCTTATACTAGTTCGAGATTGTGAAATAGCAAGGTTCTAGTTGTGTAGGACACAACACTATGCTTAATTGGTTTATAGTATCGGTTATCCAACAAATCTCTTCGTCGAAGGGAGGGGCATCTGTTGAATAATAGATGTGTGGGGGACCGCATTATAAGTCTGTGGTTGACGGAAAAGCGCCCGAGTGATGCTTCTCCTCCTCATCAGGCTATTGGCGCACCAAGAATTGAAAGGACAAATTCCTAGACCTTCTTACTACTATTTGTTCTAAAACTCATTGGAGCTATGTTAGTTAAGGTACGTTTTCTCGTTACTTGTACTTGTGAAGTTATTGTAATGAAATGGAATCTTTATTAAATTTTAATATGATATCTTGTTCATATATTATCAATAAAGGAAAGAAAAATTATATTGCAATGACTTGTTAGCACGTTTATTTACTCTTTTGATGTAAATTTGAGAATTTTTATTTTACCGAAGGATCGGGTCGTTACACTTGGTGTTGGCAGTTATTTACACGAACTGCTGAAATATATCGGTTGGTCACTTAATGCTTGTCTCCATCCTTTGGAAGGAAATTTCAACCCATAGCTGCATAGTTATTGGAAGTTGTAATCACTCTTCACTTATGTTCGACTTCCCAGTTAACTTGCATAAGACAACAGTGGTAGTCAATGACATGATGAGATAGCTCCGAGTCAATGCAAATTAATGGCGGTGTGAGTTTCCCTTGCATCTAATTTTTACAGCATTTCGAAGCACTTTCCATTACCTGTAGTTACTCGTCTCCTTTTGAAATAGCCTACAAATTGTTATTGGACAGTGCCAAATATAGCTACTTCTTTATATTTTTAAAATAAGAATTAAATCACTATTCTGAAACATCCAACCATCATACAACATAGTGGTGGTGGTCAATGACATAGTAAGATAGCTACGGGTCAATGCAAATTAATGGTGGTGTGGGTTTCCCTTGCATCTAATTTTTACAGCTTTTCGAAACACTTTCCATTACCTATAGTTACTCACCTCCTTTGAAATCGCCTACAAATTGTTATTGGACAACACCAAATATAGGTACTTCTTTATATTTTTAAAATAATAATTAAACCACTATTTTGAAACATCCAACCATCATACGACACTACTCAGGTCGTATAGAGTTTTGACCAATTTAATTTTCTAGGAATGGTGCGGCATACTTTAGAAAATTCAAAACTCATCCACACAGTACCAACCCCATTAAAATTACCTATGTACCTTTTCGGTCTACAAAAACCAATACTTTAAATCTGTAACTCTAGAAGTTCACTAACAATGCAGCCCCAACACAATCTTTGAATAACACTGTTAGCAATCATCCAAGAAATGTCTTTCAACTTCAAAGATGATATTCCCCATGAAGGTCGATGTCTTCATGAAGTCTTAGAATTTTTCCAGCAACATAACATTCTCCTCAAAATTTCATCCATGCCCAGAAAAGAGCCCCAAACTCACTTTTGTTCTCTTTTCATAAGCCCCCACACAAAATCTTGAAATTCTCCATATTAACTTTTAATTTAATTCCCCTTTTTAAAAATAAACCTTATTTCACCGAAAAGTGACTTTATTAAGTTAATTAACTTTTTCGACACTTTAGTCACTTTAAACTCTGATGCAGAGCAGGGGTGGAATAGGCTCAAACACCACAATTCAACACTTACTTTGAGATTCTAACTCCAACTATGGTGGATTTCACAAACTCACTGGTCTTCAACTTCTAGGTCTACAAACCTAGTTATTCTGGCATATCTTTTAGAGAAGGCCGTCCATCTTAAAAATCTATACCTTTTCAGACACCCATTAAGCCCACTCAAAACATATCTCATCTATGACTAGGGTTGTTTTGGAACAACTTTATCAAACTTGACCTGCTACGCTGAAACAAGGCCAAATTAGGCCTCTTTTACAAAGCACCTCTAAGAAATACAATCTCCAAACACCAAAACTTCACACCAAGAGTCTCCACATGTCACATAGGGTCCAATTATGCAGATTATTCAACTAGAACTCAACACAAATTTGCTGCCCTACAATATCTCTACCTGAACAAGCCTAACACATGAAGATGTTAGGCTAGGGCATGAACAAAAACACTCCAAACTCCATCCCCTGCTCTAACCAACACCAAAAACATTGAAAACAAACTGAAATCATCCATTCCACCAAGTATGACCAAGATTCAACGGTGGAATGGGCTGATATGGATGATTTTTGTCACAAACCCTTAAATTGAGGGTTTTACAGGCGATTTTCAAGGAAACTCTTCAAACAAGCTTATCCCTCAATGAAATTCAATCACACCACATTCAAATCAAAGTATATTCACTGTAGCAACTCTTCACATGAATTTCAGTTTATGACACAACTATATGGGGCTGTATAGGACTGGAAATTACAGAAAAACACAGAAAATCAACAAAAAAATAGAGTATTCTCTTATTGCTTTTCCTCCAAATGATTCAACAACCTTGCCTCGAAGTTTGTGAGGCCATTGAAGCATGTTTCAATTGAATCCCAACGGTCTACAACCTCCATTCAAACAGATGACCGTTCATATTCCCTAAAAAGCAAAATTTGTTATGTTGCAAAGCAACTTTTACACCATTTTGACAAAACACCACTAAAGGACCCTACATGACTTAAATTCATCAAAGATGGTCTCCATTCGACCTTATTACATCAAATAAGTGACAAAACACACAAAACACCAACCTAGACACCTAATGACATCATTTGAGCAAAATTACCATGGTGCCCCTGCACCAAACTCACATTAAAAAAAATTAATTTAAGTTGCCTTTTAATTTATGTTTTTTCGACAACTTACAATTAATTATTTAATTATTAAATATTTCCCTTACAGCCAGCCGAAGATGCAAAAAATATAGAAGACATTCGGAGGTGACATCAAAAGGTGCCAAAATAAATAGGAGCTCATCGTGAACATCAAACATCCCCCTCTGGCATGATTGATGGTCACTTAGAAAGTTGAAGCTAATTACAATGATGATGTGACTGAAAACGGGAACATTACATCTCTATTGTTAGCTGGTTGGGAGTCTCATCTACTTGACTTATACCAGGCCATATATCATCTATGCTGTCAGTTATCTTTCTAGGTTTATGCAGGAACCTAAGGTTGTTCATTGGAAAGCAACAAAGCGTGTTTTGAGATACATCAATGGTACAGTATCATATGGCCTGGAATACAAGTAGCATGCAGTTTTTTCTCTGTGTGGATACACGGATGTAGACTATGCAAGTTCAGTGGATGACAGGATGTCTACTTCAGGCTTCGTTTTCTTTTTGGGATCTAGTACGATATCTTGGGGGAGCAAAAAGCAAACCATTGTTGCTTGCTCTTCCACAAAGGTACAATATCGTGTCGTAGATGGAGCTGTTTGTGAGATGATATGGTTATGTCGCGTTTTGATAGGCATAGGTGTTCCTAAGATAGGTCCTACCACTTTGTTTTGTGACAATCAAAGTGTGTTGAAGGTTGTTCGTAATCCTATTTTTCATGAGCGTACCAAGCATATTGAGGTTCAATGTCACTATATTTGTGAGCATGTTCAACAAAAAATATCGAGCTCCAATATTGTTGGAATCAAGAGCAATGTGTTGACATGTTTGAAGCTTTTCGGACTTTCTTGATTTGCTCTCTTGATCATATGATGTAATAAGGAGGGGATTGTTAGCATTTCATTTGTATTACATCATTGGTTGTTGGTGGCTACCATAACTAGCTGTTGGTTGTTGGTAGTTTACGGTCGATTCTAACCATCTTCTCATTTATTTTTATTGACTGTTTATGATTAATAACCTGGTCACTCCTTGCTCATCTTTATTAATTTGATGATCCAAACATCAGCAATAATTGTATAAACCCTGCAAATCTGCAAATAGATAATTATGATCTTTCCAATTGTGGCGCTCAAGGTGGAATGCAACAAGGATGGTGAATAGTGCCTCACAAATTTGAAATTCAATGATCGAAGTGATTTGCTTGCCAATATTTATTGTTAAAATTTTGAAATGAGCATTAGAACCTCCAAACCAACAAGATCAAACCCTTTGATATTGTAGTGGCACTATAGCAACTGAAAATGACTTGAATTTCTCAATTAATCTTCAAAAAATCAGGCACAATTGCGACTTCTGGATGGAATCACTCCTAATGGATAAGAGGATTTTCGTCCTCATATCCATGATATAAAATTTTTCTGAGTTTTTTGCTTGATTTATTATTTAATGGGCATGGGTTGAGATCAGAATATCAAGGTGGTTGTGTAAATTGTGAGAAATCTGGGTTTATAGTATATACCAGATTCGGTTAAAATATTGTAATCAGCAAAATATTTCTAGGGATATTTAAGGAATATTAGCATTAATATCCGTTTGGGACATTATAGTTTTTCTCAAATTTTCTTGCATTTGAAAGTGATATTTAGGAAATTATTATTACTAGTCATTGCTATGTTTGTAAGAATTATGGGAATAGCTCATACCCAATATATTATGTTCTCTTGCCAACGTGCAAGCCACATTGTCCTATACACATGTTAATGACAACACACGTCTTCATCCCCACTGCCACAATACAAGAGTTTTTGCTTGTCAATATGAGCTGCCATTATTAGCAACCTAAGACCCGATTAGTTCTAACCTCCAATATCACTTTTGCATGAATGACATGATGTCTGCCATTTCTCCTCTTTCAGTCTTTTGCAATGTGTGAGTAAAAGTTGAGGTGGAAATCAAATTGCACACAAGATATACTTGTTACACCCAAAATGAAATTTTTGGCATTCTACTTAAATTGAGCTAAACAATGTAAAAATGCCGTCAAAAGTATGTTTTAGGTCAAAACAAACATGAAGTCTTTGTGGGTTTTTGTCAAGGAACCTATGGTTAAAATTCTGAAAATATGAAAATTAGGGTTTTATGCCCCTATTTTTAGGGAAATCCTTAAAAATAGGACCTTCTCAAAAATAATTGAAAATAATTCTGATAGGGTTAATTGACTTCACGATCACACTAATCAAGTCAGAATTATTAAAAGACATGTTTTACTCTGGTGGGTCTATTCCCGTTTTTCAGGAACAAAGTTAGGAGCTCCGCAGCCATTAATGGTAGATTGGTCCGTACCAGGTGCTGAAAGCTAAACCTCAAAAGCTCCAACGAAGAAGCCATGGCAAAAAAGGTAAAAAAGATGCTGTTATAGCGAGGGAGTTTCTCAAAACGAAAAAGGCCAAAATTTGGCTAACTCTGGAAGGTGCACGTTTTGCTGCCAAGGCAAAACACAATCTAAAGGTGAAAAAGGCGCCCCTCTTGAAGAAAGGTGCCCTTGGATCTCAGAGGGCAAATCAAATCACTCTGCAACTCTAGATCATTCGTCTCCTTCGTGTTTGTGCTGTCTCGACAACGCGATCATCTGATTCAGGGATCACTAGCAAAATAATCAGCAGGAAAGAACATTACGACTGAGCCTCTCTGATCAGTGACACGCTCCACCAGCAATTTACCAGGTTTCTAGAAGAGCACCGTTTCCACATGTGTTCCTACCCGGTATACCTGATAGCCTTCCAAGGTGAATTCAGAACACTAAACACTGTGGGAACATTAGGTGTGCAAAAGGTCCAAGAATACTTTGCTCGCCTTGAGTTTACTCTAGCGGAAAGACACTTCAAGAAGATAAACGACCTTTTCACTATGCACACCATGCGTGAGCAAGACCATGAGATGCACGTCTGTATTTCACCAGCAGCTAAGGCAGCAATGGTGGACTGGGCGGATTGGTTCATCCAATTCCCCACTTTCACCTACATACGCGTGTATGGCTACAATGGCCACCCCGCCATGATGCCACGCTACCCTTCAGACAAGGTAGTGTTCATGGAATTCCTGAGACAGTTGGCTGAGGTTCACTCTTACCTACGCCAAAAGAAGAAGTTAGCTGCAAACTTTCCTTTTCAGATGGGACTCTACAGATGTAAGACTGCAGCCAATGCTAGGTTGATGAGCCAAGAAACAGTGAGATTTAATCTCAAGTACCTCATTGACAGGAGGTCATCATATGATCCAAGAGGACTCTTCGCAGCACATCTCGAGCAAAGATCATCACATGAATCTTCCATAGAGGATTTTTGGGTCAACTGCAAAGATGAGTTCGAAGTAAGAAGAAGAAACTATAGCAGATTCAAGCTCTCACAGATTGCAGATTTCATGACAGAAGACATCGAGGGCTTATCTAATGACGAAGAAGAAGTCATTCTTCCTTCCTTCTTCACGGATCAAGTAAATGCACAACCACTCGACAAAGTAGATTGGTATGCGAAAGAGAGTACATCTATCGAGGAAAGAACTGGTAGAGTAATCCGACATAGTCAACTCTACCTTGACAGTAAAAGGACAAGGAAGGTAGTACTTCCCCGATCAGAGCCGCCAACGGTTCAGTCTACACTACCTTCCTCGTCTAGGAAGAAACCCAGACAAAAGAAGATGAGCATTCTTCCAGAAGGAATGTGAATGTCAGGGAGCACATGGGGAAAAAGAGGAATTGCTGGTACAAGCCAGCAAGAGATACAGGTGGAGACAACCACCAATTTACCTGAAACAGTTGAGAACGCTGCAGCTACACTAGAGCCAGTGATTGAAATAATCGTTGCAGAGATGGAATCAATTGTAGAAGAAGTTGTAGCAGAAGTAGTGCCTGTGATAGAAACAGAGCCACCAACTTCACCACAATCATAGGGGTCGCAAAGTCCCATTGATTTGGACTCGCCACCGCGAGGCATTGCCACGGCACAGTCTCGTTCTTCCAGCATTCAGGGGGCCTATGTTCCTCCTCCCAGTGATGCTAGCCGGGATTCTATCTGACTAGAAAGCTCGCTTGGAAGGAAAAGGGAGAGACCTTCTTATCAGCTTGACTTCACTGAGTTCCACCATGTCCCACAAGACATGCTGGCAAAGAAGTTGAAGAAGCAGACACATGTAGAGAGGAATGCAAAGAACGAGGTTGTCATAGAGACTGCTGCCCCACCTGAAGATAAAGACATACACAATGTGAGGGTTGAGGATTTCACGCTTTCAAAGGTGAACCTTGGAAAGACCACTCGACAGGTGGAGGCAGACCTTCTTGGAATTGCCTCAGCGAGCGTCAAGGAAAGAATGACAAAGGATGGACAAGACAAAGCAGCCTTGAAGGCTGAAAATCGTCAACTAAGACTGTACATTTCTAGCTTGATGCACGACACTCCCAACTCCTTGGCCTTGCCTCAAGGACTATTGGATCTCCCAGCTGAAAGAAACCATCATCAGTTGATCACATACGAGAAACACTTGAGACATCAAGTGGATGAGTTTGTTGTCAAAGGACGGTGTGTATTAGCAGAAGCATACCAGCTGAGAGACAGAGCACATGGACTCCGATCAGAGATCCAACAATCAGATTTGAAGACAGCTCAAGAGAGGCCAAGAGAGGAAGCGACAGTTGCTGATCTACAACACGCATACCAGTCAGATACAACCACTGAGAACAAACGCCATCTCTTTGAGTGGAAAGAACAATTGGCATACAAGGTGAGAGCCTACGATGCCAATTCAGTGGAGTTGATTGACTATAGACGCTTTGTCGCTAATATTATCAAATTCGCAAGAACGTTGGTAATATCCTTCCCTGAGTTAGAATATCAGCGAGAAGGAGGGGAATACGTTGAGCTTGAAACGGTACAGAGACGGTTTCAAGATGTCATCAGTGGTTCATTCCTTGAAGATCCCAATGGTTGCAAATTAGCCATGTCTATCCAGTTGGATGAAGCAGCTGCCTAATGCATAAACTATCAGCAGCAGCTTGTGACAGGTGAAGAAATGCTTAGACGCCACACAGTCATCTTGAGAAGCATTAATTGCCCGGGGGCCGAAGAGGTCAACGACTGGATTGAGACTTTGTTGACCAGTGGTGAAGAGGTGTCAAGCACCAAGGAAGGACGTCCTACCCTCCAAATAGAAATAAATACGACTGAAGTCAACTTGATGCCCTTTTCCAAGTTGACTCCAGATCTCCACAAATCATGCATGTCAGATCCCAGTGATCTAGGATGTCTAATTGACTCCCACGATTTATGGATCTCAGATCTCCTTAAAAGGTGGATGTCTATTTGGAGACACATTTGTAATTATAGTTCACTTTTTAGTTAGGTGTCAGTCAACTGAGGTAGACTCCCAGTTTGACTCTTGTTTAGTATTAGTTAACTGAAGTAGATTTCCAGTTAACTGCTTGCTCACCTACTTTTAGACATAGGAATAAATCTTGCTGATTGGCAAGAACTGATTGTTAACTCAAGGATATTTTAGGGTTGTCTACTCCTTTGAGTTTCTATAAGTAAGAGCCTTGGGCTGATTATTTGTTTACCCTTTATTTGCTAAGCAAAATTGCTGTGCCATTGTTGCCAGAGTTAGCTTGTTCATATCTGTTCACTCTTGGATGAGAGTTCGTTGGTTGATCGTAATTGTGCATGATTTCGTGCCTTTGTTGTCCCGACCTTTGTAATTTTTTGGAGAAGCTTGAAGAAATAAATCAGATGGCGCATGCTTGCTTGATCTAAATACTTGAGTTCTTTCAATGTCTTGTTTTCAAATAGTGTATTGTTTCAATCTCCTCCTTGGACAAGTGTCGTCACCTCCTTGGATATTTTGTTGTCGATCATTATCGTATGATGTTGTTTAATGAGTTGTCTTTCAGCCTACACTTTGGACAAGTGTCGTCACCTCCTTGGGAATCCTATTAGTCAGATCATTGTACCTTGTTTCCAGTGAGCTGTTTCCAAGCCTACACCTCGGATAGGGGTTCCTCCTCCTTGGCAAGTCTCAGATCTAGTTTACCGTAAAAGAGTGTTTACTTGTATCAAGCCTTATCTTGGTATATATCCGAGAGTTCAGAGCCTCGGCCATATTCCACTGAGACGGAGGGTTCAAGTGATCCAACCCATCCATTTTGCTCCTACGCCCTCATGCTTTGTTTATCTTGAGGAGGTAGGATAGTCTAGAAGCTAGTTAGTCGTAGTTAAGATCTACGGAAACAAGAGAAAAATCTTAGCTACGACGCATTGTATTTATGCACCCTTGTGTCCTGCCGCTGAGTAAAAAAGATAGGAACCTTAGTACGCCTTTTTTACATAGAAAATCAGCAAAGAGAGATCTTCCTCTCTATAATCCGAAGAGCATGTACTAACACACTTGCAATAGTTGTCCGTTTTTAATAAGCACTCCAGAGGTGCTAATTGAAATGCCAACAATACTGACTTCAAAGCATTTGGAACACTAGGTATTAGATTTTATTTAGCCAATCTTAGTATCAAATTTTTTTTCACAATTCACCTAGCAATGTATGATAACCTTTTTTGTTACTTTATCCAATGAACTAGCATAAAAATTGGACCACTTTTAGAGTGGATTGTTGTACAAAATTGGAAAAAGGAATGAAAGAATATAAATACCCCATAATGAGTACC
Organism: Sequoiadendron giganteum; assembly: GCA_007115665.2. Classification (NCBI taxonomy): domain Eukaryota; kingdom Viridiplantae; phylum Streptophyta; class Pinopsida; order Cupressales; family Cupressaceae; genus Sequoiadendron; species Sequoiadendron giganteum. The sequence continues at coordinate 7,786,997 of CM021106.1, read as the reverse complement.
TTTTTACATGACATTAAACATTTATTTTTTGAAAACTTGTGCCCATCATCATGAACATACAACAAAGTGCTCTAGAAGACAAATTGTAATGTCCCTCTTTTGGCCTTTCCAAAAATTCTAGGGAACTCCAACTTTCTTGGAGAACGACACCCTTATCAGTTTGGAGTTCTGATAGTGGCAGTGAGTTTTGGGGATCATGTTGAGTTCATTGATGCTTTTCGAGAGCGGTTTCGCCTTTTCTAGTACGCTCCAAACTTGTTGGAGGAAAATGCTATTGTTGGAAAGTGTCTATTTTTAGTAAGTTTGTTTCTTGATGAGCTCCTAAGTATTTTGGCACCTTCAGATTTCACTTCCAGACTGTTTCTATATTTTCCGCATCTTTAGTTGGCTATGTGGGGAATATTTAATAATTAAATAATTAATTGTCAGTTGTCGAAAAAACATAAATTAAAAGACAACTTAAATTAATTATTTATAAGGTGATTATAAAAGTGATTAAAGTATCGGAAATGTTAATTATTTAAATAAAGTCACTTTTTGGAGCAATAAGGATTATTATTTTAAAAAGGGTGATTTAAAATATTAAATTCCAAAAAGTTCCTGAACAGTTTATAAAAAGGAATGAAGTGGTTCATTTCATTCATTCTGAAGCTGGATAATTTCTCTTTTCGAGATTTTTTCTTGTGGTCGGATTTCTACCAGTGGGACGAATACCCCAATGGTTCAAAAGGTTGAAGCTAAGGACGAAAACCCTTTTGGTGTGGTTCATCTAGGATCATGGTTTGCACTGAAAAGATATAGTTTGAGATCTTATTTCAGATGTCAAGTTGCGAAGTTTTTAGAAGAATTTCAGGTACAGTTTATTGAGTTGTTATTAAAATAAAATAAAATAAGTCTATAGGATTATGGAAGGATTTCAAGGTGCTGGACGGTTGTTTGTATCTATTGAGTAGATTGAAGAAATTTGAGATTAAAAAAGTAATAAAAGGATCTTTAGATTGAAGCAAATTTATTGTAGTTGTTTACTCGCTATGGGTACAATGACGTATGGAGTAAACGGAGAGATAAAATAACATTGACAGCATATAATAATCACATGGCAATCGCACAGAACATAGATATACTTCTTTATTCAGTATTCGGCAATTACATCATAATGTCTCCAGACAGAACATAGCATAGCATAGTAGAACCATAATGTTTCCCGACTACATGACTCAAGTACATATAGTACGCTGGCGGTAGTTGAGGTACCAACTGTCGTGTCCCTTCATTATAACTAATTGCTTCATCAGGAACTTAATTCCCGAGACAACTAACCAACATGAAACGTACATAAGTACATGGATTATTAATATTAACTAATGTCTTATTTACTTATAACTCACAGCCGACCAAGTACACTCTCAACCAACTACATCGACTCACGGCCGACTACAGTAGTCGCCACACACAAAAAAGAAAGCGACAAAAAGATAGATGGAAGTTGTGTGTGGGTAAGGTGATAGGACAGAATTTTGAAGGAGATACACCATATATTAACATATATATCAGCCGCCTTAATCCTTGTTTGAAGCGCTACAACCAAAGTGACGTGGGGGCATCTGCAGGAGGTTGCGCCCTTAACACCAGCATGGACATCTTTGAATACCATCATAATTTCCTTCTAGGGTCATGCCATATCGAATGAGCAAATCAAATTAAATTCTGTCAAGCGCTTGGAAAAGGGAGGATGTATGGGTAAGGAATAGCAAGCTTGTGAAGTGTCAAGTACCCAGCAAATAAAACAAAGTTCATGGGACCTATTTTCATCAGCCTCCACCCATCAAAAGGAAGCCGAGGAGGAGTCTTGTGAATAAAGTGAAGCCTTGATATCTATCACCATATTTGATATTCCAAGGTAGCGACCTCTTTGCTGGACAGAAGACCAAGAGTAAGATGTTGGGATGACATGTTAAGCTGGTAGAAGGCCCATTCGCTGCCAATAGGGATCATTGCTAAGCTGGGTGACTTCAAGAAAAATCGTAGGAGTCATAGAAGGTGGCGCTAAGCTTGGAGTTATTCTTTGAGTTGTCGCCAACACTAAGGAGACCCTTGTATAGCTGCTGCAACCTTCTACAGGCTGCAATTAACATTGGAACCGTGGGGAAAACATCAATTGCAGACTATTAATATCTACAATATATTTCTGCCTCCAATTACACACTGTTCAGCAATTCATCATGAATCTGCAACACCAGCAATGAATAACTTGAGAATCTTGCAGTCTACAGGCATCTATGGTGTTAGGGTTTCCAGAGATTGTACCTTGGGGCGATTCACTACAGCTGCACTTAGTATGGATATTTGCTACTAATACAGGTTGGGTTTGTAATATCCATATTTTGTGAATTTTAAACAGCTGCAACATTAATTTCTAATGGTTATATTTACCATGAATAGATGTATTGCAAACTGTTTGTCTCATTGACTCAATGCTTCAATTGGATTTATTTAAGTTGATGTACTTTGATAAACTTGAAAGAATTATCCAAGTGGCTTCCAAAAAGACAGACTGAACAGAATCAATTGCATTTAAACTATTTGGCATAACCCTCCAGGCTGGCAGGATTTAGGCTCTGATACCACTATAAGATTCCTCACTAATTTTACCAATCTTTTCGTTATTTTCCCAAAGGCAATTCACCAAACAGTTTTCATGAACATGACTGTAATAGTTTTGTTTGTTTGCAGATGTGTATGCCAATGTACATATTGCGAAGTAGTTGTATATCATCTTACATAAATTCAATTAAAACATGGTAGCAATAACACAAACAGTTTGAACACATCCAATCATGGTAACTAAATGCACTAAAACCAGCAAATATTATTGTTGCAGCTGTTCATATTACTCATAAATATAAGTGCATAGACCGACTGGAAATGTTTCAAGAGTTATCCACACTGGAGCGTTGGGCTCTGGACCTTACCCCACATGCCTTCCACATTAATCGATCAGCTGTGTAATGATGGTGACGCCCTACTAATAGAAACCTCCTCTAGCCATTATTTATACTTTCAACAATTAATCGCAGATCAGCTTCCAAGTAGATTATTGCAGGAGATGAAAATAGGAGTATTGGCTTTTTTATTGGCAGCGCTGTAGGTAATGCCACATCAGGAGCTGCGTAGGAACTTGGCAGACTTTTATATTGGGTATTAACCCTTTGTTGACTCTACACAGACATGGTGTGATTCTTTTCCCCATTGCGACCCAACAATGAATGTCAAGTTGTCTTGCGTAGCCTAAACTGACCTGACCACCTTGGAACAAATAATGAGGCGCCGCCAAACACTTCCACACCTCCAATGTATGCTTAGCCAAGTAATGGTAACTTCGGTGCATAAAGCTCACTGACCACCTCCTCTTTTATACACCCAAGTCCATTTGTTATTGGTGGCTAGGATAATAGAGTAATTCGGCCAATATCAATCCCCTATGCCCTCTCAAACCTTGAATATTATATTCCAGCCTTGGCGTCAATATTACACACCTTATATCTAAAGAAATTCTGAAAATCTTCTAACCCTGTTCAAACCATGCCTTTGAAATTTGTCTTTGATAAAAGACTTCACAAATTTCAATTATTGTTCAGCCCAATCAATGAAATTCAATGCAAATCCTGTAGTGAATCTCCATTTGACGGTATTGGGTTTTCATCCAATCCACCATGAAACCCAAGGGTTTTCGTCTTCAAGCTTCCTGAACTTGTAAACAAGTTCTCCAAAATATCCGATAACGATTTTCCAAAAGATGATAATAAATTTTCCTCACCACCTTTTTATTCATCACCACCTTTTGATTTTTAATATATTTTGCTTTTCCAAAATGATTTTTATTTAATATTTTACAAATGAATTTAATAAATGTCACTTTAATAAATAAACCAATTAATTAAATATAAATGTCCAAAATGTGACTTAGGACGATTTAATGTTTAATTAATTAAGTTATCCCCTCAAATTCCCCACCTTAGCTTATGGGAATAAAATAAGCTAGTGGACTCCATTGGGCGATCACTCGAAAAATGGGGACATTACAAGGAATTGTATAATCATCAAATCTTATTTTGTCATCCTAGAGTGACGCTTGAAGACATTATCTATTACTTGAATAGTTGTCTGGAGGATAGGCTCCTGAATAGGCTGTATCAAGAAGATCATTACTCATTGGATTCTCACCAAAGGTTATTTTCTACACAAGTCTTCACAGGGAGACTTAAACTGTGAAAGGGTTCTCATGTGGAGGTTGTTGCCTCTCAATAACTTGTTACTTGAGAGTTATTATTGCCCTTAATCAAGCCATTGTTTATATTAATTGAGGGCAAGGGTAATCCTGATGACTGATGATTGTTGCCTAGAAGGATATCATGAATTTGCATTGAAGCATCAATTATTAACTCTACTTCCCAATAGAGGAATGATGATAAACATCTAATAATACCAATCTTATGGGTTACTATCCTGTAAGTTTGGTATGGGTCACTTGTCTTCTTGCTCCTTTCATTCTTGGCTGCAGTACTGTTCAACTATTTTTATCTTTCCTAGTTTTCAAGTAGGATTTCCTTGCATCAAAACTATTTGGAATGTCTCCTGTCTTGCTGTGCATATGTGAGTATAAGGAAGGAGGTCTGCAACATAATAAGTGCTTCAAGCAATTTCTTGGCTTTTCACAGTATGTCAGCATGAGGAACAGTTTCTTGTGAGATATGATTACATATACATGTGTTCAATTATTGCTACACATGTTTCTTGACAGGTTAAATTGTTTCAAGGTTTCAACTGCAAGAAATAAATTATGTTAATGTCCACGAATAACAAAACTAAGTTAGGATAACTCAGGCACTATAATCAATTATAAAAGATAAGTCCTGGTTAATAAGGCATAGGTGACATTCTTAGATATATTCTATTATAAGAACATTCTGACATTCTAATATTTTGTCCATCAGGATTTAAGATCTCAGGAACTTTAAAACATAAATGATTAATTTCTATAATGTCCTATAATAATGCATGTGTCAGCACTGAAAAACTAATTAGCCATTACCCTTTTATAGCTGAGGAACTTTAAAACATAAATGATTAATTTCTATAATATCCTATAATAATGCATTTGTGTCAGAACTGAAAAACAAATTAGCCATTACCCTTTTATAGCTCATCAATTTGTTAACACATCATTGTATATTGTTTCTTTTCTTCATTTACCTTATCATTGAAATTCTTTTCATATTCAATAAAGAACTTAAGTAGTTAAGCTCACAAAATTGAGATCCACAGAAGATTACCACCATTGATTTTCTTCTTCTTAGAAAGATAATTTTGTTTGAATCCTATTTATGCTTGGTATATGAAATGCCCTCAATTATTCAAGTCATATTTTTCATTTGAATTCTTTTTAAATTGATGATCAGTGTTTTTATAAAATATTTTGGATAGGCAAACTTAACTGTGATATTGTGCATTTTAAATTGGATGCTTTTATGGTCTATAGAATGAATGCTTGGACAATTATCTCCTTGGGCCTTTGTTGAAATTCATTGTAAATAGAAGTCTGCATTTATTCTTTGGAAGCTTTATTGATTATAGGTAGAAATGGAAGGCCACCACCCTAAGAGGTGTCCTTTGAAGACTCGACCACCAAAGTGGAAGGAGAAGGTATGTTTATCTGTATGGTCTTTGTATTGAATATATAGTTTTTGGATGAATTAGAGTCTTCTCCCAGACAAAGAATATGAGAAAAGAACTGCTTGATGTAGCTTAGAGAGATATGCTTATCAAGAGTGCGGGAGGATAGATCCCAGTTACTTCAAAAATTTCGACTTTCCAGCAAGTCAGCTATAAGCTCTAAGGTAAGAAATTTTTCTGCTATTAAAATCAAAATGAAATGGTGCAGATCTATGAGTGTTTAGAGAACTTATTATGAAAAAGCAATTTATATGCTAATTATTGAAATTGATGAACAAAGAGCAAGAGGCTCAAACCCACAAATTAGTTGGTTGTCTTCAACATTTTACATTCACATTCAATGGCTTTATATAGCCATTCAACCTACTAACTACCCAAAACCACCTAACAACTAACTATTAACTAATCTCTACTAACTAAAGTGATTATTACTTAATCACTTGCATTATTCAATAACCTATCTTAAGCACTAATTTCTAACACCCCCCTTTAGTGCTAACATACGAATTTTTATTCTTACAGTTGCATCCATGATTGTATGATTGTTCATTGCCTCCATTCCATTATGAGATTCATATGGTCGGTCTGTTATTGTTGAAAGGTGCTCAACATTTTGATTACTATCTAGGCAGTTTTCCTCGACTTGTTGTTTGATCTACTTGAAAGCATCAATGGTGTTATTGCTTGTGTCAACCTTTCTTCTCTCCTTACAATCTTCACAACTAGCCTTGTTTTTTGCACAATGGCTTCAAACTGATCAGATAATGTCTTCTCCCTAGCATTTTCTGCCTTGGACTTATCAATAATTTCCACATATCTAGGTAGACGTCCCTTTCCCTTTATAGCAGTCAGTGATAAATACAAATCTAACTTACTGTAGAATCTGTCATTCCAAATGACACGGTTCTTCAACAGATGAATTTACAAACGTGTGCCAACTTTGTAACAACTAAATATACAAATTTAGGTCCAAATGCAAATTCTACTAAGCAATTGATATGAAAAAATAATGACCTCCATTACAAGTGTATGACACATCTTGAACTCTTACCTGCCAACAACAAATCAAATGTTGTGTTAATATTTGCCAATGAGAAATGATCATGCCTTTCATGCCAACACCTATTCTTTATTCTAGTTTGCATCCTTATAATTCCTTTGGCATTCTATTGATCAGTCTCCTTGACAGTTCCAGCGAGGGCTTTCAACACAAATCGAGAAAGCTTCCTTTCCGAACCTAGGGTATGTGCCTGGAGTTTATTATTATGCTTGCATGCATCCACATAAGGATTATTCATGCCATTGTCTTCTTTACCAGTGGCTATTTATAGATAGATTTGTGTGCGTGTCTCACAAAATAGTTCATGTTCATGCCTGTTTCAATTTTCAACCTCCTTTTATGGTGTTGTGCCTTGTTATAGTTGTATTCAAAATTTCTGGAAACCTTTTGCCTAGTACTTTCAAATGCAAATGCAGATTAGATAACTGTAAAACAAATCCAATTCATCTAGGAGAATGCAACTCAAATTGCTTTTGTCCCTTTCTCAAACCACTCCAACTGCACCAAATATAATCATGGAAGTTATTCATCAATAGCAAACTCAATATAGAAACCATTATAGGGGCTTTTGTTGGACAACAAGTAGAAAACTAAATACACTTTTTATTTTTTTTGTTCTTCTGATTTTGAATATGAATGTAATGTCCCCTTTTTCATAGCTATCTCAGTGTGATTTCTTAGCCTTTATTCCCCGAAGGCTAAGTGGAGAAATAAAGGAGAAATTATTAAATTAATTATTTTATAAGGTTATTAAATAAATTAATATCAAAAAGTAACCTTATATTTAATTAATTTAGATTTAAATAAATTATTATAACATAAAGTCACTGAAATATAAAATATATCTTTCATCCCACATTGGCAAGAAAAGTGTGTGAGCCCTCCTAGGAAAAGTATAAAAGGACCTTAAGGGCTCATTTTTGGGCAGCCAGAAAATTGATATTGCTTTGATATGTCCATTGTGGAGCCTAGGGTTTCTGCAGTTACAGCCATTAATCTTTGGAAACGAAAACTTCCATTGATTGTATAACTGAGGTGGTGAAATATCCTCCTAAGGGTTGCAGATTGGAGAGGATAAATCAGTCCTATCATTTGTGCCAAAAATTTGTGGCCAAAGGCCAATTTTGAAGGGGTCGATTTGGAGAACATTTTGATGCTTGGAGTCTTCAACAATTTATCATCTAGGGTCGATCGAATCTTGCACATTCTGATATACATTTCCAGACTTCATCTTAGTCTTGTGGAAGCCACGATTTTGCTTGTAGCTTGCTCTTCTTGCATCGAATTAATTGAAGGCTTGCAGCGCTCCATTCTAGAGGGATTAGCGATTGTTTAGAGTGTTGTTGGAGGTGCTAAGGGGTGACTATTAAATTATTTCATCATGCCATTCAGTCAAAAAAGGGGTGGTATCCTTTCAGCTTCGATTTGGATTTAAGAAGAGATCATTTCTTTCGATTTGTTGATGCTTCTTCATCTTCAAAAGGGCGCTGCTGTAAATCAGGTTCCATTGCATTGTTTATATCATCATAGCATTTTAAATAGAAGTTGTTGCTGCTGTAGGTGATCATCAAAAATCAGATTGGCATTGTATTAGAATTTCATTTGTAAAGCCAAGAGTCTTGGCTATCCATTTCATATCAGCTTTGTACTAGAGATTGCATTCAATTAAGGAGGGATAGTTGCATGCTAATTGTTGATGTAATGCTTATGTTGAGGATCATTTGAGTATGCATGCCAAGTGTTTGTAAAAATGCTACTTGGCTGTAGGTGCATATTTCTCATATAGAATTCATGTATATGCATTTTCAAAAGACAAAAGAATTGCATTATCATCTTAGTTCTTTGCTTAGACATTGTAGAGTTGATTTGCAAGCTTCTAGACTTCCATTGAAATCTTTTCAAGCAAACAAGCAAACTGAAAATACAGAAACAGCTAGTAAAGAGTTTGCATGAAAAGTGTTTGACGATATCCCTTGAGACCTAAATCAGCAAACTAAGGTCAGATCTTGTAAGGAAAACATTGGTGGTTTCAAGAAGTGTGAGCATTGCCATTTTGGTCTATCCTTCTTTAGGTGAAAGATCCTAAAGTGTTAGAGGCCATTAGTAACCAAGATCTTTGTTTCATGTTTTGAACCTAACGATATTCCTTGAAGGCGAAAATTAAGATCAGAAGTAGCAAGGGATATTACAATGAACATGAACAGAATTAAGTGAAAACTTTGAATAGAGTGAACAAGGTGGAAAGAGAACAAGAATGCAAATGAATGATGAATGTCACAGCTTTGCATGTGGTCCACATTGCGTGTTGTTGAAAAAATGCAAGTATGGATGATGGACATCAATGGCTATTGCACGTGATCTGCATTGCTTGGCTGTTGAGTGCATCACTTTGGACAAGGAAAAATAAGTGAATGGAAGGCAAACAAAGAAGTCTAGAAAACCTGCTTTGAGACCATATTGAAATTGATAAACAAAGAGCTAGAGGCTCAAACCCAAAAATTAATCAGTCATCTTCAACATTTTACATTATTACATTCAATGGCTTTATATAGCCATTCAACTTACTAACTGCCCAAAACAACCTAACAGCTAACTAATAACTAATCTCTACTAACTAAAGTGATTATTACATAATCACTTATATTATTCAATAACCTATGTTAAGCACTAATTTCTAACATAATGATAATGATGCATCAGAGATAGAAAGAAACAAAAAATAACAAACATTAATGCCCACAAACAAAAAGTAGTGAATGGGATTGCTAAGTTTATTTTGAGTTCAAATTTCTTTTTTATTGTTTGGGATTGTTTTATATAGAAATGTGAAGTGGGTCCCATTTCTAGTTGGTAAGTACAATTTTGGAAAACAATTGCACATCTACTCATGTTCTTGATTTTAGATTGTAAGAAGAACAATCTACATAATAGACAAAAGATGATTGTGGAATTTCTTGATTTATTTCAAAAATCGAGAAGAAAAAGATAACGTTAGGCCCATAGTTTGAAAAGTTGTGACTTGGCAAAACTTGACAAACCCAAATTTGACTTGGACATGGCAACTTGGGAAAAACTCAAAAAACTTAGCAAATTAAGAAAAATATTTGAATTCCTTTAATTTTTGTTTTGCAAAATCTAGTTACATAACATGTCAAATGAGTTTGTAGAATGTTTGGGAAGTGTTTTCTATTATATTTGAATTAAAAATAAATAGAATATTGCATTGACATGTAAATACAATTGTCAATAATATGATATGAATCTCATGATGATTGTAAATTAAAAATTACAATTCCATGCAAACTACCACAATATATAATTTTCTTTTTTTTGTTATGTCTTAGTGATGGTTGGATTCCTATTCCTCAAAGTTGGTTATGGTTCCACCCTCAAAATAGAAGGTAATGATTCCCTCTGCTCAACATTATCATCAGTCTTGTTGTCATCCATTCAATTGCCTCCTAATTTTGCTTTTGCTGCATCCCCCCTACTTGCCTCTAAAAATTAACAATTTTGTCTTTTGTAAACCTTGAAAAATGGATTATTTTCTGTAAATTGTTGAAGCACAAGCACAACCTTTGAATGAAGTTGTCTGCAAGCTGGCTTGGGAGATCTCTCACTCTTGTACCAAATTGTTCTTCTTGAGGGATTTCGTCCTCAAAAAGCTTGAGATTTTCAGACTCTCTAGTCTTCAGCAAAACCTTCAGCCAAATTCTTCTTCTTCAACAATGAATGAATAAAATGAGCTTCAAATGCCCTTTTATAATACTCAATTTGCATTTGCCTTCATTTCATTTAATTTACTTTTCCCACCTTTTTGGTGCACAACCTAATAATATAATGTATACTTTAAAGCTCACTTATATCTCCCCTTTTAAAATGACACTTTAATTTATATTATAAAGTATACTTTAAAATCATTCAAATCCCTTTTTAATAAAGTCCATATGTCTCCCTTTAAATTGGCACTTAAGTTAATATTATAAAGTGCATATTAAAATCACTTATATCCTTTAAATATAAAGTCCCCTTTTAATATATTTTAAGAATGCATAAAGTTAAATTATTTAAGTTAACTTTATTATTTGACATTATTAATATTAAATGCATAGGACCAATATTAACCAATATATCTCCAGGATATAATTATGCCACCATGCCAGATATAGAAACTCTGCCAGCTAACCATACCAGTGACTTACCATAAATAGTAAGCGTGCGTCAAATGGTCCTGAATGGCCTCCGGAAAGCGCACCACAAATAAACTGGGACGAAGAGTTGAAGAATACTGAAATAAGCACCAAAGGGTCTACTGAAGGGCCAAAGATTACCCTCAAAAGGGTCCCTTGAACACCTTGTTAGCCTACGGGGACCAGTTGGTAGACTAACCACTGCATCTAACCATTGCCTAGGAAAAGGGGACATTACATCGTACATCCTGGAAAAAGTCATGTGATCATCGACTAGTTGTCACGAATCTGGTTTAGTGAACACGCCAAAGGTGGGGTGAACGAAGACTTTCTGGATGCCCATCTATTCTAGATTGCAGCACTCCCCCCATGGTACAAAAAGATTGGAGAGCATCTATCGACGTCGACATTCCCAAAAGAAATGCCGCCAGCCGAATGAAGCAAACTCGTATTGAAAAGAAAGACTTTTTAGCTCATCAACGAGCTATTATACAAGATGGGGTCAGACCAAATCTTGAGGTGATGTGTAATGGAAGAGGAAATTCTCGGCGTACTAAAGTAAGAACATGAAGGTCTAGCCAAAGGACACATGGGACCGGATGCCATAGCGCGGAAAGTCCTCTTGGCAGGATTGTGGTGGCCGACGGTACACATAGACGCCCAAGAGTGGGTGATCGGCTGTGATACATGTCAGAGAGTTGGGCTTCCTCTAAAAGGGACCACATGCCATTGTTTCCATCCCAACCTTAGGAGTTGTTCGAACAGTGGGGGCTAGAATTCATTGGACTAATAAAATTCAACCAGTTGCATCGGTGTAGGTACATAGTTGTCACCACCAAGTACTTGACGAAATGGGTCGAGGCTCGGGCATTACCAAACAACATTGCACAATGTGCAAGATTTATCTATGAGAAGATAGTTACAAGGTATGACATTCCCATACAGATCACTAGTGACTGAGGAGGGCATTTCGTCAACCACGTCATTTGATTGATGACGATGGAGTTTCGGATATTCCAAATCTTTCAAGTCCATACTACTCAAGAGCCAACGGCGAGGCCGAGTCTACAAACAAAGTACTACTTTCTATTATTCACAATTCGTTTGGTGTGGAAAAAGCTAATTGGGAAGAAAGGTTACCCATCGTACTATGGACATATTGAATGACATACAAAGTGACGATTAGACACATACCATTCCAACTTATGTATGGTCAAGAGGCAGTAGTACTAGTGGAGTAAATGGTGCCAAGTCTGAGAATAGCAGTCGAGAATAGATTGGTGACACAGAGAGTCTGAAGGAGCGATTATTCTAGGTCAACAAACTAGACGAACGAAGAATTATGGTATAGTGGGCGACAAAGGCAATGCAGAAAAGAAGAAAATTCTAACACGACAAACACCTTTGCTGGATGAATTTCCTACCGCGCTAGCTAGTTTTGAAATATAATGGTCGTAACGAGATCAAGCCAAGGAAGTTCAAAGTTAGGTGGCTCAAACCCTTTAAAATTAGAGAGGTCTACGAGAACAAAGCAATCAAATTGGAGAATCTAGACGAGATGCTATTATTAGACGCCATTAACGGGTTGAACCTCAAGCCATATTAGGAGAGAAAAGAGACAATAGCCATCAACGGGTTATGCAACAACAAAAGATTGGAAAGTGAGCGGAAGTGAAACCAAAGAAGAAGAAGACTAGGGAATAGGAGGAAGTCAGTATGTACCTAAGGAGGATTGGATTGCACTAGGAGGTTAAAAGATAATTGAAGAGAGGCTTGCAGTGCCCCGAGTCCATAAATACTTGACCAATGCTCTATTTGGGACACCTGCCCTTTGGAGAAGGGTATGGGACCATTGGAAATATCAGGCACCCTACGAAGGCGAACAAAGGGGATGTTAGTGTTTTATAGCTTCGAGAGCTATTTTCTCTTAATTAAAGGCAAGTCGGCCTTTGCTTCATAAATAAATTATATTTTTTTAAGGGCCAACCTAGAGAGGAGGCCGCCCAACTTTGTATATAAAGAGGATGAAGTCCTCTCATTTGATCAAGAAATCAATTCACTCCAATTCGAATATCTTCAGTAGCAGTTTGCCTCCTAGCAGCAGATCAAACTTTGAAGAAGTGTTATCCTTAGTGCATTTAAGGTTCGCTTCAAGGAGAAGTGCTATTTCTCATTGTATGAGACTCGGCCTATTCTAGGGCCTGATTTTGTATGTAGTTTTCTGCACTTTTCTTCTAATATATAAGAGAATATTGTTGCTGGGTTTTTCTCCCTCAAGTAGGAGGGTTTTCCCAGGGTAATCACTGTGTTCATTGTTTTATGTGTTGAGTTTTCTGCTTATTGCATTTCTGATCATAAAACTAACATGGTATCAGAGCGGGTTTAGAAAAGATCTGATCAGATTTGTCTAAGTATTCTTCTTGAATTATCATTCCATCGATAGTGGATTTGGAGCATACCTTAGAAGCAGATATAAGGTGTTTTTAAGAGCAGTCTTGAAGGCGAATTTTTTGAAGACCTAAAGGGCGATTTCTAGCAGATTTAAGAGTAGACCTTGAGGCAAATTTTTGCAGACCTAAAAGCTGAATTGTTGTAGAATTAAGTGCAGATCTACAAGGGCGCGTTGTTGCAGATTTAAAGACTATCTATTGTAGAATTGAAGGACATTTTATGTAGACCTTAAAGGGAAAATACTTGTAGACCTATGAGCATAAATTCTTGAGCAGAATTGTAAAGAGTTTCAGATCTGATTGGAGAAGAGGGTCAAACATTCATCTGCCACGTGGATGGGAAAGCAACTGGTGAAATTTATTTGAGCGACAAAGTCAAATGATGCTTTTAAACGAATCTGTATAGATTGCTGCTCCAGTTGATTGTAGCCGGAATACTCTTGATAGCCATCGAGCATTTGGAAGTTTGGGCGATTATTCAATCAAGGGAAGAAGCGGTATAAAATACAAGCGGAGAACTGAAGCTTGTTTAGTCTTTTGAAGAATTGGACAGAGGTAGCACTTCGGTTAATGCAACATCAATGGTGGATCACATTGGTTGTGAGTTGGGTGGTACTGTTGGTTTGGCTTCAAGTTGCCTGGGTGATGGCGGCTTGGGTGTTGGCAGTAAGGCTGTGATGCATGCTCAATGATCACCAACCAACACATAGTGTCCAACTCCCAACTTTTTTGTTTTTCCTTCACGCTATCCCTGCATGTTGGTACGGGTTGTGGAGATCGTCTTGGAGGGGATCGTTATAGTGGTGGTTGATATGGTGAAAGAGACCGTGGTGTTGATAGCAGGGAAAGGTATGGAGATCGAAATTTGAGAAGGCATTGCTGAATTGATCAACAATAAAGAGATAAGTATTTTATGTTTGTACCTTTGAATAATGATAATGAAATAAATAATCATGTAGTCAATAATAATTCATGCAATAACATTGGGAATAATGAATCATGTATGCTACTAGCATTGGTCTGTATATTCCTCTTCGGGGTAGTTTGATTTTATGAACTATTATTAATCTCTTTAAAATGTAGGATGCATCAAGGAGAAAATGGATATGGATTCATCCCTCGATGACTCTTCTGCCATTCAGAGGGAGTTAGATTCCAAGAATTCTAGGCACGAGTTGAGATCTTGCCAGGAAGAGGATTAAGGTTCTGAGATCTGTCAATGGAGGGGAGTTCACTTCCTGAGGATTTTAGCAATCTTTGTATTGAGGCAGGGATCTAGAGGGAGTTCTGTGTTCAGGAAATGGAGTCCTATGTCTTGAGGAACTAGAGTAACTCACTGAGAAGAAGTGAAAGTGTCAACTAAGTGGGTTGCAGTGTTGCAAGGCCGGTGCTAAAGTTCTTGGAAGACCTCTTCAGCTGTAGAGAGCAGAATTGCACAAGATAGTCAATCTGGATTTGACATTGGTAGCTCCGCAAACCTATTCAGAATAGGGTGAGGAGGATAGTCCTGGACTCTTGCAAGTTAGTAATGCTGAAGGTGTGCGTTGGAAACCGTTCCTCTAAGGCAAGCATTGCATCTTGGACGAGGAGGTCAGGAGGTTGATGCAAGTACTTGGAGCTTCAGAGGGAGTCACATCATCATGAAGATTTGTTGTAATGTATATTTATCTGAGACAGAGAAATATGAGGTGAAAGCCCTTGTAGTTTATATTTCTCTGAGACGGAGAAATATGAGGTGCAAGCCCTTGTTCATCTCTGAGACTGAGATGTGTTTCTTTCCACACATGGGAGTAGCCATTGTGGACGTCATGTTGAGAGACTCCATGATGGCATCACGTTGAGAGACTCCGTGATGAACCCTTGTACATCTCTGAGACTGAGATATGTTTCTTTCCACACATGGGAGTAGCCATTGTAGATGTCATGTTGAGAGACTCCATGATGACATCACGTTGAGAGACTCTGTGATGAACCCTTGTACATCTCTGAGACTGAGATGTGTTTCTTTCCACACATGGGAGTAGCCATTGTGGACATCATGTTGAGAGACTCCATGACAACATCATGTTGAGAGACTCCGTGATGAACCCTTGTACATCTCTGAGACTGAGATGTGTTTCTTTCCACACACGGGAGTAGCCATTGTGGACGTCATGTTGAGAGACTCCATGAACACATCACGTTGAGAGACTCTGTGATGAACCCTTGTACATCTCCGAGACTGTGATATGTTTTCCACAAATGGGTGTAGCCATTGTGGACATCATGCTGAGAGACTCCATGATGAACTCTTGTACATCACTGAGACTAAGATGTGGTTTTCCACAAATGGGTGTAGCCATTGTGGGCATCATGTTGAGAGACTCCATGATGAGGATATTTGGAAAATACCTCCCTAGCTAAGAGGGAGTGTTAGTGTTCTACAGCTTCGGGAGCTATTTTCTCTTATTTAAAGGCAGGTCGGCCTTTGCTTCATAAATAAATTATATTTTTCTAAGGGCCGACCTAGAGAGGAGGCCGCCCAACTTTGTATATAAAGAGGATGAAGTCCTCTCATTTGATCAAGAAATCAATTCATTCCAATTCAAATATCTTCAGCAGCAGTTCGCCTCCTAGCAGCAGATCAGACTTTGAAGAAGTGTTATCATTAGTGCATTTAAGGTTCACTTCAAGGAGAAGTGCTATTTCTCATTGTATGAGACTCGGCCTATTCTAGGGCCTGATTTTGTATGCAGTTTTCTGCACTTTTCTAATAATATATAAGAGAATATTGTTGCTGGGTTTTTCTCCCTCGAGTAGGAGGGTTTTCCCAAGGCAATCACTGTGTTCATTGTTTCATGTGTTGAGTTTTTTGCTTATTGCATTTCTGATCATAAAACTAACAGGGGATGCGTATCTTATGAGTTGGATGAGGAAGCACAAAAATATTGCTAGGTTGGTGGTAATATCCAATGTCTTATTGAGGATGCTCGATAATCATACTATCGCCTCCACACAAAATGCCAAACTCCTCATTTAGTATGACTCGTGGCTAGGATGTAGCAGAGATATTATAAGCATTGACTACAAAAAATACTCGGCCATCAACATATGCGAATCTGAAATATAATGTGCACCGATAATAAACAATTACAATATATTCGGCGATGATTTGGATTGGCTTCGATCTCAGCCAAAAATATCCACGACTATCTTATGGAGTGAGCAAACACAAACAATATAAATATGTATCAACCCTACAATATATCGATCAATATAAAACCCTCCAATCTGTGCAATATGCTGATTAGGCAATCGACCACAATAATAACTTTTGGACTTACTTGATGTAACTTGATCATAAATCAATAATATGCAATAAGATCAATTTGAAACTCCCAATATAATTGATAAATCAAACTCTTGCAATTTCATCTCCGTAGGAGACTTGTTTACTCGCTACGGGTACAATGACGTACGGAGTAAACGGAGATATAAGATAACATTGACAGCATATGATAATCACATGGCAATCACACAGAACATAGATATACTTCTTTATTCAGTATTCGGCAATTACATCATAATGTCTCCGGACAGAACATAGCATAGCATAGTAGAACCATCCTCCTTCCCGACTACATGACTCAAGTACATATAGTACGTTGGCAGTGGTTGAGGCACCAACCGTCGCGTCCCTTCATTATAACTAATTGCTTCGTTCGGAACTTAATTCCCGAGACAACTAACCAACATGACATGTACATAAGTACATGGATTATTAATATTAACTAATATCTTATTTACTTATGGCTCACAGCCGACCAAGTACACTCTTGGTCGACTACCTCGACTCATGGCCGACTACATCATCCCCCCACAAATTAGTCGTATTCGAGACGATTGAAAACCAAGAATGCCAATTGATCCTTCTTTGCCAACTGATTGTCACTCTCACCCAATACTCCATCTCTCTCTGCCAATTTCTCCTCGAGACCTGCAACTCTCATTTGCTTGGCAGCCAATTGCTCCTGTACTATGATGGCTGGTGGCACTGCAATTTGGCAATTCCAATAAATTTGATGGGGGTCTGGGGGCAATGCCCCCAACAGGGTCAAGGGGCAGCGCCCCTTGCGCTACACCTAGCGGGGTCGAGGGGCAGCGCCCCTCGTGGGGGTCTGGGGGCAGCGCCCCTAGCGGGGTCCGAGGGCAGCGCCCCCGCCGCCAGAGCCAATTTAACACTTCTGAAACCACTTGAAACTGCATTGCGCACCTCATTTTCATGACTCTTTCACAAGTTCCGAATAGTGCTGATGAAGTTGGAAAATACAGATTTTGCATTGTTTTTCTTAGACTTCCTTATGCGTATGGCATCTTGTTGTTTAAAGCATATGACCTTCTTCTGTTTCAACCGTACGACCTTCTTATGATCCACCTGTACGACCTTCCTCTGATGCAAACGTACAACTTCCTCTTTGCCTGGGCGTACGACCTCCTCAAAGTGTACGACTTCGTCCTTGCCTGGTCGTACGGAGCGCTTTCTCCTATCAGGTCGTACGAACTCCTCTCTCCTGCCAGGTCGTACAGACTGTCTCCTGCTAGGTCGTACGGTCTGTCTCTTGCTAGGTCGTACGGACTGCCTCCTGCCAGGTTGTGCGAATTTCTCCCTTTTGTCAGGTCGTACGGATTTCTCTCTTCTACCAGGTCGTACAGATTTCTCCCTTCTGCCAGGTCATACAAATTTCTCCCTTCTGCTAGGTCGTATGGCATGATCTCCCTTGCCAATCCGTACGGCGTGATCTTCTTTTTCTTTGTGAGCCTGTACATGCTCTCCTATGCCTTTCTCAGGTCGTACGAACTTAGGAATGGATGGAAGTCGTACGATTTGCTCTGGTGAAGATTTTTTGAGTTTTTGTTTTGGCCGTACAACACTTCTTCCTGGCCATGCTACAAGTCTCTTGCTAGTCTGTACGGTGTGACTTTCTATGCTTTTGTCTGGCCGTACGATGCAATATTTCGTGTTACTACCAAGCCGTACGATGTGGCTTCTTATGCTTTTGCCTGACCGTACGATGGAGCCTCTGTCAAGCTGTACGATGTTGTTTCTTGCACTGCCAGGTCGTACGATTCTATTTTCTGCCTTATTGCTAGGTCGTACGTTTTCCTTCCTTGTCCCAAGTCGTACGGTTCCTTTCCTTGTGCCAGGTCGTATGGTTTCCTTCCTTGTGCCAGGCCGTACGAACTCCTTGATGTTGCTCGATCGTACGGCATGATCCCCTCTCTCAATCCGTACCTTGTTCGGTCGTACGGGCCTTCTTGCTCCTTCCTCAAGTCGTACGCCTTGCTCTGCTATCTTCCTGCCAGGTTGTACGGCGTATCCAACTGTCTTGTTGTGAATCCGTACGGTGTAACTTTCATTCCCTTCGCCAGGTCGTACGCTATGGTCTCTTCCTCGTACGTGCTTCTCCGTCTCTTTTTTTCTCTCTCTCTTCTCTCTCCTTCGTCTCTTTTTTCTCTCTCTTCATTTTTTACATTTTGTAATTCCTCTACTTTATTTTTTCCATTTTTTTTGGCTCCAACACAATTTTTCTATCTCGTACCTGTTCGGATTTGTGGGCTGGTGTATCATCTGGTTCTGATATTCTTCCTTTGTACTCTTCGTACTCAGCCGAACATGTCTGGCTAAACGTGTCGTTCTCTTCTTCCTTGATTTCCCCGATCTGTAGCATGTTACACTCTCGGTGGAACACTTCATAGTCTTCCATCTACCAATGAAATAAGCCATTCAGTGAGCTTGTCTCGTCCTCCGAACAACTCTCAAGTTCTAGTACGCCCTCAGCATTTGGTTCCAACGTCTTCCTTCCTTCATCCACATCTGATTCCACTTCGTCCGATTCTGATCCGGAGGAAGCCAATTCTTTGCTCACAGCCTGGTTCTTCAAGTCGATGACGTACTTCCGCCCGTTGTTCTCGATCGAGAGTGTGTTTCTCTTCCAATTATGATTTGCCTTGGCAGCTATTAACCATCCTCTCCCAAGTAGTGCATCATACGCTTTCCTCTGTAATGGGATGACGACAAAATTTAGCAAAAACTGTTGTGTCCCGATCATCACGTTCTGCGCCAGCAGCGTCCCCAATGACTTGATACCATGTTCATCGGCACCGACGAGTTGGAATGTCGGTGGCCAGAGTGTAGGCTTCCCAGGCTCTTCCATGTGTCTTCGGGCAGTACGTTGACTCTCGATCCTTCGTTGACGATAGTATTTGTCAAGATATTCCCTTTGATCTCCATCTACACAACCACTGGCATCTTCCCGACGTTCTCCATGAGTAGTATGGGATCAATGGTTTGTTCACCATACGGTGGTGAATCTGGTACCAATTCTTTCCTTCGGTCCTCTGCTTGCGATTGCTTGACATCCCAAAGGACATTTGTCATTGCCAGTCTTAACTGCGGCAATGTCTGGAGAAGGTCAGTTACTTTGATCGGTATGGTGGTCTGCAGTACCTGTCGTACGATGTTGGTTTCCGCCTCTGATCGCCGAGAGGTCTCTGGCTTCTCCAGAGATATTTTGTTCTCCTTCGCCATCGCCAATTCCACTTCAGCTTTTGCTTCCTTCATCCTTTGTTTTTCTGTACGTGTATCTGGGTAGGTTGCCTTCTTTGCTTGCGCTCTGGTGATCGCCGGTACCTCTTGTTCTTCTACTTCCAACATATGGATACCCTTCTGCTTGGGGCATTCACTATCTTCATGGTCACCTGGTCCACACCACTTACACAATCTTCCTCTCGAACCTTGGCCGTTCTGGCAATCCTTGGCGAAGTGACCCCATTCGTTGCACTTTCGGCATTGGATCATGGGTCGTCCTTTACCGTCATACTATATTTTGTTCCTCATACTCCTGTTGCTCTGGTAACCTCCAGGGAATGCATTGCTATTGTATTGGGGCTTCGGTGGTGTGTTCGGCGGTGTCGACAGTTCTCCTTGAGCGAAGAGTACTTGTGCACTTTTGGCTTTTAAATTGTATGGGCATTCCTTGACGGAATGTCCCATCACTTGGCAGATATCACAGAATAACTTCTTCGGACAGTTCGCTTTCGTGTGACCTTCCCTATTGCAGTCTGTACACCATAGTTCTCGTGCTTCCCTCGTACTCTCTTTGTCGGCCTTCAATTCTTTCATCATTCGCATGATATCTTTCCTGAGTGCTTGTACGGTCTTGGATTCACCGTTGCTATCGTCCGCACTCTCCTCGTCGTCTGTCTTCTTTTTCCCTCGGGAGGATGTTTTGTTTTCACTTTCTATATCCATCGCCCGATTGTATGCTTCAACGTACGACGACGGAGGCACGACTTTCATCTTCTTCCTCAGTGACGGAAGCAAGCCTTCAATGAACCATCGCTTCTTTAGCCCATCGGCTGGTTGAACCTCCAATTTTCCCAACAAGTCTTTCAGTCGCCGATTGTATGTGCGCACATTCTCATGTTTTCCCTACTTCTTACTGTAGATTTTTGCTACAATCTCACTGTCATCCCTCAAGAGTTTGAATTCGTCCTGAAAGGCCTTCTTGAGTAATCTCCATGTAGCTTTCTATGCTTGGTCCAACTCTGAGTAGTAGTCGATGGCACTTTCTCTGAGTGTCGCTGGAAAGGCTTTCAACCAATGATCCGGGTCATCTTCTCCACTTGCTATCTAGATTGTCTCACATGTTTTGCAATGTCGAACTGGATCCTCTGACCCATTCCCCGTAAACATCGGTAGCTTTTTCTGTTCTGGAGTCACCATCCTTCCCCCTTGTCCTCTTTGTATATTGGACCCGACTGGACCAGTTTCCCCGTTATGTTCCGGTGCGTCACTTGCACTCTCGGCCACGTACGAGTCACTTTCCCGTCCTCTGTCAGCGTCCTCTACACCTTGGGTTTCCTGGGCTCTACTCAGGTGCTCCCTCTGCCAAGGGGTTTTGGGCTCAAATCTCCCTGTCCTCAGCCCTTCGTCGTCGTCCAATATGGACAACTCCCGAATGCGTTGGATGCTGTTCTCAAGTTCACCGCTCAATTCATCTTCATTTTCTTGGCTTTTATATTTTTCTACGTACGGGGTGACGAATGGTTCCTCGTCCCTCCCTTCCACAAAACTCTGATGTGCTCTATTTAATCTTTGCCGCCAATTTTCTTGCTCTTGTACTCTTAATGATCGCCGAATTCTTTCCTCCTCTGCTTCTTGCCCGAATGGTATTCGGTTCTTGTCCTTGTTCGATCATACGGGCATTAGAGGTCTTTCACAAGGTCATTGTTTGTTGCCAGAGGTACGTCTCCAGCTAGTGTCTCGTTCCTCTTCTTCCCGTTTGGTTCGTTCCTCGTACCGTTGCAAGATTTGTTACCTTTGGCGTTCTTGTTCCTCTTTCACCCAAAGGTCTTGTAGGATGATAGAGTGGCAGGCCAACAATCTTGGCATGCAGTGGAGAAGGTGATCAACCTCGTCGTTCACTTCGAGTCGATCCCAAACTACTGCCTCAGGGATTTCTCGCCTGAGGGCTTGCCTCCGTACGTGATCTCGTAGGGATATGTTCCAGAGATTTGTCAAATCCCGTGTCAAGTCGTCCTCTCTTTCTTCATTCGTTACTATGGGTTCCTCCGCCAGTCGGCCCATTACGCTGCCGTTGTAACGAGTGCTTCCCTGGTCCGCTTAGGCAATGGCGCCAAATGTTTACTCACTACGGGTACAATGACGTACGGAGTAAACGGAGATATAAGATAACATTGACAGCATATGATAATCACATGGCAATCGCACAAAACATAGATATACTTCTTTATTTAGTATTCGGCAATTACATCATAATGTCTCCGGACAGAACATAGCATAGCATAGTAGAACCATCCTCCTTCCCGACTACATGACTCAAGTACATATAGTACGCTGGCGGTGGTTGAGGCACCAATCATCGCGTCCCTTCATTATAACTAATTGCTTCGTCCAGAACTTAATTCTCGAGACAACTAACCAACATGACACATACATAAGTACATGGATTATTAATATTAACTAATATCTTATTTACTTATGGCTCATAGCCGACCAAGTACACTCTCAGTCGACTACCTCGACTCATGGCCGACTACAAGACTCATGAAATTACCAAACTCTAATGACAAGGATGGATTCGTTTCACCACCGAAACCCTTGAATCCTCAAGCCCGAAAGCTCTCAAAGAAATTAAAATGAAATAAACTCCATGATGAATAATGCCTTCCCGAATCACCAGTTTGTAGCCTCTCGTGAATAACCGTTTGAATAATTGAATATTTGAACTTTAGGAGGGAAATAATATTTAAGTCCCACTTAAGACTTTATAATAATTAATTAATATTATTCGAATATTTGCTTTGGGAAAAAAATAAAATGAATTAATTAAATAATTCCCTTGCTTTAATTATTATCTTATGGGAATTAAATAAGCTAATAATTTATTCGGATTGTCACTTGGAAGGGGACATTACATGCGAGCAAAACGTAAACACTTGCAGTTGGAAAAACTCAAATCTCCCTTATAACCTTGGAAAGAATACAAAGAGTCTTTCTTTGTTGCATCTTGAAGCTTGATTAATATTTTGATGCAAAAACTTAAAAGCAAAGTTTGAAAACTCATGACTTGGCAAAACTTGGCGTACTCAATTTTGACTTAGTCTTGGCAACTTAGTAAAAGTTGGCAAAACTTAGTTAACAAAAAAGAGTACTTAATTTCTTTCAAAAACATACATTTCATGCAAAATACTGTATAAAACATATGAAATGAGTCTATAGAATGTTGGGCAAGTGTTTTTTATTAGATTTGAATTAAAAAAGAGTATAATAACGTTGGAACACAATAGTCAATTATATGACATGAATCTCATGATGATTAAATATCATCATCGAAAACTACAATTCAATGCAAGTTACAATAATTTATAATTTTGTCTTCCTCGTTTAAATCCTAGTGATGGATGGTGTCCTACTCCTCAATCTAGAAGGTGATGACTCATTAAGATCACCATTATCCTCGACCATGATGTTATCCAATCCAATGCCTTTTGTTTTTGCTTCTATTACACCTTCCCCTACTTGCCTCTCAAAATCAACAATTTCATCTTTTGTAAACATTGGATCTTCATCCTACGTACTCTAGTCGCTATACAGATCAATGTCATCCAAGAGAATTGCCTCATGGCTATCAAATGATCCCTCCACCTTTTGGGAGAGAATGTGAAGGTTGTATTGCATGAAGACAAGGTTGTTGAAGAAATTTTATGTCAACATATTGCCTTCTTGTGAATGCCATCATCCAAGCTTCAATCATGGTCATAGCCAAAAGCACTACAAGGTTGGGAAAAAATTTGGAGGTCTAGCTTTTGAAGATTTGGGTTTTTTTTTGCCCTAATTTTCCCACCAATTAGTTGCAAAGAAGACATTCAAAAGTTTATAAGTAAGCAATAATGAAATACAATAAAGATGTGATGTGAAGTGAAGATTGAGAGTTTCATTATTTGGTGTTTGGGTGGTTCTCAAATAACTAGTGACAAAGAGAAGAGCCTCCCCTCTATGTTTTGTATCTATCCTACTCTATAATAATCTAGTCCTTGACCTCTTCCTTAGATGCCATCTTCTCAAATAATGCTGTGAGGCCCTCCACAACCTCCCTAGTAGTAGTTTTCAAGTCCTCTTTGTTAAAAAAATGGGGCTGAGGTAGTACACTGTTGCACAAATGGGTTGGTGGAGTTTTTTATTCCACCTCCAATCAATAATTTTCCAAATGGATTTGAATTTTCTTCTATATTCCTTTTAATATTTTGGGTGGCCTCCTTGGCATTGTCCATGACTTCATATAGGCACCCCATTGGGTTTTGCTCCCCATCCACCAAATGCAAAACCCCAATTGAAGGCTTTGATACTTACAAACAGATTTAAGTTGTAATTAAAAATAAAACTTAAAAAAAATTGAATAATATTTGGTAATGAGAATTAAAAGAAATGAACTTAAGCCCTACAATTTGACATTTATGTACAAGTCTGAAGCTACCTTGATGATCTCATTATCACTTTTCACTTCATGATAAAAAAATTTCTTTTTGACCCCCTCTCCATTTGTCTTCTTCAAATAAGAAGAATCCATCCATTGGTGGCTCACAAACATCTGTTTCAAAGGTGTTCAAAAACCATAAGTGCTCAAAAAGGCTATGAAGTTGGTCACAAATAATGTGATACCCACTCTCACAAGCTCCATTCCTGTGTTGTGATTTCTCATCAAGCTAAGCACCCTAGGATGATTGTAGATGTACTTGGCGATGTTCTTGGCTTTGTCCACCATCGATTTCAATTTTCACCCAATCAAGTTTACTATATCCTCTAATAGAAGATCAAGGCAATGGGCAGCGCAAGGGCCCCCCAAAAGTGCTGGGTGTCTCTTCTCAAGTAGTCTACTTGCCACAATATTTGTTACTGCATTATTTGTCACCACCCTGACCACGTTCTAGACAACCTCCTTTAACATTTGACTCAGATACTCAGATTCTCAACTTTCTTTACTTTGTTATGGGCATTGATAGATCTCAAGAACACCATCTGACCATTTGAATCCACTAGAAAGTTGGTGAGTGATTTCCTCCATCTGTCCACACATTTGATGATATTGTGCATCAATTCTTGTGCTCATATTTGTTTTGTTCTTCCATAATTTTTCTTTGTATTTGCCATTGCTTTTTGGAGCTACGATCCACTTAAGTCATGTGGACTAGATGCCTTGAGCTCTTTCCTTGCAATTGTCAAAGCTGCTTCTTGTTCCAACCTGTACCTTAAAGCAAAGGTTGCAAACTTGTTTCCTGTGGAACAAAACATCCTTGTGACTGCATTTAGCTGGAATTTGATGAAGTGGTCATGTTGCAAATTTTTGGACCAGGAGAGAACCCACAATCTCTATATTTGAATCTGTGTTTGATTCCCATGACATGTTCGGATACATCACTACTGCTATGGCTGTGGTTGCACTTATCTTTTACAATTTTTTTTCTCTGTCGAAATGAGGGCCACATCCATCTCCTATACAACCCTTGGCTCAATATTTGGACGCAATTTCATTGCAGCCAACAATTCCTGCAAGGTGGTATTTGAGGCAATTGATGCCTCCACTCATTTTCAATCCACAACAATTGCAAAATGATCAATCAAGTGATCAGCTTTGTTATGCCATGCTCCCAAGTGGCATCCTTGTTTCCAACACATAGGTTTCCACCTCCTAAATTCATTGGATATAAAATGCAATCCCTGGCTTTGAAACAAAAAACAAATTTAAATGTTGTAAACACTAGCCTTGGAAAAATTAAAAAAATACAGAACCTGGCTTTGAAAAAATTTAAAAAATCAGAAATGCAGAACGCTAGCTAGTGTAGATTAATTCAAATGCTTGCAAAACACAACCGTGCATGTAAAGTTGCTTTTCTAAATGGTTGGAAAATTTTAGAAATGTAAATAAATTAGAAAAACACTTGAAAAAAAAACTATTAAAAAACATACTTGAAAGATCTTTGAAAATCTCTGAAACCTTGCTTCCACAATCACCTGAAATAACCACAAGAAGAACTCAAAGACAAATGATTGCTATGCAAGTGTGAAGTGAGGGCATGGAGGGTTTAAAAAGAGAAAAAACCATGTTTTTGGCATGTTCTGTGCACAGGTTGTGATGCATGGAAAAGTTGTAGATTTGGTCTCACCAAATATTTGTTGCAAGATCTAACCTGCAATTCATTGAGAATAGCCCACGAGTAAATGGATTAGTAACTTGGCCTAGTTTGCAGCTTGTAAGTTACACGAATTTCTGGCAAGTTTTTGATCTATGCTTAAAAGGTTCAAATGAAATGAACTTTTGAGCCCCTGACATTGATAACAAAGATTTTGTGACAGTTGCTGATCCAAGCAGTGGAAAAAGAAGTCATTAATCCTTTTCTCATCAGATTCAGGAAATTCATATTGCTGGGGAGAGATTATCCTAATGGGATGCTTTTGTAAGGGTTCTGCTTCTTTGTGCGGCTTTTTCTTGTGGGTTCTGCAAGAATAAGTTGATGGACTTGGATGCAGAGATGGGAAAAGGGGATGGGTTTAGGGAATAGGTGTAAAAAGAGTGGTAAAAATTTTAGACAATAGATGAGCAATGTACTACAGCATATGCTCTTATTTGATGCATTAATTAAAAAGAATTAATTTACAAATCCAATAAGTTTGAATCAAAGTGATGCTAGGAATTATTACACAGTATGTTTTAGGAGGTGTGAGTTATCATATAGGTTTAAATAATTATTAAACTTATTGGTAATTGATATAATTATTATTTGTTAACTGATTGTTTTACTTTTAACAATCATGTAGAATAGCTTGTAGTTTAGGAAAATAAGGGATATGGGGCTTAAAGATAGGAGGTACATCCTAGAAAAAAGAATGGGAAACAAACTAAATCGTTTATGAATATTCCTTGATTTGATTAATAAAACTATACCGATACTTATATTTGTATTGCAAAATTCAATAAGTGAAGTATGATTCTCTCTGCGTTGTTCAGTGTTTATTTGAACACTGATGTTTGGTGGGAAGCCCTGGTAACTCTCGTAGATAGATAGACTATCTCTCGGTTCAAGGGTGATGGCCATTTTTGCTAGAACGTCAGCCACACAATTGTAATCTTTTCTTTTGTGTTGAATAGCTTTCAAACTGAGATAATATTGAGTTTGATATAATTTACCATGTTCTCCATCTTCTGGTTTGGGATCCATTTAGCTGTTTCTTGTTACTGATTTGTTGATTTATCAGGCTGTAGTTTACTTCAATTATCAACTTTCTTGCTTGCAGGATGCAATTAGATGAGAATTTGGAGTCCACATGTCATGGCATATAGGGATTTATCAAACAAACACCATTGAAACTTACTCAATTTTCTCCACTTTGGAGTTGGTGTAGAACATATTACAGGCATTCATATCACAACAGAATGGTGCTAATTCACCTGCCTCCTTGTGATCTCATTCACTGTATCCACCATCCATCCCCAAATCTGCACGGTTTTTCTGGCTGGTCCATATACAGGGGAATCTTTCACTGTTTTTGACGCTGCAATCTCACAAATTATTGCCCGATGACTAGAGCAATTGTAGCTGCAGTCACAGGACTCTCAGGCTTATGACCTGAAAGAGGTGCTGATACCATATAATTTTTTTTCTTCATGGAGTATGCTTCATATTACAAGAATAACTGCATACAGAGTTAGTTAAATATTACAATCTTAAAGTTCAAGAACCTCTTTAAATGACCTATTAGTTGCAATATGCGTATAACCTCCTAACAATTTATCTATTAATTTCTAGCAATAACCAATAACATCTTATAATTTGTAAATGTGGAATTTAGTAGGAATTTGTGATGCTTCAGCCAAAGAAAATAACAAATAACAAATTTATGTATTGAATTGAGAATCCATTTTAAATAAATTATGAAGTCTAGCTAATTTAGCTTATTGTGATGTTATTTCCTATTTAGCTTGAGATTTGTAGTGTGACATACACAAAATGCCATTATTTCTTTGAAAACCAAGAAGATTGTAAAATAAAGGTCAGGTTTAATCCTAGTAGGGCTCTTGTTGGTGTTATGTACCTCTGGTACTCATGCGATGCAGCTAGCAGCCCATTTTATTGTTGCTTGTTATCTACAACATTGTAATCTCCATTTTTCTCCTAATTAATGGCCTTTGTCATGACTAGCAATCAAACCAGCATTGGTTGCAGGATCTTGGGGATTTTTTGATGCTTGCTTGAGACTGCATTACTAGGTGTTTGAGATTGGAAGGCCTATTACGAAGACCCTGCAAATAGGTTAAAAGCCATTTCTCAGGAGAAAACAGTATAATTAATTGCTCATTTCTAATAGAAAATTATATTATATGCACATCTTTTTCAAAATGATTGTATTTTGGTTAAGAAAGCATCTTTTCTTCAAGAGTCATTATATGTAATGAATTGATAGAAATACTTATGTTTTGTCATGCTCAGGAAACTACAGTTTTGGCTCTTGAGCAGATAGTTTCAGAAGAATTGGTCAAGTTTAGAAGCTCATCCAGTGGAAATATAAAGAGTGCTACTATATCTGATAAAGATGATGCTATTTGGGAATACGGACCATTAGAGTCAGTCAAAAAACTGGACGATGTTGAGTATCAAGAGATATTGCTGGAGATGCAGAGACTTCTTTATGATGATATAGAAGTGGAGTTGAAACAAAGAGGTAGGTAATTTAAATTTCTTCTGTGTACTGAATTTTCAAATATAAAAATATAAATCTCAAGAGAACAAGATTCAGTATATTCTCAGCTGTCTCTTTTTGGTGATGGTGGATTTCTTTGATGCCAGTGAGAGCCAAAATTGACTGATTTATTGCTTCATTATTTGAGAGCTTGGCTTCTTGTTGGTTTTCCCTTTTTGTTGGAGGTAGGGGAAGGAATTGCTGCTAGAACCTTTGTTTCTAATAATATGCTTGTTTTGTTTGTGAAGCTCATTCCAGCCTTTTCAAGCTCTACCTTTGCTACTTTGGCGTGATGCTTCTTTTGAGTCTGCCCCCTTTTTATATAATTATTTGGAGTCCCAATTGGATTTGTACTTTCTTATTGCTCAAATGTCCTTTGTGGTTAGTGTACAATGGCTATTTTTTTTATGTTTTGATAATATGATTTATCCAACTATGTATTAATTGTTGGTCAACTTTGGTTGGTTATAAGAGTTAGTTGACGGTTGTGTTTCTCTTGGCAACTGCCGGGTCTTTCAAATAGATTTGTATTGTCAAGAAAAGCAGTATGATCTGGTTGGACTGATTCTGATCCTTGGTTGACCATCTCGAGTCTACTTCTGTTATAAATTCATGTGCGAATAAAGATATACTTCAACTCCTTTATGTGGTATGCATTATTAATTTTGTTTATTCTTCAAGTATTCATTTTATTAGTAAGGAGAGTAAACATTGGCACCATTGCCTTAAAAGAAATCAGGCTAGATTTGAGAGATTCATGCCTTAGACCCCAATAAAGGAAGGAAGAGACCACAAGGTGGTCAAGACCAAGAGATTAGGTGATCTGTAAGGATTGTAGAGAAAAGAGAACAAAGGAGAATATTATGAGAGGCACTTGAAGAAAATACAACCATATGGTTCCCAAGTCGGAGCCCTTCCTAAGAATGCAGTTGGAGTTGAAGTGTAAGCCAAAGTCAGAACCTCATTCCGCTGATACAAGGGTAAGAGCCTACATCCGATAATCCCTGAAGTAAAGAAGCTGCATACTTTACCAAAGGGTCTGCATGATGAGACTCTGATTCCTATGTTGGTATGCAATCATCTGGAGGAAACAGACCAGGAGACCCGTAGGTTTTGATTCCATCTTCTGAAGATGGAAACACATCATACCAGAATGGACTATCTAATCCCTAAGCCAACCCACATTTATGCATCATCAAATTATCTGTATGCGAGCTGAAAGAAAAATGATGAACACTCCTTACTATGCAGTCAAGGTGAAATTCACCTGCTTGTGCCAATGAAAGACCTGAATAGTCATTGGGATTCCACGTGTCATCATTCTCATTGCACGAATTAGGAGGTGGCTCACATTGCAAATCATGAAGGGCAGATTTGGTATTAGCTCCGCAAGTCCTCTCTGCAAACCTAATGACAAAGTCCCTATCTGATAGCAACTGGAGATAATCTGATTTCATTCCCTCCAAGGCATTTTTGATAGTTTGCAGATTTGATATAGAAGTCCCAACTACCACCCCTTTTTGCCTTTCTTCCAATTGAGCTTACCACAGGAGGTATTCAACAAACTTGTGCATGCTATAAAAGCGAGTTAAGGTTTGGACAACCTTATCTTCGGTGACTTTCAACTGCTCCTTTAGCTCTCGTGACCCACTAGGCTCAGGATTACAATCGGCCTCAATCAAAACATTTCCTGATTTGCTTACAAGTGAAGGAGACATGCTCTCGCTAGATGATGCCCTGTAGTCCTCATGTAAAATAAAGGGAACAATATTATGACCCAACACGCTAGCCTCATAAGAATCTACCTCCTCAGCACAAGACGTACCAATGGCAATTGCCAATATAGAGACTTGTGCCCCTGTCACTTGTGGATGCATGCACTTCACCGTTGGCTGGTCTACAAGGTGTATGCACAACTTCCTCTTTCGTATCTGTGTCTCAAGCCCTCAATTGGCTCTCCCACAAAGGTGACTCGTGATCTCCATGATGCAAGTTGTGTGTATACTCGTAAATATCAGAATCATACCTGTCCTCAAACCCATGCAAATTTGAAAGCTCCTTGTGCTTGACCATCATAGGGGGTTCTCCCCTCAACCCATGAGTACCACTCTCATCCTCAGGTGTTATAGCAGCCATAGAAGACTGGATTTCTGTTGTGGATGATGATGATTGAGCCTAGCTCAACTCCTCACAAAGCTCATCAATCTGAATCTCTAATTCCTGAAGGGCCATTTGAGTGCTCTTTAAAGAATCCTTGGTAACCTTAAGCTCATAGGAAAGCTTGTCCACTTCCTCTTCTTTCCTTTTTAGCGCATTAAAATTGATCTCACCTTGCATGAGAAGGTGATCTCTATTGGAGAGTAGGTGTAGGTAATGTGACTTCATTGCCACCAATGCTTCTCTGGATGCCTGAAAATCTAAAAGGGAAAGTTCTCCATCAAGGTCCTTATGTATCCCTGAAGACCTCCAACAACATTTTGCCATCAACTTAACGGTGTCATCAAAGTGTTTAATGGCTGCAATAATCTGGTCTTCATTTACCTTCAACTGTCTTGCCAAATGATAGGACTCTGTCATGTCCCCTTCTCAGTGACATCTCTTGGAGTACAGGATTGGCCTATCACACGACCCTCGTAGGCTGATAGACTGGATAGAGGGTCACTTCGGAGCTTGGCTCAACTTCAGTTAGCAGAGATTGATCAGTAGTCTTTCGTTTTGGCTCAATCAGAGACTTTTTGCAGAATTGCTATTTTTAGCAGTTCCTGGCAAGCAGAGTGGGACCCCTGCTATTTTTAGCAGTATGGCTTGGGCAGTATTCAGAATCACTTCAGAGTTCGTCAGCATCAGACGGATCAGTCATCGGATGAGTATCGAGGAAGATATTAATATTTAATTGCATTAATTAAATATTAATTATTTAATGATTATAATATAAAGTTATAATATTAATTTATAACTTAAGTGATTTCTCATTGAGGGGTGCGCCATCATTGAAGGGGCCAAAATTGACATTTGATTTATATTAAAATATTCAGCTGTGACTATGGAGAAATTAAAAGATTAAAATGTGAATATTTTATTAAAACCCTATTCTTAAGGAAATCGCACTTTTCAGCATAATAGTGGATTTGCCTTGGGTTTTGAGCCATTATGTGATTATTGGATTTTGAGAAACTGATCAAATTGATCTGAGCACAGAACCTTAGGGTTTGAACTCGAATTCCTTGGGGAACGAGCCATCTCCAACGGAAAGCAATTCAGAGGGTGTGAAATATCACTTGATCTATTGCCAACAGAGGTTTTCTCACACAGAGGAAATCACAGAGCTTCAGAAGATTCATCATTTCCAGAGTTTATTCAGTGTTTGCTTTCAGATATTATTTATTCATCAAGGCGCCTATACACAGAGACTTGGATAGTGATTTTTGAGGAGGCCGTATAAACTTCAAAGCTGTTTCTGATAGGCCGTACTATCCTGTCAGGCCGTACCAGCACATAAAGACGTGTTTCTTCTTCTTGAGGGAAACGCCTATGATATTAATCTCAAACCTTCATCAAAGGGAACGCCTACCAAGCTGGAGTCATCTGCAACCACTATTCAGAAGGAGAAAGGCATTTATGATCTCAGCCGTACAAATCTGTACCTTCAGCTGTGGCAGAAATACCAGGTTTTCTCAATAAAAATTGTTGTTCTTTATTGCATGCTTCAAAACCTTATTGTATTGTTTCAGTTGAGCAAAAATAAAGAAACGCCTTCATTCTAGCTTGTATTTTCTACACATATTGAAGATCTAGCAATTTTATTGAATTTATTATTAATTTCTAGCAAAGCCGTACCTTTCATTTATTGCATCAAAAAACTCTAAAATTGCAAAAAAACCAAAAACGTCAGAAAAACTTAGAAAACTGTCAGATTCGGAGAATAGGGGAAACTAGGGTTTCTACAGACTCCTGAGACCTATCAGCCCCATACAAATTTTCTGATTTATGATCAGTATCAGGCAACGCTAAATCAGATTTGTTTTCAGGGTTAATATCAACACCATCAATGCCCTTAATGCCATCCCTCATGCACAACTGTGTAGATGAAGTTGGAACAACACTATGGTCAAAAGTAGATCCATCCCAAGCAGGATCCACGTCATATGTAGGGACCATCACACCCGGATCACACGTGCTAAAATGCTCCAACCACCAGTCATAAACTGAGCTCCAACCCAGCAAGAGGCTCCAACCTCTATTTGATAGGCTTCAACCCTTTCAATTCTTCAATGTTGATATGATAAACTTCTTCAGCAAATCTGATTGAATTTCAAATCTGATCCAATCTATTACAATGTCTTCCATCAAATCTGATCACAAAATATATCAATGTCTTCCTATATATTTCTGCATGTATCCTTTATAAAGATTTGATTCAGTTCTTCACATACACTTGCACACTTTCTTAATCAAGAGCTACACATATTCTTCATTATTAACATTAAGAATTCTTCAATATAAATCTGATTGAAACTTGATTTTTCCTTCCTTCTCTCTTTTTAAATCTGCTCTTATATTCACATATTATTCTTTGAATTGTTGCATTTAAATCCACATATCTTCCATTTTTTATATCTTCTCAATCCAAGTAATGGGCATGTCCTTTGACAAAGAATATCTCCTTTCACATGAGATGTAACTTTTGATTTCTTCCCTTTCATAACATTTAATCCTTGATTATTTAAATACCTTTGATCTCACCTCTTAACACACATAATCTTGATCGCTGCCTTTTAGTAGATAATGGATCGCTGCTCAAACATAATTCTCTATAAATCAATGCTCTTAGTTCATTAATGCTAATCCCTGCTTATTGGAATTTGCTGCTTTTTTAATAGTTGCTGCTCTTAATGTGATCGTGGCCTTCTAAGCATTCCTTTATATATTAATTAAATGGTATCTTATTGGTTTATATCTGGTCGGCCCCATAAATAATAATTTTATATTTATTCATCCATAGTGTGGGCGCCAAAGGTAACAAGGAAGTCGTCCAGCATTTGATATCTATTTTTAAATGAAGTCGGCCTTATTTCATCTTAATAAAACATTTCATCTCCTCTTTAAACACTACCTTTTTTAATCATTAATATGATTTTATTTGAATGTTTTTGTCTTGTTTAGTCACTATGATCTTTCTTCAATGACAATACTTACTTTGATGTTCTCGTCCAAGGATCAACAAACTTGTTCATGGATCTTGACATCAATGACAACATATTCCATCAATCTCCACATTAAACTCTTTGGCATCAATTACGACCTTGTCCACCTTTGACATCAATGACAACATTTCCAACATTAAAGACCATCAAAGGATAGAACTTCATGACAAAACTCTATTTATAATTCTATGCAAAAATGGTGGATTCAAGAAAGTATAATAAGGCAAAATTAAATTTGAAATGGCAGAAATTATCAAATGAATATGGATCGACCAAGTAATAATATAGTGAAGGCACATAATTATATCAAAAACTCTTATGCAGGCCGACCTCCAAAGCAAACTTAAATCCTGGCCAACTCCATTGGTGCCTTAATCATTAGTGAATGTTGGCATTTCAAATCGCACCTCTGGAATGCGGTTTGGAAACAGACAGCTATGTGCAGTAAACTGCTCTTCAAATTCGGAGGGGAAGCTCCCTCTTTTGCTGAGTTTGCTAAAAGAAAGTAAACTAAAGCTAATTTGCCTATCTTTTTGTTTCAGCTGCGAGAACACAAGGTTATAGAAATCTTAACGCTACAACTGAGGTTTTTCTCTTTAATAAAAACTATCAACTACAACTAACTTACGCTAAAGACGTTTCTAACTTCTCAAGTAAACGCAGAGCAAGAGAGTTTAGAAATGAACATGATTTGGTTCTCTGACATAGATACTTAGATAAACCTTCTTCCAACATACATCTACTGAATTTCAATGCAATGCGAAAAAGAGATCATATAAGCAAAACACAATAAACGGAAATCTGAGACTATATATCGGGGCAGCGAAGCAAGCACATGATTTTATTTCCTCAAATTTCGGGCACAAGAGATTACAATTCTGGGACAAGTTGTAGCAAAATACATGCAACATGCAATCAAACCATATTAACACTTGACACAAGACACATGCACTAAACAAGGATTTGCAGCTAAAAGAGGCATGCAAACTTGCTCTTAACACAAAGTGAACTGAAACTAAACAATAACAAACTTGAAGGCATAGGCTCAGCAATTTGTTATCACAAGCACGGTTAAAGAAAAATGAGCAAAAACTGGTCTTATTTATAAGTAAGCTGAGGAGTAGGGAACCCTAAAATCTCCTTGCTTTTACAACTAATACTTGCCAACATGCAAGCTTTATTTCTAAACCTAAAGAAGATAAGCATCTACAACCTAAGAAAGCATGTAAAATAGGAAATGCCAACTCATTACAATCGTTTTCTTTCTCTTGTCAAAAGAATGAATAAGAATTAAGACAAGAATAGAAAGAAAGCTGGAAAGAAAGCTTCTAGATGAAAGCTGATTTTATATCTCAAGCACATCTGCTAAAAAGCGGCAAACTGTATCACGTTCAGGTGCATCAATACTATCAATAGCAAAGTTTCGCTTTTGTAAGATTTCTTTGCTATTTGCAATAGATCTCAGGAAATCTTCATTTTCCTTAGCCGCTTTCTCGAACTTTGTTGACATCATCGAAAGCTGACTCATTCTTCTGTCACTGCCATTGCTGCTACGAACAACACTCTGAAACTGCCTTTGGACTTCATCAAGCCCAACATAGGAACCATCATCCTGACAATATTGGCAAGGAATTCCTGTGACAAACTCCTTTATGAATTCGAGAGCATTGACAACCCTTTGCTTGTACACAATAAACTCCTCAGATATCCCTTCGTAAGTTTTCACTTTGAAGAAGTGATATTCCTTCCATGCAAGAATTTGTCTTTTATGTTCTCTAGCAGCGGTTGAGCCATATGCTGTGTCTAAATCTGCAATAATGATTTCATGCATAGGCTTAACTTCTGCAATCAACTGCTCAAATCCCTGGATGCCTTGATGTAAATCATGGGGCTTATATCTCAACTGAAATATATGTGCCCTTAGTGACGATTTCCTCAATCAACTCTTGTGTCTGTTTCCCACAAATTACCAACTGTCTCAACTGCTGCTGATCAGCTGGTGTCTCTAAAACCTGGGGCAGCAACTGTGTTGTTTGTGAAGTGCCATGAATGAGGGTTGAGATGTATAACCAGAGTTGATGATTTTCAGCTTTGAGGGTTGCCTTGTCTTCTCCATCTTTTAGCACTCTTTCTTGAAGATTTTCCGATACCATCTTGAACAAACTCATATCAGCATGCCTAGTGCTCTTGCCAAGATTGGCTTTCACTATCACAAAATCATCAACATCCACCTCGTCTTTGTTTCTATCTTCAAGAGGTGTAGCCATCTCCATGACCATCTCACCATCGAGATTTCTCTCAAAGTGGATTTGTTTCTTTGTCTTCTTTTTGGGTGCTTCCTGATAGACATTGAGGTCATCAAAATTTACCTGATATGAAGGCCTTCTTCTTGTCCTTCCCAAGGAGCTCTCAAGCCAAGATGTGGTATTTCTACTAACATCCATGGGAAGTTTGGTTGCGATCTCTTCTTCTACCTCCTCGTCTTCCAAGTCAATGTGAATTGGTGAAGACCTAGAGGATGGCAAAGGATCATGTGTCAAGGGCACATCTTCTGTTTCCTCTTGAGGTATGGGCTCGTGTGGAGGGGCTTCTATTTCTACTGATGGCTGCTCCTAAATGACTATGCCTGAGAAATCCAACCTCTTTTTTGCATTCTTTGTTGATTTGCTACCCTTTACAACCTTTTGACTTTTTCCTTTCATCTTCGACTAAGCTCTGGAAGAAGAAGGAAGAGATGAATGTATCCTTGGCGGCTTTGCTACTGGAATGGACTTCTTCCTTTTAAGGACCAAGAAAGTCTTACTATATTCAACAACTTGGTGAGTCCTTTCTTCCATTGAGATGCATTCTTTATTAGCCCAATTAACCTGTGGA
Source organism: Sequoiadendron giganteum (assembly GCA_007115665.2). Classification (NCBI taxonomy): domain Eukaryota; kingdom Viridiplantae; phylum Streptophyta; class Pinopsida; order Cupressales; family Cupressaceae; genus Sequoiadendron; species Sequoiadendron giganteum. Next base: position 7,750,188 of record CM021106.1, on the reverse strand, counting down.
AGAGGTTGTTGCTCAATCTACTTTCGAGTGTAAACTGGGAGAAGAACGTCTTCGTCATCATCTGATAACCGTTCAATATTCTCAGACCGTAATCCGGTTGAGCAAGGTGATTATTATGGCAATTTCATCCTTAAACTCGCCTCTCCCAACATTCTTTGGCAATGTCTTATGTTTTTCTTTCATCCATTTTGTTGCAATCTTCTTGCTGTACTTCTCTTTATGCATTTCCCATACACTTTCACTTTCATCTCGAGAGATAGTAACACTTCCAGGCCAAGGTGGAATTGAGAAACATTTTTCTATCATATCAGGCTTTAGGTTGCAAATAGTTCTCCCGTGCTCTGACTGAATCTCCCTCATTGCAGGATTGTAATGCTTGATGCAAGCGATTACGAATTCTAAGCTTTGTATTGAAAAGGGAATGGATGCTGCTGCAAGAAGACTTGAATGGCCAAGATGCCTGATGGTGACATTGCTTGCATCTTCCAAAGCACGCAGATTGAATACTGGCTTGATGTGGTGTAAGTCAGTTTCAGCTGTTTCAATGAAGTCATGATATAGTGCCGATTTAGTCTTAACCTCAGTGGAAGTGCACTCCATTCTACAAAACTCGAATATTGACTGTAAGCTCGCCTATGTTTTGACAAGTTTTGCACAACTTTCTATTTTTAACTTGTTGATTTTCTTCGTCAAATGGATGAATTCTTTGAAAATTATTCTGAGATATGGGTTTTGTTTAGAATTTCATTACAAGCCAACCCAGGTTGTCCATTTTTGAAAAAAATCAGTGTAGACTGAAAAAGCAACAAACCCTAATTTCCTTCAAAAAGGAGAAAAAGCTGACATCTAGGTATTGTTTAGGTGCACATTTTGGATGAACCCAGTTGATCAGATGTTAAAAACCTTGAAGTCTGACTGAAAAAGCAGCCACTTGAAATTTCTCTGAAAAAACTGTGATATGGGTTTTGTCCAAAAGAACGTTTAAGATGGACCTAGAAGATTAGAAGTTGTATGTTTTGAAGTTTTCTCTGACATGCGAAGAAAAAGCAACGGCTGCAACCTTGAGAAAATTCTTCAAAAATTATCCAGAAGATAGAACTAGTATAACCCAGCTTGCTGAAAATTGAAAACAATAACCTCCTTCAAAGAATTGATGTTCTAAAAAAAAAGCATGAAAAAGTAGGCCTTCTTGTGTGCTGATCTGAAAATTCATAAAAAACTTTGAAAAACCAGCAAGTTTAAGCTTTTGAATCATGAAAAGAAGAGTTTGAAGTTGTTGCTCTATTTCTCCTTGTGCGCCACCTGCAAGAAAATATGAATAATGAAACACAAAGTTGCCTTAAATAAGCTTTGTCTTGAGAAAAACAACTTTCTTTTGCCCTAATTCGTTGAAACCCTAATCTGAGTTTGAGCAATAAACTTGGACTTTTTCTCTTCATTCAAAATTTTGAAATCTTCAAAAATTTGACCAAGGCAGGTGAGGTTGGGCGCCCTTCTTGGCTAGAGGCGCCTATCTCACCTAGACTTTAGCCATTTTCTCAGCATTTTCAACTTTTACTCAATTTTCATCTCTAGTTTGATCTTGTCTCCCGGCTTCCAGATCGATCCGACGAACGAGTTGAATGATTCATCGCGGAGCTTGGTTGAATCTGACAAAGTTTGTTTGGAGGCAACTTTTGATGAAAACTTCATTTGACCCTTCAAAATGTCGGGTGCCTATCTCCTCCAGGGGTGCCCATCTTTACCAGTGTTAGCCATTTTTATGAGCTTTAAGTTCTTGCTTGTTTTCTGACCTTCAAATGAATTCATGATTCCGGGAGTTATACTGATCAGATCGACTGGCTATCAGGTTCACTGGATAGCTGAGCAGATTCTGGAAGGGGTCTCCTGGATACTGCATTTCTGGAAACTGCCATTTGAGGCCTCAAAACCCTAGGCGCCTATCTCCTCTTGGGGCGCCCATCTCCTCCAGACTTAACCACTTTTCATCTGTTTTCACCTTCAGAGTTGAAAACCTCTTGTCATGGCCCTTGTTTGATCTGAGTTTGCCAGCGGTTGAGTGATCTAATGAGCTGACGAAGACATCCACCGCAAAGCTGACAGGAAACTGAAGAGATTGAGCCTATCTGCAAACCCTAATTGTTGGATTAGGTCCTCCAAAAGGCTGGGCGTCCTTGGCCACGTAGGGCGCCCAGAGTTCCCAGACTTAGAATATTTTTCCATCATTTTCATGGTTTGCATTCTGCCTTTCAGTTGAAACTCCTCCGTTCGGTCTTTGTTTCCGGATGACTGAGTGATCAGATGATTGCGCTGCTGGGCTCACTGCGGAGTTGAGAAGAAAATCTGACCAACATTGTCTGGAGGCTCCAACCCTAATTCCATCATTTGATCCTCTGAAAAGTTGGGCGCCTCTTTCCTTCTGGGGAACCTTTGGCTGGCAAAGTTAGAAACTTTTTTGAAATTTTCAATTTTCTTCCTCGTTTGACATGATTCCCTTTGCTTGGCTGCCGGAAATGAAAATTTTTCGAAGGCATGAATGTATGGGCGGCTATTCTTGACAGGGACGCCTGAAGTCTCCAGACTTAGCCAAAATTTCTCATTTTCAACTTTTTCTAGCTTCCTCTCTCCGTTCTCCGTTCTTCGTGCACGTTCATCATTGACAACTTCTGTTTAGTGTTTGCATATCTGACTCTATCACTTGGCAACTGACTGACCTCCATTGATGACTTTGGATCTCCAAAAAAGGCTTCTGAAAAGCAGAATAGACCCACTAGGGTAAAACTGATCTTTTCGTGATTCTGACTGCACCAGCCTGATGAGGAAGTATTTTAAGCCAATCAAAATCAGTCTCAACCCTAGAAGCCAAACTTTCTATTTTTAGAAAATTTTGCTAGTATCCGTTTCAAAAGAAACCCAGAAAAAGTTTCTATTTTTAGAAAATTGCTAAAAATAGAAATTTTCCTAAAATTTAGGGTTGAAAAACTGAAATCTAGGTTTTGTTGGTTTGGTTGTTCTGAGCGGACCCAGATTGTCAGATCTTGGAAATTTCAAGTTTTTTACCTCCATGCAAGACATGCCGAAACCCCAATTTTGACCTTTTTGACAGATTTTGACAAGACTTGACTCATTTCTTCAAAATGCCTAAGTGTAGCAAAATTTTTAATTTGGGGTACAGCAGTGAATAAATTAAATTTAAACTATCATTTAGGCTGACCACATACATATAAAAAGGGGTTGCTCAAATTAATGATTAATAAGGCAGCAAATAACTTTAATAAAGAGCGCAGCGATTAGCATTTTCAAGAGCAGCGATTTTTAAATATGAATTGTTGAAATACAATGATTCATATTATTTAATGAAAACAGTGCCCCAAATACAAGACAAAAGGTTTTAAACAAATGATAATGAAAAGGTGCGATTAAGATATAATGAATTTTGTGAAAGGATATCTCCCTTAGTCAAGTCGCCCTCCTTGGTAAATCCATAAAAGAGGTATATGTTTTGAAGAGTTGTATCTATTGTGAAAGGTGATATCCATTGTGAAAGGGTATGTCCTTTACCCTTAATAAAGACTTATAAAAGGAACATAAAGTGGAGATAGAACAACAATTTTTCAATGAGTATTTTTTGAGTAGTAAAGAAAAGGAGAGTAGAAATATGAAAAGTAAATCAGACTTATACTGAAGATATTTGAGTGATGAAGAGATAGAATTTATACTAGTAAAATGAAATAATAATATTCAGATTTAAGAAGGAATAAATGTGAGTTTGAATCAGATTTGTGAGAATTGTGAAAAGGTTTAGAGTTTGAATCAGATTTATGAAGATTGTGAAAAGATTTAGAGTTTGAATCAGATTTGTGAAGATTGTGAAAATATTTAGAGGTTTAATCAGATTGTTGTGGAAGAAACTATATCAGCCATTGAAGAACTAATAGGTTGGAGCCTATCAATTAGAGGTCGGAGCCTCTTGCTGGGTTGGAGCTCAGTTTGTGTGGGGGTTGAATCCTCCAATAGGTTGGAGCCTATATTTTGTCAAGTAGAGATTGGAGTCTCTGGTAGTTTGGAGCCTACAAGAAGAAGAAAGAAGACATGCATTTATATATAAGCAAAATTGTGCCGTGATTTTCTCTTGCAAGGGTTTCCACGTAAATCATGTGTTTTCTTTGTGTTCTTAATTGCTAGATTTTGCATATATGTAGTTGATGTGATTGATTAAATTTGAAAAGTAAAAGTTTGTGATATACTAATTCAACCCCCGCCAACCCCCCGCCACCCTCCCCTCCTCTCAGTATAACCGTGTGCTCAACAAAGATGACCCTTCATTCCAAATGTCCCCAACCCTTCAAATACCACCTCAGAATGTGAAAGGACACCAGTTTTGGCTCCAATACTTTCCCTCCAACTTGGGTGCCCAAACATGGAAGATAAACATTACATTAAATGCAATAAAAGATGGAATACCAAGAGACACCTATTGCCTCATTCGAAGCTCCCACTTGGAGAATCCCAATAGTTACTCATTTCTCCTTTCCTTATCTTTTATTATCCCATTTAGACATCCACATGCGGGGAAAACAATATTAAATATTTATGTCCACACATCACCTTTACTGTTGCTAGTGGACCCATCACCCCTTATGAATATATTACAAACAATGGTGAGAATTAATATTACAAAATATTTTTTCAGTACAACCTAAGTGCCTAGAGACACTTTCCAAGGATGTTGGAACCATGATATACGATTTACAAGGTGGATGGCACCTTAATCCTAACAACCTTCAGGTCTTTGCAAAATTGGTTTTACCTTTACGCCTACAGGTCCTTCCAAGATTTTTGGTATTTTCATGGTAGGTTTCCCATCTGCGATCCAATCCACCATGTTGATTGCGGTTGATCTCTCTTTATATGGATTTAATTTAGATCTATTAATACTATCTTTCAGTACTTTTCCATCCATAGTCTCCAATTTGATAGCTCATTTATCTGAGATTTCTCGAATTTTAGAGGGACTGAGCCATCTCAGCTTGAATTTACTAGGTTTCATTGTTATATTTCAGAACCAATTGTCCTAGCTAGAAGTTTACTCGTTGGAGGTGTTTGTCATGCTAGTATTTCTTTCTTTTCTGCATTGCCTCCATTGCCCATTGGGTGAGGACTCTTCGTTTGTCCAATTTGTTTAATTGGAATAGTCATTCCTTCAAGTTCTCCTTGTCACCTAGTTGGTTCTCGATGGCAATCCTCAAACTTGGCACCATATACTCAGCAAGAACTACAGCTTCTTGGCTATACATTAATTGGAATGGCGTGTGGCCTGTTGTCACCTTATATGTCATAACTCATACAGTAAGCCCATAGCATGGTTGGCAAATTTTCTTCCTAGTCAGCTTCTTCGATGCTACAAGCACTTTATTTGTGGGTTTTATTTGTCCGTTCACTCTCAACTAGTACGAACCTGAGAAGTTGTGAAAAATTCGGAACTTCATCACCATCAGGTGAATGACATGGTTGACGAAGAGTCCTCTGTCGTTGGTGATCTATATTGGTATGTCGTACCTCGTGATGATTTGATCATATATAAATCTCACCATATTGACTACAGTGTTGTCTAACAGTGCTCGAGCCTCCACACATTTTGTTAGGTACTCCATGGCAATGACTATGTATCTGCACCGATGTAGTTGACTGACATTCAACAGACTGATGAAGTCAAGTCTCCACCGCTCAAAAATTTCTCGAGGTTGAGATGGGAATAGTAGCATGTAATCTCTCTTCAACTGTTTGCCAACTCTCTGGCAAGTGTCACATCCCACCACCCATTCTTGGGTGTTGATGTGCACTGTCGGCCACCATAGACCCGCCAATAGGATTTTACGAGTTGTAGCATTCGGGCCATATGTCCTCCAGCCAGTCCTTCGTGTGCTTCTTTAAATACTCTTGGAATTCCCTCTTCCATGACACATAACCGTAGTACCTGGTCTAACCCCATTTTATATGGCAGTCCATTGATGAGCTTGAATGTTTTAGTCTTCAATACTAGTTTTCTTTGCTCTCTGGGTGGCATCTCTTTCGGAAATGTGGAAGTACAAAGGTATTCTCTGATGCTTTTGTACCATGGGGATAGTGATACAATTTGAAATAGGTGAGCATTTGGGAAGTCTTTATTTACTCCCTTGGGTGGTTCTCTTGACTTGATCCTCGACAATTGGCCGATGATGACATGGCTCTTCCCTAGTCGGACAATAATAGTGAACGTCAATTCTTGTAATAGCAAGAGCCATCTACTCACCCTTTCTTAAATTATCGTCTTGTTCACCAGGTACATAAGGGTCGGATGATTAACGTAAAATGTGAAGGGGGTGGCTCGCAAGTAGTGTCTTAACTTCTATCTGGCATAAACCATTCCAAGTGCTTCCCTTTCCACCGTACTGTAGTTCTTTTTTGCGTTTGATAGTAATCGACTGGCGAAGAATACTAGGTGGTCTAACCCTTGAGGTCCCACTTGTGCCAATGTTGCTCCGATCGTGTAGTTTGATGCGTCGACGTGTATGTGGAACTTTTTAATCTAGTCCGGATATGCAAGGATTGGCGAACTTATCAATCACACCTTCAGTTCATTGAAGGCCTTCTCCTGGTCTTCTATCCACATGATGGTTGACCCTTTCTTGTGAGTACATCTAGCAAGTAGGATATCTGGGCAAAGTTTTTGATGAATCTTTTGTAGTAACTGACATCACCCAAGAATGACTTTACAATGGTAATGTTTTGAGGTGGTTTCGTTTGTATGATAACCCGTATTTTTTCTGGGTCGGTCTTCAACCCGGCTTTGTAGCTATGTGGTCGAACAATTTCCTTGAAGAACCATGAAGCGACACTTCTTTGGATTCAATGCTAGTCGTGTTGGTCTACACTGTTCCATACATTCTCGAAGAGCCTTCAAATGTGCGTCTTCATCAATGTAGATCGACCAATCATCCAAGAATACCTTAAAGTTTCCCATCGACATTTTATCAAACATATGTAGAATGGTTCTTTGGAAAGTCGTCGGAGCATTGCATAGACCGAATGGCATCCGGTTGTATGCATACACTCCATCTTTGACCATGAACGTTGTTTTCAATTTATCCTCCCTAGCTATGCTTATCTGATTATAACCGAAGAATCCATCCATGAAGGAATAAATTTCGTGGCCAACCACCTCTTCGAGTATGGAGTCGGTGAATGGGTCTTTTTTAATTACTGCATTTAGGCTTCAGAAATCCACACATATCTGAATTTGTTTGGATTCTTTCTTCAATGATATGACAATTGGAGAGACCCAATCGTTGAATTTGACTTTGAATATTATACCTGCTTCCAACATTTTTTCGATTTCCTCTTGTACCTTTGCAACATATTTTTTGTTCATTTGATAGGGCCTCTTTTGTACGAATTGTGCTCTTGGCACCAAGGGAATTCATGTACACATAGTTCTAGAGGTATGCCTTTCAAGTATTTGTAGGTCCATGCAAAGGCATCCTTGTATTCTGTGAAGATCTTGAATGCTGTCGCCTTCAGCACTAGATTCCAGTTGTCCTCGACTAGAATTATTTGAGGCTGTAATGTTCCCTTCTAGTCAGTGATCAACTCAATAGCTCTTCAGCCTATTCCGGAAGCCCATAGGCTCGTTGAGGTGAAATCGGGGTTTCCTTGTTTGGAGGTTTTCTGGCATTTCTCAGAATTTACTATTTTTAGTAAGTTATAATTTTTGGCAGTGGTCTAGTTGACAACATTTTAGTGAGTTTCCTTTTCAGTTGGAGCAATTGTGTGACTTTGGTTTTGGCGTTTAAGAGCAATATTTGGAGAAATAATTTATCTCAAGGCATTAAATGTTATATTTTTTAGATTGACCCCTTGGCCTAATGTATTAACTTGAAGTTGTGTTAAAAGGTGGTCATTAAAGGGTGGATGCCTCATGAAGTTAATGTTTGATATTTTAATAATGTTTTATTGCCTTGAAGTTTGGACGCCTATATGGGGATGGAATAAAGTGTTTTTAAATTCAAAATATTTCAAAAAAGGATTTTAGGCGTCCCTTGTTGGAGGAGTTATGGAATTTGAAAAGTCACCTCCAATTCTATAAAAGAGAGTGTTTGCTCCAGCATTTGGTATCCATTGTTTATGCTAATGTTATGTGGTCGGAATGACTTCATGTATTTGGCTTCAAGGAATGCTTACCTCCTAGCATTTGTATAATTTTGTGTTTGAAAGATAACACCTAGTTGGTTTTAAGACTGCTTCTCATCCAGACTAGCAGATTGAGCTTCACAGATGACGAATTTTGGAGATTCCTTCAATTTTTGAGTTGCTGGTTCTATCACAATTGAAGGTCGATTTTGTTTACAACTTCTTGTGTGATTTTTATTTTGTTTTGGGTGTTTGCTCATCTCATTTCTTGACTAATGGCGATCCTTATTGGAGAGTTCCAAATTTTATTTTGAAGTATACATTTTATTCTTGTGAAATCGCCCTTTCTAGCAGGCCGTACCATGTCCAGAGGGCCTTGGGATTCGAGCTAAATAAAATATTGAGTTTTGATGCAGTTTATGTATTGGATATTGGGCGTCATCCTCCTAGAGAGCATTTACAATTCGTTTCAGCTCATTCAGAGGTATTTTGAAAGAGTTGTGAACATTTTAATGATTTATAGTTTGTTGGTTAGACATTTTCACTTTGCTGGTTATTGTTATCAGATTTCAATAAGTTCAGATTTTGGCTTTTAATTCAGTATTTGAGAGGTTCAGAACTTGGAAGAATCATCCTTCACATATTTGCATTGATTCTATCATTGTAACACTTGTAAATTGCAGATTTCTTTCATTGTAAGGCTGTGAATTAGTAGTACTAATCCAGCCATTGTTATTACTGCATTTACTTGTGAATTTTAATGCAAACACTTTAACCCCTGGACGGTTTACCGCCAGTGTGGAGGAAATTAATTTGTATTTTCATCTATCACCCACTGTTAAGTGGAGAATCCCCACTGTTGAATGGATGCTTGCCGCAACAGATGAATTGTTCTTAATGTCATTATCATCCCCCCACTAAACAAGTGGTAGTGTGGATCTCTTATGGCTGGACTACCGCCTACTTGCATTCTATTGTAATTCAATTTCAGTTGTACTTAGTTTCCTCTGCCATATGCTATCACCTCACCTTCTAAAGGATCTTGGTGAACATTCTTAGCGTAGAGTGCATTTAATTTGATTATCATTTGGAAGCTAACGCTAATCAATTGGCGTAGTGCTGGTTTGTGTTGTGGTAATTCAAAGAAAAAATTGGTTGGCACATTTCAGCTATCCTCCTCTCCTAAGTTCACATTCTTTATTCTTGGTTCTTTGTACTTGATCACCTTATCTTGTTCAAAATTATGCACTAGTGTGTCATCCACCCTAGCCATTCCCTCCTTGTATTCTTCATACTTTGGGGCAAATGCTTGACTTGTTGAGGCTTTGCCCTCTTCTTCAATCTCCTTGACTTGCAACATATTGCAATCCTGCTAGAATAATTTGTAGTCCTCCATTTGCTAGTGGAAGAGTCCATTGAGTGAGCTCATTTCGTCTTCTGAGCAATGCTAAAGGTCAAGGATGCCTTCATTATTTGGTTCCATGAATCTCCTTTCTTCATCTAATCCTGATCCTCCTTTGGACTTCAAGTCAGATGATGCCATTTCTTCGCTCATTGCTTGATTTCTCAAATCAATCACGTACTTACTCTGATTGTTTTCTATGGAGAGTGTATTTATTTTCCAATTATGGTCTGCTTTGGCTGCAATCAACCATCCTCTCCCAAGTAATGCATCACATGCTTTTTTCTCCAATGGAATGACCACAAAGTTCAATATGAACGGTTGGGTTCCAATTGTCACCTTCTGTGCCATCAATGTTTTCAATGGCTTGATGCCATGCTGGTTGGCGCCCACCAATTGAAATGTCGGTGGCTAGAGTGTTGGCTTCCGGAGGCACTTCCATGTATCTTCGGGCAATACGTTGACTCTTGATCCTTTATCAATGATAGTGTTTGTTAGACTCTTTCCCCTAATCTCTATTTGAACGATAGTTAGCTTCTTCCCTATGTTCATCGTCAACAACATTAGGTCGATGACCTGTTCATCTTGGGTTGAAGGTTCCACTATCTTTCCTTTTCTTCAGCCTTCCTGTTGCGTACTATTGTCATCACTGACCATGTTTGTGATTGCCACTCCCAGTTGTGGCATTGTTTGGAGAAGGTCTATCACTTTGATCGGTATGGCCATTTGTAGTATTTGTTGTACGATGTTTCTTTCAGACTCTGACCTTAACAAGGTACTTGCAATTTCGTGGGAGGTTCTTCGTTCTTTGGCCATCGCTTGTTCTACTTCTGCTTTGGCTTCTCGCAATCGCTCCTTTTCCATACGAGGATCTAGGTATATTGCCTTCTTCATTTGTGCTTTGGTAATTGCCAACACTTCCTCATCTCATTCCTCCATGTCTAGCATGTTGATGCCTTTTTGTTTCAAGTAGTTGGTGTCCTCATGGTCACCTGGTCCACACCACTTACACAACATCCACGTTTTGTTTTGGTTACTTTGGCACATTCTAGCGAATTGACCCTATTCAGTGCATTTTTTGTTTTGTATTGTCGGTCTTCCCTTTGCATCATACTGTATTCTACTCCTTGGTCCACTATTACTGAACCAATTGTTATTCCTCTGTCTGTTTTTGTATCCTCTAGGAGATGCATTGGTATTAGTATTTTGTGTTTTTGGGGGTGTGGTCAGAGGGTTGATTGTTCCCCTTGGGTGAAGAGTACTTATGTGCTTATTGTTTTCAAATTGTATGGGCATTCCTTAATGGAATGTCCCATTACTTGGGCAAATGTCATAGAATAGTTTCTTTGGATAGTTTGTTTTTGTGTGACCTTCCACCTTGCATTCGGTACACCACAATTCCTTGTTGCCGTTGTACTTTCCTTCTCGGCTTTTAGCTCCATCATTCTCATCATTTCTTTTCGTAAGGCTTGAATAGTCTTTGATTCACTATCACTGCTGTCCTTTGTGCTATTGTCGTTGTCTGTCCTCTTTCCTCAAGAAGATGTCTTGTCTTCGCTTTCTATGTCCATCACCTGATTGTAGGCATTAGCGTACAATGACAAAGGTATGACCTTCCTTAGTGAAGGAATCAGTCCTTTGATGAACCATCTGTTTTTCAATCCATCGATTGGTTGGATTTCCAGTTTGACCAATAATTCTTTGTCTACGATTGTAGGCTTGCACATTTTTCGTGCTTTCCTCATTTGGTGTTATATATTTCTGCTACAATTTCGTTGTCATCTCTGAGGAGTTTAAATTCCTCTTGGAACGCTCTTTTCAATGCATCCCATGTGTTCTTATTAGCGGTTTCCAATTCGGTATACCAGTCAATGGTTATTCCTCTAAGAGTTGTTGGAAATGCTCTCAACTAATACGCTTTGTCATCTTGACCATTCGCTACCCAGATTGTCTCACATGTTTTACAATGTCTTACATGGTCCTCCGACTCGTTTCCAATGAACTTTGGGAGTTTTTGCCACACAACATTCAGACTTGCTAGGGGAGTCACCATCTTACCTCTCTGTTGGACCTTCTATGACAATAACCTGTTTGGAGAGTTTTGATTTGTATGTTTTGGTGCCTTCTCTGCACTCATGGACATGCCACAATCCTCTACTCGTCCCTCTTCAACATTCATCACCCTTAGACTGCCTTCAGGGTTCTTTCGATGCTCCCTTTGTCTTGGTGTTTTCGGCTCTATTCTTCCAATGATCACTTCTCTGATCAATGACAAGTCTTCAATATGGTGTATGGTCTTTGTTAGAACATCGGTAGGTTTTCTCTAGCCTTCCCCTTTGACCGATTTTATTGGTACAAACTACTCTTGGTCGATCGGGTTGGTGGTTCCCTCCTTGCCTTCCCCTTTGCCCAACAATGAACCTTCTTTATCACTCGACGATGCTTCTTCGTCTGCCAGTGATGATCTATACGGTTCTTTGGTAGTGTTCTCTTCTTCACTTTCACTTTAGTTCGATGTTGATGGTACAGACGGTTCTTTGTTTTGGTTGGCGAGAGTAGCATATGTTTCGTCATGAAGTGGTAAATGTCGGGCTATTTCTACCCACTCTCTCTTCATATGTTCTCTTGTCTTGACAGTTCTCTTCCTCTCCCGACTACGGCTTTTGCTTACGCTTCAGCTTTTGCTCTTGGGTGGGCTCGAGATTTCCCTCAGGAACCCTTCGCCTTCTTCAACTTCACCTTGCAGTCGTCGTCGTCGTCGTTCTCTTTGTTCTTTTATTCTCAAGGATCTTCTTATTTTTTGGTTGATTTATTTGTGATCGCTTTGTGTTAATTTCTTGGCTTTATTTAAGGTTAAGGGCATTAATTCTTCGACGTATGTCGCCGGTCAATATCACACACTTCTTCCCGTTTGTTCCTTTCTTCGTACCATTGTAGTATCTATTGCCTTTGTTGTTCCCTGTCTTTCTCAGCCCAAAGATCTTGTAGGATGTAGTGACATGCAATTAGTATTGATAGTCTGTCAAGAAGATGATTGACCTTTGGGTTGACAGTTAGATTGTCCCAGATGGCGGCCTAAGGGACCTCTCTCCTAAGAGCTTCCGTTCGTACTTGTTCCTTTAGTGAAATGTCCCATAGGTTTATGAAGTCTTCTATCAACGCGTCTTCCCTTTCTTTCTTCAGCTAGTTGTCCCATTACATCACCATGATTTCCTATTTGAGAGTTGTGTATTGCTAGGGTTTGTATTGACAATAGCGCCAAATGTTTACTCGATAATGGTAATTGAACGATTAATAGAGAGTAAACGGAAGTACATAACATAAATAATAAAACATATTAATTACTAAGAACAATGCACAAAATAGATGTGTATTTCTTGATTCATTAGATAGGCAATCATTACAGAATACAAATGCATGTCATCCCCGACTACAAGTGCAAACATACAATATATAGCAAGCCAACGTTGGTTGAGAATGCCAATTGTCAGCAACTACCAAGTAACAACCAACCAACAGTTGAGGACTAATTACACATTAACACATTTATTTATTTATTTCTTGCCAACTACAAGGCTCGAAGGATTCAACACTTTGTTGAAAGTGAGTGCCTTGACTTTATAAAAGGATTCTCTCATGGGTGGCCTACCATAGAGGTACCTGAAATACAAAACAATGGTATCGTACACGAATGCCCTCTTCCTTTGGTGGATTGGATGGTAAAGTTTTAGAGGCACTATATTCTATTGAGTCTTAATTGTTTTGTTTGTACCTCATGCTACAAAGTGAAATAGCAGCACACCACAATATTGAAGCACAAATTGATGAGTCCATGCGTATTTTCCCAAAACTAAGAAAAGAACTAAGGTCCAAAGAACGACCTGCATAGTAGACTCAACTCATAGACTTGGAAAAGATGAAGGTGGCAACTAAGAAAACAAATTTGCTCAAAAATATAAATAAATTGCCAATAAGGACAAACAAATGGCTAATAAAGATAGGGAAATTGTTGAATTAAGACTTGCTAACAAGAAGGAGAAAACTCAACTCATGGAAGTTGTACTAATGGTTAAAACTTCTCGAGAAAGGAAATTTGTGGCAACTTACCATCTGAATCAAAGAACAAAGGAGGTCTACAAACTGTGCACTACTAATTCTCCACATTCGACTCCTTCCCCTTTAGTGTCTACATTGGGATGTTTCCTCACCCAACCCTTCAGTAATGATGGTTTAGTCTACTTTCTATCTTTTGGAAGATGACTTTTCTTTTGGGGCTTTGATGTAGATAGCTAAAACAAATATTAGTTTAATTTACATTAGTTATATTTTTAGTTAGTCAATGAGTGTAGTTATTACTCATTGGTTGATTGAAGTAGTTTTGGGTAGTTGCCAATAGTTTGAATTCCTTGGCAATTGTCAGCAAGGTTATGTACTTGTCCTACAGTCAAGAAAAGGGACCGTGTAGTTGAGAAATCATTCTTTTCCCTATTTTTTGTATAAAAGGAATTAATGCATTGAATTAAATAAGAACACTAATTTTATCATTTGAACTACTATGTTATTCTCATGTGAATCAATCATGTATGTATAATTTAGTTTACTATGCTTTAGTAATTGTATATTCATAGAGCAAGCAAACTTTTGTCCTCTTTGGAAACATGTGTCCAAACATGACTTCTTCCTTCTAAGCTCATTCTTTGATTCCTCATCCTTGCTTACCTTTCGTGGTATCTCCCTTTAAGGTGGAACTTCTTTTTGAATTGGTTTTTATTGTGGTGTTGGTGGTGGTGCTTCATGCTGAAATGTGCTCTTAGAAATCAAAGTCTCCAAAGTTAGAGCTCTCTAAATGGCCTTAGATAATGAGGGCAGATTAAATGCCTTAACCCAACCTCTAAGAGGCTCGGTCAAACTACTCCATGAAAAGAATTGTAAACTTCCTCTTTGAAATAGCTAGAACTGTCATGGGTAATCTTTGAAACTCTATGACAACTATCCATTGAACCATTCTATCTCAGTTCAACCAACTCCTTGAAGTAGATCTTTGAATCCCTCTTGTCAAATCTATCAATCGATCTTTGAGTGAACTTATCATAAATGCCAATCAAATGCCCTTGGATGATCAATCCATGATACCGCCACTCATGTGCTATGCCCTCCAAGTGTAATATAGCAAATTTAATGGCTTCCTCCTCATACATTGGATCGAGTGAAAAGTATACGTTCAATTTCATAGTCTAAGATCATGTTGTACATCTATTGGAACCATCAAAGATAGGAACATATAGCTTAACCAATCTATTTTGTAGATCCTTTTGAGGCCAATGCATATTTTTCTTCTTTTTCTTCTCATGCTTCAACCTCAAGCTACAAAAATCATTGACATTTGGGCATGAAATTCTGGTCCAATTGCTCTATACTCTGCAAAAGAAGTAAAATTATCCTCATCCTAATTTGGCTATTCTTCCTCATGTGTATCTTCTTTTTGTAAGAACTTGGGTTGAGATGGCCTAGTTGAGGAACCCACGACAGTCATATGATTAGTGTAGCGCCTCCTTCACTTGGAGGAGTGGATGGTGTACTCTTTGCAATACCCAAGTTTTGCATAGTCTGTGTTGGCATTTCAATTTGCACCTCTGAAATGCGGATTAGAAGCGGACAACTATGCACAGATAAACTGCTCTTCAAATTAGGAGGGGAAGCTCCCTCTTCATTGATGATGCTTAAAAAGAAATACTAAACTATTGCGAATCTTTTTATTTTCAGCTAAGAGCACAAGGTTATAAAACTCTTTGCGTCCTAGCTGAGGTTTTCTCTTTTCCAAAACTTCAACTACAACTAAGCCTAAACAATAGACGCTTTTGATGACTCAAGTAAACTCAAAGCTTGAGAGTCAAAAGTAAATGAGGAACGATTTTTCATAGAAACTTAGAAAAACTCACTTCCAGAACACACCTGAAGACTCATTGTACTTTAAGATGCAAGCCGAAATAAACATTATATAAGCAAAACACATAAGACTAAATAGTGAAAGAGATTGAGACAGTAGATCAGAGCAAAGCAGGCATGAGATTTCCTTCCTCAAACTTCCAACAGCAATTACACTTCTGGGACAGCAGATTCGTAGCAAAGATAGGCTTACAAATTAGCGATCAAACTACATTATACTTGACACAAATTGAACATTTAACTAAACAATAATTTGCAGCAAAAGTAGGCTTACAAACTTGCTCTTACACAAAGTGAATAAACACTGAATAACAAAGTTGCAGCAAAAGTAGGCTCGGCAATTTGTTTCACAATAACAGTTGAAAATAATTGAAATGTCCCTTACCCGGTTTTCCCTAGAATTCACTTGTAGATTAGGTTTAGGAGTTACTCTTTTCGAAAGGAAGGTGTTTCTCTAATGAAATAATCTTGGATTGAAATCTGCATTCACCAATTTGATAACATTTCCACATACACATATAACTGTTAGCAATAATATCTAGATATCCAAAATATAAACATAATCATAAAAGCAATCATGAAGACATAAGAGGAGTCACTCAGCCCATCAGGAGAGGAGAATCCCTAAGGGCCAATGGTCTACCACCTCCTATTGCCCAACCCTTGTCTAAGGCCAATGGGGCGGAATGTCTAGGTGGAATCCCCATCCCTCCATGACCCAACCTTTGCATCGGGCCAGTGGGGTAGATTGCCCAACCCTTGCTTCAGGCCAACGGGGCAGAACCTAGATGGGGTTTTTAGACAAACCTTATAGGTCATGATTCACCTCTCCTGGCAGGTTCACAATTAGATTGAAGACAGTTGATGCAGTTTATAGATATACAATCATGAGCAATTCGTTTACATTTCCAATTATTATGCTATGGAAGAGTTCAACAAGAGTATACAAAGCAACATGATGAAATAACAGAGTATATGAAAATTAAGAACAAGAACTTATGCTTCAAGGTTGTTCATTGTATTCCATCAAATTAGCACAAGACATCAGATTCTAACTAATGCAATTCCATACAACTATACTATATCATGAAGTACAAACATGAAAGTGCGGAAAATATAATCAATATGCATGCCTATACATCTATTCTATTCTGATTAGTGTAGCCCACAGTCACAATCTCAAGCCCCCAGTTTCAATGCTGATTACCAATTTGCCCTGGGTCTACACCCAAGTTCATTCTTCCCAGGATGCATACAAACAAATTAATCTTATGTTCCACAATACACATATGTGATTGCAGTAATATTATGCCAGTTCAAGGAAATCATATATTAAAGCTAAGTGAAGATTCTCACCTGTATTTATGTGTCGCTATCCTTCCTCTACCTCTACTCCTCCTTCCCCGTGGAGTTAGGTTGGTATAGCGTAATATATATAGTACAACAAATGTTTCTTCAAGGGGCGCATCCCCTCCGTATAGCCGTCTTTCTTAATGCTTTTTTTTTTATTAATATCTTAACTAATCGATGTATTGGGTTAGCTGTGTTTGCATATTAATTATGGTTGCTGAATTAAGAAACAACAATTTCTCCACTAGTGATCGAATGGTCTCTCCAGCTTGGGTGATAGGCTTAGTCTATGCATATATTTGTTGAAGTCGTTCTGTAGTCTCTTAGCGATAATTCCACTCGATGCATATATTCATTCTCCCTTAATTAAGACGTCTCCCCTTATCACATTGTGGCCTTGAATCATTTATACGATGATACTATGGAGAGCCTGATGCCTTCCTGTTGACATCTAAGTGAGGATAGCTGATGGTTTTCCCGTCAGAATATGGTAGTTGACGATTTAGTCGTTGGTGGAAGCTTGGCATGTGGCGACGCTCCAACTAGAAGGCCCGACAGGAATTTCCACGAGTTATTCTGTTGTGGAGGAGCAAGCCCGATAGTGTCGATTAAGGAAATAGTTTCTGAATAATGTGTGCGCGACAATCAGGATAGGATCGATTCAGTCTCTTAATTAGATTATATATATTTTGCTCTTCGTTACAAGTCGGTTGTCTTCCCTGTGTCATACTTATGGATTTAGATGCCTTGATTAGTATTGTAATGTCCACTATAATATCTTTCATATTAAACATTATGGTCTCTATTTATAATGATAATCGTGACTATTATTATTATCTAATAAATATAATATTATTATACATTATATATTTCCTATTCTTATAAATTGATTTGGTTGGTTTATCTTAATTATATATCCTTCTAAGTATTTAACCTACTAGTATTCTAATACAATAATTATAATGTCTAATATTTATATTTTGGAGATGGTCCATTGAATATAATATTAATTATAATTATGATATTGTCTTTGACAATCAAAATTATAATGATGTCAAAAGTTCAAACTTTAAATATTTTGTTATCATGATTTCGGGGACATGACAGTCCTCCCCTCTCGAATTTGCTTGCCCTCAAGCATATCACTTTTAATGTCATAGATATCTTTTAACCTTAAGGTTAGAACTTAAGAAAAAGGATTAGAGTACTGTTCTATGAGGAAGTTTCCATCTTTAATAAAGAACCAAAGGGGTCATTGATATATTATAATCCTTGTTGGGGGGGTGGGAGGAATCTTGAGGGTGTACGATTGTCTTCACCACTTAACTTTGTTCCTCCACAAAGCTCCATTTGTTTACGGACTCTACTTCTTTTGATTAGATACCCTTGAGATCTCCTCCCTCGTATCTAGTTTTCTTGCTTGGGTGCTCTTTGCCTTCTCCCCCAAGGCTTGCTTTTAACTTGTAAGCTCGGCCTTTGTATCTGTGATCAAGCCCCCATGGATTTTGGCATTTAAAACATAACCCTTTTCTTTTTAAGTCCTCCATTGTTTTGCACATATGATCACGATCCTAGTTCTTATTGCAGTATGAACATGTCCTTCGTGAATCTTTGCTTCTGTGTCCTCCTCTACGATGGGGTTTGGATGATGAGGTAGAGTTCTTGGGCTTGTCTCTTGGCCAATTTTCTTCATATTTCATGGCCTTTTGGATAGCTTCATCTAGGCGGGTGGGTTCTAATGCACCCACCATGCTTTTGACTGATCCCCTTAGGCCCTCTATGAACAAATATGTGAGTCTTTCTTGGGAAATTTCAGGGATCATGATTGCTAACTTCTGAAACTCGGTGGCATAATTTTCTATAGTGCCTTTTTGCCTTAATTGTGTGAGTTCCCTAAAGTACCATTCTTGGTGCTTTTGGTCAAATCTTTTTATCAATCTTTGGGTAAAGTCATCATAGGTGGTAACTTGTTGATGGCTTTGAGTTATGAGACCGTGATGCCACCAATCATGGGCCATCCCTATTAGGTGTAGTACAACAAATTTGATAGCATTGTCTTCCGTCATGGGGCTGAGTGACAGGTAAGTGTCAAGCTTTTGTACCCATGAACGTGCGGTAACCTTTCCTTCCCCATCAAAGTTTGGGAAAGTAAGTTTGCTGACCCTATTTTTGAGGTCATTATTAAATTGTTCGTTTTGTCCTCCCCCACCCCCCCCAGGAGCTGCTCTAAGTTTAGCATCACAAAAATCTTTAAATGGGATGATTTCCCTAATTTCAGGATCAAGGCTATAGTAGGCTGAGGCAATTTCCTCTACACTTTCCACATGGGGCCTGCTAATCTCTAGGTGTTCTTTCCTAGGCCAAAAGGAAGGCCTAGTGGGCCTAGAGCTTGTGGTTCTTGTGAGTGTGGAATTATTTTCTTTAGAGTGGTTAGAGTTTGTCTCTTTCTCATGATGATTATTCAGGTTTTGGAGAGCTTGAAGTATGGCTTGACTTGTCTTCTTACTTTTTTCAAGGTGGGCTCTAAATTCCTCTCTAAAAGGGTCACCCATAAGGTTATTTGTGGGTATGTTGTTGCTAGGGTTTCTTCTATGGTAGGTGTGTTCAAAGGAATCCATCATAGGTTGGCAGGATTATGTTTTGATACCACTGAAATGTCCCTTACCCGGTTTTCCCTAGAATTCGCTTGTAGATTAGGTTTAGGAGTTCCTCTTTTCAAAAGGAAGGTGTTTCTCTAATGAAATAATCCTGGATTGAAATCTGCATTCACCAATTTGATAACATTTCCACATACACATATAACTGTTAGCAATAATATCTAGATATCCAAAATATAAACATAATCACAAAAGCAATCATGAAGACATAAGGGGAGTCACGCAGCCCATCAAGAGAGGAGAATCCCTAAGGGCCAACGGTCTACCACCTCCTATTGCCCAACCCTTGTCTATGGCCAACGGGGCAGAATGTCTAGGTGGAACCCCCATCCCTCCATGACCCAACCTTTGCACCGGGCCAGTGGGGCAGATTGCCCAACCCTTGCTTCAGGCCAACGGGGCGGAACCTGGATGGGGTTTTTAGACAAACCTTATAGGTCATGATTCACCTCTCTTGGCAGGTTCACAATCAGATTGAAGATAGTTGATGCAGTTTTATAGATATACAGTCATGAGCAATTCGTTTACATTTCCAATTATTATGCTATGGAAGAGTTCAACAAGAGTATACAGTGCAACATGATGAAATGACAGAGTATATGAAAATTAAGAACAGGAACTTATGCTTCAGGGTTGTTCATTATATTCAATCAAATTAGCACAGCACATCAGATTCTGAGTAATGCAATTCCATACAACTATACTATATCATGAAGTACTAACATGAAAGTGCAGAAAATATAATCAGTATGCATGCCTATACATCTATTCTATTCTGATTAGTGTAGCCCACAGTCACAATCTCAAGCCCCCAGTTTCAATGCTAATTACCAATTTGCCCTGGGTCTACACCCAAGTTCATTCTTCCCAGGATGTATACAAACAAATTAATCTTATGTTTCACAATGCATAGATGTGACTGCAGTAATATTACGCCGGTTCAAGGAAATCATATATTAAAGCTAAGTGAAGATTCTCACCTGTATTTATGTGTCACTATCCTTCCTCTACCTCTACTCCTCCTTCCCCCTGGAGTTAGGTTGGTATAGCGTAATATATATAGTACAACAAATGTTCCTTCAAGGCGTGCGTCCCCTCCCCATAGCCGTCTTTCTTAATGCTTTTTTTTATTAACATCTTAACTAATCGATGTCTTGGGTTAGCTGTGTTTGCATATTAATTATGGTTGCTGAATTAAGAAACAACAATTTCTCCACTAGTGATCGAATGGTCTCTCCAGCTTGGGCGATAGGCTTAGTCTATGCATATATTTGTTGAAGTCGTTTTGTAGTCTCTTAGCGATAATTCCACTCGATGCATATATTTGTTGAAGTCGTTTTGTAGTCTCTTAGCAATAATTCCACTTGATGCATATATTCATTCTCCCTTAATTAAGACGTCTCCCCTTATCACATTGTGGCCTTGAATCATTTATACGATGATACTATGGAGAGCCTGATGCCTTCCTGTTGACATCTAAGTGAGGTTAGCTGATGGTTTTCCCGTCAGAATATGGTAGTTGTTGATTTAATTGTTGGTGGAAGCTTGGCATGTGGCGACGCTCCAACTAGAAGGCTCGACAAGAATTTCCATGAGTTATTCTATTGTGGAGGAGCAAGCCCGATGGTGTCGATTATGGAAATAGTTTTCGGATAATGTGTGCGTGGCAATCAGGATAGGATCGATTCAGTCTCTTAATTAGATTATATATATTTTGCTCTTCGTTACAAGTCGGTTGTTTTCTCGGTGTCATACTTATGGATTTAGATGCCTTGATTAGTATTGTAATGTCCACTATAATATCTTTCATATTAAACATTATGGTCTCTGTTTATAATGATAATCGTGACTATTATTATTATCTAATAAATATAATATTATTATATTTTATATATTTCCTATTCTTCTAAATTGATTTGGTTGGTTTATCTTAATTATATATCCTTCTAAGTATTTAACCTACTAGTATTCTAATACAATAATTATAATGTCTAATATTTATATTTTGGAGATGGTCCATTGAATATAATATTAATTATAATTATGATATTGTCTTTGACAATCAAAATTATAATGATATCAAAAGCTCAAAATTAAATATTTTGCTATCATGATTTTGGGGACATGACAATAATGGGCAAGGCTGCCTTTATTTATACACAAACAAGGAGTAGGTAACGCTAAAATCTACTTGCTTTAAGCTGACTAGACTTGCCAACTCACAAGCTTTATTTCTAAAACTAACATAAGACAACCAACTAACTGTTGGTCCCACAGTTGCCGTTACACCAAAAGGTCGACCTGTTAATGCCCGATACAACCACCAAAGTTAACAGATCCACGGGAGGCGGTTTGTCCATGTCACGAATCTCGAGGGGAGTGTTGACCAGCTGACAACAATCCCCCCTCAGCGTTACCCAAGGGGATTCGAACTCGACATGTTTGACTCTGATACCAATTGTTGGTCCCATGGTTGCCATTGCACCAAAAGATCAACCTGTTAATGCCCGATACAACCACCAGAGTTAACGGATCCATGAGAGGTGGTTAGTCCATGTCACGAATCCTGAGGGGAGCGCTGACCAACTGCCAACACTAACCACCTGCTAAAAACAAAAAGCAGGTAAAGTTCCAACTATACATTTGATTTTTCCTATTTCACAAAGAATAGATAAGCATGAGACAAGAATATCAAGTCCAACTCGAAAAAGGCATCGAGTTAACTGCTGCTTTTAATTCTATTCTTTGAAATCTTCGCTGTCCAAAAAGATGACTCACTCATTGATAATTTTGATGAATTAGTGAGAGCAATCGAGAGATTTGATTATGAGGGAAGGCAAGAATAAATACAAAGAAAGGTTGGCTATTTACCAATTTGATCGAGCATACCCGATCAACTACATGATAACTACATAAGTAGTTATATTTTATTATAATAATGATGTAATAAACAAAAACTATTCTAACACCCCCCCTTATTACATCATATGCCCAAGAGACCAAAGCATGAAAGTTTGGAAAGCCTCGAACTTCACGGCTGCAAGTGATTTGGTAAACATGTCTACACGTTGCTCTTGAGTTGAAGAAAACTGGAGTTGTATATTCTGATGCTTAACATGCCCATAGATATAATGGCACTGAACCTCAATATGCTTGGTACGCTCATGAAAGATTGCGAACAAGCTTCAACACACTCTGATTGTCACAGAACAAAGTGGTAGGACTTGTATCAGGAACACCCATACCTCTAAAAATGTTATGTAACCATATCGCCTCACAGACAGCCCCCCCTGCGGCGTGATATTCTGCCTCTATGGAAGAGCAAGCAACAACGGTTTGCGTCTTGCTCCCCACGAAATCTTACCAGATCCCAAAAAGGAAATGAAGCCTGAAGTAGATTTCCTATCATCCACTGAACCTGCATAGTCCACATCCGTGTATCCATACAATGAAAAATTTGCATTTTGCTTATATTCCAAGCCATATGCCACTGTACCACGGATGTATCTCAAAACCCTCTTTGCTGCCTTGCAATGAACAACCTTAGGTTCCTGCATAAACCTAGAAAGATAACTGACAACAAAACTGATATCCGGCCTGGTATAGGTTAGGTAGATGAGACTCCCAATCAACTGGCGATAAAAAGTAGCATTCACTTGAGCAAACGGATCGTGGTGGGAAAGTTGCAATCTTGTCTCCATAGGGGTCGACATAGGTTTGCAATCTATGGAGACAAGTTTGCAATCTTCCATGTGGAATCTCTCAAGCAATGTCTTGGCATACTTCATCTGAGAAACATATATCTGATTCTTCTTTTGCCACACTTCAAGTCCAAGACAATAATGCAAGAGCCCGAGATCTGCCATGTCAAACGGTCGTTTGACATCATTCTTCGTTGCATCAATCATCTGTGGAGAACTCCCTGTGATGACTAGATCATCGACATAAACAATCAGAATGACAATCTCCCCCCCTTGCTCTTTGAGGTAGAGATTGGGATCATATGGATTCCTGATGAATCCATGGTTAAGGAGATGGTCATCAATCTTGATATACCAGGCTCGAGGAGCCTGTTTAAGACTGTAGAGGGATTTGATGAGTCTACATACTTTGTGCTGCTGCCCAGGTGCAGTGTATCCCTCGGGTTGAGTCATATAGACTTCCTCCATGAAATCTTCATTAAGGAAGGCGCTTTGAACATCCATATGGTGAACTTTCCACCCAAACTACGTTGCCATAGCTAATACCATATGCATAGTCTTGATCTTTGTTGTAGGGGCAAAAGTCTCATCATAATCAATGCCTTCCTTTTGTGCATAGCCCTTAGCCACAAGTCGGGCCTTATACTTGTCAATGCTACCGTCTGCCTTGTATTTGATTCGGAAAACCCATTTGTAGCCAATAGCCTTCTTCCCTGGTGGAAGATCAATAAGTTCCCATGTATTGTTCCTTATAATTGCCTGATATTCAACATCCATAGCATCTTTCCAAGGTGGTGACTCAAGAGCTTGCTGCACTGTTTCAGGTTCAAAACTTTGTATAACTGTACACATAAGGGCCATATTTACTTCTTCACAAGACTTGCTGCGAGTCTTAGGCCCATGAAAAGATGTGTCAACAACTGCATCATCTTTAGCATCCTTTATGGTGGCATGATACCACTTAGGAATCTTCTTGTGTACAAAAGATGAGGATGGAGGTGTGAGAGGAGGAAATTTGTCCAATGTAAACAAAATGTCATATGGAGTTCCCACTTCCTTCTCTTCTGCAATTTCCTCATTAGCAGGTTCAAGTAACTGTGGTGCTTGGGAACATATAGGTGATGGAGAGGAAGAGGAGCTGCTTCCAAATTCCTCATCAAAGACTACATCCCTGCTAATGTACACCTTCTTTTTGACTGTATCCATAAGCCGTATCCCTTTGATTCTGAATTGTATCCAAGAAAGATGCACTTGATAGACTTATCATCCAATTTTGTTCTCTAAACCTTGGGGACATGCATGAAGGCAGTACATCCAAACACTCTGAAATGTGAAATGGAGGGCTTTTTTTCCAGTCCAAGCTTTTTTTGGTGTGATATTATCAAGCACTTTGGTGGGTGCTCGATTCAACAAATATATTGCTATGTGAATTGCTTCAGCCCAAAATGCAGGAGCAAGATCTCAATCCTTCAACATGCATCACACCATCTCAACAATAGTACGATTACGCCTCTCAGCAACACCATTCTGTTGCGGCGTATGTGCAGTGGTCAACTGTCTCTGTATTCCATGTTTCTGCAAGTAAGCTCCAAATTCTTTACTTGTGAATTCACCCCCTTGATCTGAGCGAAGGGCTCTGAGAGACTGACCAAATGATCGTTCTGCAAGAGCTCTAAACTCCTTGAATTTCTCCAATGATTTATGCTTTTGAGCCAAACAATAGACCCACATTTTTCTTCTATAATCATCCACAATGAGAAGAAAATACCGAGCATTCTGATGACTGCAAGGCATAGGTCTGCAGAGATCGGTGTGAACCAATTTTAAGGGACTAGAAGCTCGGCTTTCTACAAGAGGAAAAGGAGCCCTATGTTGTTTCCCAACAAGACAATGTGAGTAGATAGCTTCTGATTTTTGAATAGGGGGAAGTCCTCTTACCATATTTCTCGTACTCAATGCAAGAAGATAACCAATGTTGAGGTCACCAAATCTTCTATGCCAGAGAGCTGTGGATGTGTTGGTTTTTACTACAAGGGCTTGATCTTTATGTGCAACATCAATCAACTGAAACATCTTGCCTACCCCTGAAGCACGAGCTACAACTACCCCATTGCGAGTTTTGTCTTCGTTAAGACAAAGTTTCTCACCATTGAGTTGATCAAATTCAACTTGCAGATTGTGCTCAATTAATTGACTTACTGAAAGTAGGTTCTTAGTGAGCCTAGGTACATACAAAACCTTTGTAAGTCGACATGTATGAGTTCTCAATGGAAGTGAAATATCACCAATTCCCTGAACTTTATATGAAGTATCATCACCCAATGAAACATGCCCATAGGAGGTGGATGAAGTTATGGCACAAAACCATTTTTGTTCCCCTGTCATATGCTTGGATGCACCAGAATCAACATACCAGACTGAATTGTTAGTTGTGGCAGCCTTTGTTTCTATAGCATACAAAAAATCTTCTTCATCTGAGTTACATGTGGATGCAACATTTCCTTGTTGTTTATTGGGCTTTTTCTGCCATTGTGGATTTTTCTTCTTATCCCCTTGGAAAGATTTTTGTGGCTTTTTGCTATTGGATTCACTATTGAAATAGGAGTTATACCAACATTCTTTGAGTTCATGACCCTTTTTACCACAAATGAGGCATTTCTTTTTCTTGTTGGAAGAGTTGTCTTGAACTTGGTTTGACCTGATGGACAACTTCGACGATCAGGTTGTTTTCTCTTTTGTTTGGTTGCAAGGGCCTAATTGTCTTGCGTGTCTGTCTCACCAAACATTGCTTCTTCCTGTTGAAGCAAGTTGACCAGTTCTTCAAATGAGGGTGTTTTATGTGCCACACTTAAACATGTAACAAATACTTTAAATAAAGGGGGTAGTGCTCTCAGGACTATTGGTACAAGAGAGTCATTTGTGACTTCTTCCCCTAACGCTTGAAGTGCAGTTCTTAGTTCAACAACTCTTCTAAAGAAAGATTCTACCTTCTCACCATTTTGCATTTGGAGACAATGCAACTGATGCTGCAGATGAAGGATTTGATTCTTGTTTTTAGCCTCATAGACAGTTTCGAGGTGGTCCCAGGCATCTTTTTTAGATGTTGCAGTGCGAATGTGAGGTTGAACCTCATCTTACACACTAAACAGGATGATTAATTTGGCTTTTTGGTTGGCCTTGTCAAAACTTATTTTGATCATCACCGACTGTTGTTGGTTGGGTTGTGTTTCCAGAAACAATGTCCCAATGGTCTTCAAATTCTAATTGCATTTGGAGTTTGGTTTTCTAGGCAGCATAGTTTTCACCCTTTAGGAGTTGGGAATCGGGTAGGAGGAATTTGGGTGCACTAGGAGCCATGTCCTTTTCTTTATCTGAATTATTCCTTATAACTCCGTTCTATTTCAGAATTCTATTTTTGTCTTTTAGAAAAATAAAAAAACACAAAAGCTCTAAATTTTGAATCTTAAGTGCAAATACATCTACTGCATAAAACAAAAAACTGTAGAAGATTCGAATAAATTTGCACCTTTAGAACTTTCACGCATTCCTCCTTTTCACGGCTCGTTCAGGCTGCTGTTTGATTTGAATGCTCTCTGTTCAAGCGACTGCTATTTGATTTGAATGCTGTCTTACAGGGAATCCTGAATATTTTCCTTGCACGCATTGAGTTTTTTCCCGTTTCTACGCCTCTCTTAGAATAAACTCAGCTAAGCTTGTCCCGATGGAAGAAAGCCTCGATGTCTCTTTCAGCATAAATCCGTCAATGCTCTTTCAGATAGAATGCCTCCTATCAATGCTCTTTTAGGTAGAATGCCTCTCGTCAATGCTCTTTCAAATAGAATGCCTTGACATCTTATGCAGCAATCGTTCTTCCAGAAAGAACTAGAGCATGACTTTCTCTGCAATCGATCGGGCCTTAAAAAATGCCGGAACATGAAGATTTTCTCTAGTGCGATCACCTACAGGCAGTTCTTTAGCACCACGATCACCTCCAGGCAATTCTTCTTTCTTTTTTTTTAAACTCCCGATTAAATGCACAGGCTCAGAATATAATATGCTTTGATACCATGATGAATTAGTGAGAGCAATCGAGCGATTTGATTATGAGAGAAGGCAAGAATAAATACAAAGAAAGGTTGGTTATTTACCAACCTGATCGGGCATACCCGATCAACTACATGATAACTACGTAAGTATTTATATTTTATTATAATAATGATGTAATAAACAAAAACTATTCTAACAAATTTGGGAAACTATATCCGCCAAAAGCTGGTAACTACCTCCTTGAACGCTGATTTCTATGGGAGAAGACTTCATGTTTAAAAACTTAAATTTTCACTGTGAACACGCCTATCTTCGGAAAAGTTTTGCACAAATTGCTGAAATAAGTTGCTGATTTTTCTCCAAAAAGCGGATTTCTTAAAAAAAGTTGAGATTTGGGTTTTGTAGACAATCACGTTCTGAAGAGACCCAGTTAGTTAGATTTTGAAAAAGCTGAGGGCTTCTCGAAAAAGCAGATTTTTGAAAAAATAAAATTTTCCAATCTTCAAGAGGAGCAAAGAGTAGATGGACCCAGATCGATGAAAATTGAAAGAGTTGACCAATTGTTTCTGAAATGTGATGCCCTAGAAGATTGGACCATGAAAAAGCGTGCCTCTGTGCTTCCCAATCCCGAATCCATGAACACTAAAAAAGCACTTTGTTTGAGCCTCCAAATCTTGATGAGAAGAAAAATCTATCTTTCTTCCTCTGGATGCCATCCTGCAAGATACGAAGAATGAATGCCAAAAGCCTTCTTGAATAGAGTTTGAAGACGAAAAAGCGCTTTCTTTGCGAAGCCCTAAAAACTCAAAGCTTCTCTAAGAAGATAGAAACTTTGTATGCAAAAAATTGAGTCCGTTTGCACGTGCAACGATGGATTTCTCCTTTGTAGGGCGAAAAAGTATGCGCATGAGGGCAAAAAATCTATCTTTCTTCCTCTGGATGCCATCCTGCAAAATACGAAGAATGAATGCCAAAAGCCTTCTTGAATAGAGTTTGAAGACGAAAAAGCGCTTTCTTTGCAAAGCCCTAAAAACTCGAAGCTTCTTTAAGAAGATAGAAACTTTGTATGCAAAAAATTGAGTCTGTTTGCATGTGCAACGATGAATTTCTCCTTTGTAGGGCGAAAAAGTATGCGCATATGCGCATGAGGATGCATATTTGATCAATGAGCAACTGAAGCCAAAAATGTCTAAGGCATGAGATGCTAGGAGCCTTGACTAGACAGGGCGGCTAGACATCCCAGAGTTAGTCATTTTTTGCATTTTTTCAAGCAAGATTAGTCAATTTTTGCATTTTTTCAACTTTCGCTTGCTTCTGCTTTCAGCGAGGTTTGCCTTCGACTTCGACGAGCCAGAATTCTGACATTGCCAATTGATAAAACCTATTTGATCATGGTAATCTCATGTTTGACCACTGTTGCAGTGATCCTCAACTTCATACCGGCGTCTGACATCGTCTAATCATGATTGCGAGCTCTCGAAACTGCTGATGGAGGCTGAATTGGAAAGAAGGCATGCCGGGATCAAAAATATTCTAAGGCATTAAATCCCAGGCGCCCCTAGTTGATAGGGGCGCCCAACATCCCATGCCTTAGCCATTTTTTCATGATTTTCAAAATTTTAACTTTTTCATTTCGCGTGTTTCTGTTGAAAGCCAGTGACCCCAGTTTGAGCATCGTTTCCTGCGAGTTGGTGAATAACAAAGACTGAAAGGCGGTTAATTAGGCAAGCTTGATCATAACTGAGATGAATTATACCCTTTGGCAACCCCCGACATTGCATTTGATTGAATTTTTGAGAACCTGAACCAAGTTGACGGAGGAGTCTGATGAACTTCTGAATGGGTGAAACATAAACTAAGTGTTGAAAAGCTAGGCACCTCTACTTGACAGGGACGCCTAGGCTTTCATGCCTTAGAAAACTTTTAGTGATTTTCATCTTTCTTTCATTTTCTTCATTTTACGCAAAACACCACTGTTCGATCCCCAATTTTCATTGTCTGATGGACCCTCGACACTGGATGATGATCAATAGATGAGCTTGAACATAACTGAGATGATCTCCTGCTTTTCCTAGCCCTAAAAACTACTTCTGACTATTCCTCTGCGTGACTAAACTGAGCTGATAAGGAAAATTGCACGTTTTTCGAAAAGAGGGCGAAAATAAAGTAAGGCATGAGATGCCAAGCGCCCTTCTTGGCCAAGGGCGCCTAGCATTACCAGAGTTAGAAATTTTTTCACCAATTTCAACTTTTTCTCATTTGCCTCCTCCGTTCACGATTCTGTGTGTTTCATTCGTCGTTCGTCGATGTCTGTGCAGCATCTGAGACTTTGAATTAACACTTGGCAGCTGACCTTCCTCCATTGATGACTTTGGAGCTCATGCTTTGCCTTCTGAAAAAGCAAAATAGACCCAATAGAGAAAACCTGACCTTTTGATGATTCTGACCAGACCAGCTTGCTTGGGAAGTATTTTCGACCAATCAGAATCAGTTAGAGCCCTCTAAATAAAGATTCTATTTTTAGAAACTTTCTATTTTATAAAGTTTTGCCAACATACATTTGACAACAAACCCAAAAAACCTTGATTCAAGTCTATTTCTAGAAACTTTTTATTTTTATAAATTTTGACTTTTGACGAATTTTTTTACAAGACTTTGACCACTCTTTACAAAATGCCTTAATGAAGCAATTTTTTTTGATTGGGCACAACAGTCTGAAGTAACCATGCCATGAGATTTGTCATTTGTTGTTGTCCTAGATTCATGTGAGCAATGGCGTTGTACTAAATTTTGGCCTTTTCATCATCTGTCAAAACCCTTTTTACCTATTTCACTCATTTTAAATTTTTTTGGATCTCTTCTTTCCTTCTTTGATACAATTTGAATTCTTTATTGTTGAGTTGCATAAAAACTTGTTAAATCTAACCCTGCAGGTTGACAAGATCTTAGCTTTGATACTATTGTAATGTCCCCTTTTTGTAATTTTCACTATTTTCTAATTTTTTCTGTATTCTTCATATTTTTCTAGGCAAGGAATAGCAAACCGAGATAAAAACAAAAAATGCTGATAACTCCTGAAACTTATTATATCAAACCCTCGACTTTGCTAGAAAGAAAATATGAAACCTTCATGCACTGAAATGGATCAAATGTTATACTTAATAATATATGACTATGAAAGAAAATATGCCCTTAAACCTTCTTTGAATAATTGAGCCCGCCGCCCCCTCTCGATTATTTAAGATTGTTGGGGGTTAAACGTAGATATAGGTCCGCTCCGATTCGACCCCCGAAAGAACGCGCACAACCCACTAAGAATATCGATTAATAAGCACTATTCGGCAGGGGCCGTTGGGGGGTTATATTGCCTCAGAGGGTGAGGGGTTAACTTCCGTGAGCTTGATTTCTGCTGTAAGCATAAATCTACGCCTGCACGGCACTCATCCGACGCTATCCCCTCCCACCCTGCATGCAGGGGTTAACTTCCGTGAACTTGATTTCTGCTGTAAGCATAAATCTACGCCACTCACCCAATGCTATAATATATGCTAATCCCCTGGAAATTGCTATAAAATTAGTGTAAAATGTCATTCAATATATGACTGGAAATTGTATAATATTAGTGTAAAATGTCATTCAAACTACAGATCTGATATTAAAACACCAACACAAGTACAAACTTAATAATATCATAATATTTTTGCATTTTTCCAATGTTAAATCTCATTTCAAAAAATGCAGAAATTAAGCAAGTTGATACCAAACTGTCCAAATCAGCCAACAATAAGCAGATTGCCCTACAAAATGCTGATCATAAATGCCAAAATGGTTCATCCTCAACGGAGAATGATAAATGCTGATTTTCCCTAAATGTGAGGCTGGAAAAGGGTGTAAATTCTGATTGCAGCCCTCAAAGTGGTCAAAATGTTGGTCGCCCACCTAAAAATATGACAAAATGCTGGTCACCCTCCTTGGAAGTGGTATGACTCTATAGGTAATCAATAATCTGGAACAGCCTGTGATTAATGCCTCAAACCCTCCAATCTGCGGATTGCCCTTGAAAATGAATGATATCAGCAATAAATTTGATTGTATGGCCCCTCCAAACCCTCCCAAAATGGTATGGATCAGTTCTAGGGTAGGTGATCAAAGCAAATGTACCACCATCAACAATTAAATGGGCAGAAATAACTAATATATCAATGACCTTGGGCTGGGTATTGGCTGGAAATGATTTGATTGTGTCCTCTACCTAAATGGCACTCCAAATCTAGCCAAAATTAATGATGAACAGCAGCAATAAGTTTTGGAAATTCAACGATGAGACCCTCCAAATGCCAATTTCCCAATTCTCTTGAAAATATAATTGCCCAACTTGAAAGTATGCACCAAAATTTCAAATCAGCTCATTGTGCAACTCTTATGTGGAATTGTCAATGCTAGAGAAGGAGGGTTTTCATCTTCACCTTCAAAATTGAAATCCAAGAGGGTTTTCATCATCAAAGATATTTGAAAATAACCAAGGGTTTTTGTCCTTGGATGAGTAGAATGATTGAAATGTTTAATCCAAAAAGTGAACAAAAAGGCGAAGTGAATGCTAGATACAAAAATGAGGATAGGCGCCCTCCTTTTATACATTTCCAAATCGGGCCATTAATTAAATTTCCCTTCAATTAGTATTTTAATTGTATTTTATTTTAAGTATATAAAAATACTTTTTATTTGAATTTGTTTTTAAAAAACATGTTTTATTTTAATAATAATATTATTTAAATTGCTCTTTAAATTAAAAAATATGGGCCCCAATTTAAAATAACATTAGGATTTATTTCCCTTGATTTGCCTTTTAGACTACGGAAAATGGAAATAGGCTAGAGGCCTTCTCCTTGGCCCTTTTTTCTGAAAAGAGGACATGGCAAAAATGCTAGCACATTCTCAAATAAAATGACCATATTCTGATATCCTGTGTGTATGAAGGGATGAATTTTGTAATCAAGAGGCTGAGACCATTCAAAACCTCTAGTACACAAAATAGTACTCTTGGGAAGAGGACAAGAGAGATCTAGTTCCTCATAGATTTTGGCATAAATAGATTAACCATGCCCATGGAGAGGTCTTGAAATATTCACTGCCTTCCCTAGGGATCCAACAATTGTCTCAAAGGCATAGGGAGACTATAATTCTTGAGGAAGAGCATACATCCTAATCAAGAATGGGGCTGTTGTAAGGATTATCTCTGATGAGTTGAAACCCACAGGCCAATGCTTCATGAAAAGACTTATCATTCCAACAGAAATATGGACCTCCTCTGAAAACTCCATCTCTATCAGTTTCATTTGCAAATATTGCTATGAAATACCAAAATTGTGTTTTGTATTCTCCCCAAGTCTTCTAGTTCTTTCTTGCCCAAATAACTATTTCATCCAAAGAAAGTTGAAAGCCTAGAAATTGACAAATCAAGCTATAGCCTTGGAATGCAGAAACATTCTTTTTGAAATCATCCAAAGTAAGATCAATGCAATGTCCCTTCTAGGAGTTAACCTAAATCTATCCTAAATTATCAATTCCTCAAGCAGTGGGCCCTAGTGGATACTTTGGGTTGGCTTAGTCCCTGAGAATAAGTCAGAGGTTCATTACTTAAATACCCTAATGATCAGAATATTAGTACTCTACATTGAACATTAGAATTGAACATGAGAAACTCTATTTAAATAATATCCTTAATCTTGGCAACTTCATAATGAGTTAACTAATACCATTTTGTGTTTGCTCAATTATGGGCTATACGAAACGAGGATGATGATAGGAAGCCTTGGTCTCTCCCCTCTTCATGTGGCGCATGCCATTCATATGACCTGGTGAGACTCTCAACCTCCTTGTCAACATCCTTGTTTCGTCTCCCATAGTCGATCTTTCTCCCTTGTCACACCATGGTAGGGAGGTGAGATTACAATGGTTATTCCGGTTATCCATCTAGACCCAGAGGCAGCACCCTTTGATCCCAAAGGCAAACCCCTCTGGCCCATGTGGGCTCATCTTGTCTGCCCCTCCCCCCCCCCCGGGTGGTGTATCTAGTGGTGGCCCCTTTTGCCGCATCCGAAGATCAACCTAGACCCAGAGGCAGTACCCTCTGATCCCAGAGGCAACCCCCCTGGCCCACAGGGGCTCATTACGTCCCCCACCCGGGTGGCGTATCTAGGAGACTCCTCTTTGCTGCATTTCCCCTTTGTAATCCCTCTTTCTTACCATGATGGAATATGGATAAACAATTGACTAATTACAAAAATACATATGAGCACATATACAAACACATAACTTTCTGAGCATGTATTATAAATAAATGAAGATGAATCAAATAAGTACATCTATCTAATCTGGTTCTGACATGTATATATATACTAACAGAAATTCAGATTATAATTACCTTAATAAGAGTATCAATATCATCAACATTATGATATTCTAAGTAACCTTATGCGTCAACATTCTTCACACTTGGGGTTTCCTATCATCACATAACTATTTTTATTCATAACATAGTCCCTAAATAACAATAATAAATAATATCATATATTAAAAATTACTTACCAGCTATGCTCCTAAACATCACAATATTATCACAGTGATTAATAGATTAGCAGAAATATTCTGATTTTCTGATTTTCTGATTTTCTGACTTTTAATTGTTACCACTGTGCTTGACCGATCTGCTTTCATATTACTAATGCTTTTTCCCTTATCTTTATTCCCCGATGCCTCTAATGTTCAAGTTTACCCATTTAAATACTCCATTGGGTGGAGGATCACGTCCTTTCCCCAAACCGAGGGTTTTCTTTCAAATGGACGTGCCTTTTCTCTCATTCGCTGACTGGGCTTACTTTATGCTTAGATTATTTCTAACATTATTCTGGCCCATCTTAAATGATAGGATCGATGCTTTAGTTATTCTTTGGTTTATATCACATCATTTATTTATAATATCATTTATTCTATTTCATAATTATAATGATATTTTTAGACTGCATTTATACATATATAAATATATGAAGTATTATATTTTCAGATTACATTCATTTATATATATATATATATATATATATATATATATAAATACTTTAATATTTATTTTAGTATTTTTAATACTTCATATTTTAATACTAAAATGTAATAGCAATAAATTGTCAATTTTGATGATTATTCCTTTTCATTGTGATACAAATCTGGGGGACGTGACAATCAATAATTGGGGATTCTTCTAGAGTTGGCATGTATGTTGTAGATGTTCTACTAGAAAGATCTACTTTCTTCTTACCAGCCACTGAAACAGCTGCATCAATTTTTTTTTCATGAACAAATCATCTAGAACTAGATCCAACTACTATGTCTCTAAATGAACAAGAGGGGAAGCAACCCCCGCCCCCAACTTCTAGGAGCCATTTTAGAGGAAACAAAGATCAACAGATAAGAGAAAATAGATAATAGAAAATTCTCAGAGCTTCACCCCATAGGTATGGACACTTCCAATAAAATCATCCTATTTAATTCAATTTGCTCATTCAAAAAGTGCACTAATCCTCCAAACCCTATTATAAAATTAGTGAGTAATTTGGACTAATGTTTATCAAGCAGCATGGAATAATCCATGATTGCATAGTATTAACATATTCTTTTATTCTAATTGTACAGTATATCTGTGATTAAATGCAAAGGATAGAAATCATATATCTGTAATGTCTGGGACCAGTACAGCCAACAGAGATATATCCCAAAAATCGCAAGAAGAGTGAACAAATGAAAACAACACGATTTTAGTAATTAAATCAAAGGCACGACAGTGGTTGTAGTGGAAACAGAAAACAGGACAGAAAATGAAAAACTGATAACAAGGAAATTGATACAATGAATGGAGATGTGAACAATGATGTATCAGGGTAGGACAAGAGACAATAGATTATAAAATTAGTAAACTATTGACAGTTAGGAGGAATGAAACATCTTTGAATGGTTGACTTCCATCTGCTGAGGAGTAGAGCTATAATATCACTTTTTAGGGGCCAACTACATGATTTAAAGACCTTTGCAATATTGTGGGATATTACATTATTTCTCAACCCACTTCATGAATAGTTATTCGTATTACTTTTGTTTATATTTTTTTTATGTACAATAGGCATTCACATGTGGTCATATGCTGATTCCTACCTAGTGCACTACTGGTTACTTAACTAATCACCTTGCATAAAAGTTAATTTCTTTCTTTCTTCTAATTAGTAGTTATTTGTCAGTAATTTCAGACAGTTTCTTTAGTGGATATGTGATTATACTAGGATACAGATAGGAGTCACAACCTTCTGATAGGAAGTAACTGTTATAGAACATCATTTAGAATAGAGATTTTTTTAACTCAAACTACTTTTCTCTTTTAGATGTAGATTTGCTTGAGGATTATGAAAAAGCATGTGCACTTGAGGATGAGTCTCTAGCTGCGGCATTCTCAGAGCTCATGAAAATACGTGAAGAACAGGTTGTTACCAACTTTATCATTTTGGGTGTTTCTTCATTTCTTGTCATGTTTGATTCTTTTTTCTTTTTTATGTTAAGATTCTAGGGAAATGTAACTCAGAAAAAAGTTACTCTGTACTAATTGTAAATATTTTCATATCCTTCCATATCATTAGAAAACATTTTATATATTTTTATTTTATATGAATAAAGTAGAATTCATCATCTATTTTTGTTCATAGGTGATGTATTTAAGAACTTGAAGTGACCTTTTAAAAATTACTAAATCTTCTCTGATTTGATGTTCCTCCTTTATTTCCACCACATGAGATTTGAAAACTGCACAAGCTTAAAGTGAACTTGTAAATCTTGTGTTCCCCTGCTATATTCATTTTTCAGCTCACAGGTTCAACTTGTTCGAAGGGCATGCACCAATGGACCTCTTGAAACGATACTCTCAAAATCAACAGAAATATCAGATCACACAATCGTAGAGAAAAAAAAACTGCAGCTTCATAATTTAAAAATAAAACGCATTGAACTTGGGTGGGAAATTTTCTATGGAGACTCCCTTGAGTGCACTCTATGGGATTCTGAAATCATACTGTTGAACCATACATCTTGAGACACTGAAGAAAGAAAATACTTTGACAAGCACAAATATTTTGAACCTGAAAGATGCTTGTATTACTTGATTGATGAGTGACCGAAGAGTATGTATACATGATATGCATTGTTTTGCTTTTAATTTTTGTAAAGATCCTTAACAGAAATTTTCCATAAACTTACAATTGTTTGAATTTTTGCACAAAGTGATTATGTCAAATAGTTGTTGGACATCAACAAATCTGTATTTGTTACATCCCAAATTATGAGGTTACTATTTACTATTACTATATAGGGTAAATATGAATGTAATGTAAAAGCTAGAGATGCTTGTACCTTGTTATCAATATGTATGTTATCTCATTTGATGTTGTTTCATTTGATGTTATTTCATTTGATGTTATCTCAATTGATGTTATTCATGGTGAGATACTGCATACATGTGAATAGATGGTTATTGAAGTATTGTTATTCTAACTTTAAAGATGTTTATATATATATATATTGCTTATTGTTGTGAACAAAGGACTGCTAAGGTATGTGCTAGTGGTTGCAGGAAAACGTTCATTCTCCAGGGGGAGGGGAAGTATCACTCGGGAGAGGAGCTTGGTCGGTTAACCGGTAAAGTAAACTATCTGAGCATACACACACGTCATCTTAGATTGAGTGAATTGAATTGGTTTGTGTGGGTTTTAGGTAAGTCATCCATAGCTTGTATATTTTGCAAGTAGAGGTCTTGACTGCTTCTGTGTGTTTTATGTGAGGTCCATCCTTGTGCTTGTATACGGTCATTGTGATGGTAACATGAATGGATGTAAGTATCGAAAGTGAGTATATATACATGTGTATAGTATATACACGTATCCGTAGGTATAGACATATCGATACAAGCATAAGCTGGCTAATGGATATGCCATACGGATGTATCGAAATGGTATACATCCGTATACGTATACATAGAGGAATGTATAGTAATATACATATGTATATGTACACACGCCCGATAATGGTTAGATAATATTATATTATTATTGTTTGATTATTTACATATATAGATATATGTACATTTACTTATCATGATGCTAACTGGCTTACGACATGCTTCCAATGATATATATATATATATGAAAATATATATATAAATTATATATTACGGTAAATAATATATATATATATATATATTAAAGATCACCTTAATATGTATGTATAAAATATAATATATAATTAATATTTAATTTCATAAGGGGGATTAAATTATTAATATGTGGAATAAATGTTATTCTTCGACATAAGGAAATCGATTTATTTCCTTAAGTGAAATCAAATATTTGGCAAACTATGGGAAATCAGGTTTTTGCTAAACCCAGCCGATTATTTAAATTAACAGCCATGGGGAGATCGAATAAAGTAATGTATATGGCAAATGTAAAATACATCATTCTTCATAAAGTTGAATCGAAATATTTGGCATTGCAAACTATTGTGAACTTTGCCATAAATATGAAATATTCAATTGAGGAAGAAACGCGCGTTTGTAGAAGCGCACGACCTTCAAGTCTCATGATTTTGGAACGCAACTTGTATAGTGTCGACTGCAGCTTGGAAGTAGGCTATGTGGTGTGCAAACAAAGAGGGACTTTTTCTCTGTGTTTATCAAAATCTGCCATTACCTGTTGAATAGTGCCATTTCCTGTAGGTGTCGATTCTTCCTTATTCAACATGTGCAAGTTTGAAACATTCCTCAATTTGTTGTCAGTAATGGAGATCAACTCACCTCTGGAAGTGCTGAGTATGAAGTTTAAAATCCGCCACTTATCATTTAAAACATTCAAAATGCAGTTATGTCATTCTACATGCCATTTGAAGTGGAATTCGATGTGCAGGGGAGCTCTATAAATAGCCGCCATTCTTCATTCTTCATTATTCTTCATCATCATTTTTTTTATTCTAACTCACTCAGACGCATTATTCTGTTATGTTCATTCATTTTGTGAAAGTGCAAATTCGTCATTTTATGTGAACCGAATTTGATCAAGAAGTTGAGATTGAGCATCAATTTCACCTGAGAGATTTATATCCCAATCAAACTGCAACCATTACTAGTCTAATTCATCATCATTTGTGATATAAATTTAGAGAGAGATAGAGAGTCTTGGAAGGAAATTGACGATTGCTGGCAGTGCTGAGAAATAGATTGAGTTTTCACCAGTTGGAGAAAAGCTGGAAACC
This sequence comes from Sequoiadendron giganteum, assembly GCA_007115665.2. NCBI lineage: Eukaryota > Viridiplantae > Streptophyta > Pinopsida > Cupressales > Cupressaceae > Sequoiadendron > Sequoiadendron giganteum. The sequence continues at coordinate 7,711,579 of CM021106.1, read as the reverse complement.
AGGCAAGGGAAATTCTTCTACCATCAATCTCATTTAAAGAATCTTTAAATTATTCTAGAAATATGTTTACTGTTTGTGCTTAGATAGGGACTTATTTTATAAACTGCTGCTGTTTGTTGAAAAAGGTATTGTTCAATAATCTGTATGTTAGCTTGTACATAGTGAATATGTTGTTTAAAGCATGAAAGGTGCATACATACCGTAAAAGTATAATAGGCATATACTTGTTTCGAAAGGTTGAAAGATGCATACATTCTGTAAAAGTATAATAGGCATATACTTGTTGTGAAAGGTTAAAAGATGCATACTTGTGAGATTGCATTAATTGAATGATCTCCATAGTAAGAGAATGTTGTTTGCACGAATACTATTTGCTGAGCTTGCTTACTTTCGGAAAAGGGAATTGAAGCTTTAGAGTCACTTTTTATAATGTGTTTTTAAGTACTCCATAGTAGGAGAGTTTGCTTGACTCATATACTTAATTGTATTAGAAATGTTAGTTCGACACAAGTATTAACTATACTAGGTATGTCAAAGAGATCACTTGACTGAGGAATTTTAACTATATTACATAAGGTACAACATAAGTATTTAATTATACTAGCTATGTTTGGACATAAGATGATTTATGTTTGTATTTACCGTTTGTACATAGGAAGTGAATTGTTGCATTCGAGTTGTATTCTGCATTAATTGTATGATCTCCATATAAGGAGAGCATTGTTTTCATTAGTTACTAAATACTAGGATTGAGATGAGGACAGGAGTCAAGTAAATTCTTCAGCTTTAGTTATTGGGTTAACTTAGGTAAGTTGAGTTACTCCTAGGATAAAGATTTCGAGTATAGGACGGGATATGTGAATTACTTTATTATGCTGATTCATTTCTAGTAGTACAATATGATGTAGGATTGTCTGGGGTGACTGATAATCCATTGAAGGACATAACCTACGCGTAGTGTAAGATAGCCCTAAGTCAAAATCAACCTTGAATGGTGTATGTGATAGATGACCCTCAGTAGAAATACTGTATGAAGCACTTTGATCAAAGTAGTGTAATGTACTTACATCCTCTTAGATTGGGCGATGATTACATTGTCTAGTTATGTAGTACACACCACTATGCTCAGTTGGTTAACAGTATCAGTTACTCTACCAATCTCTTCGTTGAAGGGAGGGCCATCTATCGAATGATAGATGTGCGGGGGACTGCATTATAAGTCTGTGGTTGGCGGAAAAGCGTCTGAGTGATGCTTCTCCTCCTCATCAAGCTACTGGAGCACCAAGATTTGAAAGGCGGATTCCTGGACCTTCTTACTACTATTTGTTCTAAAGCTCATTGGAGCTATGTTAGTTAAGGTACGTTTTCTCGTTACTTGTACTTGTGAAGTTATTGTAATGACATGGAATCTTTATTCTAATTTTATTATGATATCTTGTTCATATATTATCAATAAAGGAAAGAACAATTATATTGCAATAACTTGTTAGCACGTTTATTTACTCTTTTGATGTAAATTTGAAAAAAATTATTTTACCGAAGGATCGGGTCGTTACAGTATTTCATGAATAAGAATAGCTACTTCTATCCTTAATGAATTCAAACATTTTTACGAACATTTGTCATGCTGAAATGACCAACCTATATATATTTTATCAAATTTTCTGCACTTCCATCAATGAGCATTTATTCAAACAGTTTCATGAAGCATTTCCACTTTCCCAGGTAAACATTTCATCATACGGTTTCATGAGGCAGATGTGTTATGTTTGTTTTCAAAAATAAAACTTCTAAATTTTCAACAGTTTCAAATAACATTCATTGTATGTTGATATTCATTAGCAATATGATTCCAACATACATTTAAGTTTCAATAACAAAGGTATATTAGCATTCACTGCAATACAAGCAGATTATCAGGAGAAATAAATATTTTTCTGACCTTTTAATAATATGAAACTGATCGCAATTTGGACTGTTTTAGCCAAAGTGGGTAAGAAATCTTCTAGACCATATTTGTCTTGTAGTTGATGGCGACTCTCTTCTAGCATGTTCCACCTTACTTATATTCTACGTCCCTTCTAAAGTTTCCCCGATGACTCTGGAGCTACGAACACTTCTTGTTTTATGTTGTGGTCAAAGATAGAAATGAAACAAATTATGATATACTCCTTTACTCAAGTGTTGCACAGGTTCATGGTAAATAGTGTTAGATTTAGGATCAGAAATGCAATAAGCAGAAAACACAACAATGAACACAGTAATTTACCTTGGGAAAACCCTCCTACTCGAGGGAGAAAAACCCAGCAAGATATTCTCTCATAAATCAGAATAATAAGTGCAGGAATAGCACTCAAAATCAGGCCCTAGAAAGGCCGAATACAATATAATGGATCTGCACTTGTATATAGTGCGAATTCTTGAATACACAACTTCTCCTTGATGCTAATCTGCTGCTTAGAAAATTTGACCTGCTGCTGATGGAATTCGAATTTGGAGTGAATTGATTGATGCTTCAAATGAGAGGACTCTATCCCCTTTAAATAGAAAACTAGGCGACCTCCTTTCTAGGGCCGACCTAGAGAAATACAACATTTGTTTAAAATGTGAAGGCCGACCTGCCTTGAATTGGTTTTATATTAAGGGAAAATATCTCCCGAAACTACTAAACACTAACAAATAGAGCTCTAGTCATTGAGATGGCCTCGCTAGCATAAGTGTGACTTTTAGCCTCATTACATTGCCACTTTAAAAGATTATATGGTGACATAATTAATGGGATTGTAGGACTGAGGTATTTTGAAATGCTTTAGCGACTCCTTAATTTCTTGTCCCACGTTACCTACTCTTTCCAAAAATAGGACTCAAGCAACCTTTGAATGCAATGGCAGGATTAAATTGTTGCGACCACCTTACATCTGGTCTTGATTAATGTGCACTAAATATTTCTCTAAGGTTCCACAATAGTACGGCTTCCTTTGTACAGTTTCCACTAGTCGGCACAACTAATTTAATATATATTTGGCTTCACTCTTCAGCATAAAACTTCTCTCTCATTTGCATGCCCTCTGGAGAAATGGTATTTAAAGATGCCAAATATTTGATGGGTACAGATATAAAGATTACAAACACTGAGTTGAAAATATATCCTTATTTTTCATTCATGGCGTCCTCTTTCCTGAGTCGTTTTCATCCTGGTTCCTCTATTCCTTGGAATTGTTTTGAACACTTTCAAATTCCCAAAAATACTTTGTCTTCTGCAATCTTCTACAAACCTTGTCAATTTTTTCTTGCCTAGCAAGACTTCACAAAGTTGAAATAACCCCCTCTATTCAATTTCAGAATTTCCAAACAATTAAACTTGTGCATAGTTTTTGAGTGAAACTACCTACTAATTAGCCAAGAAAGGTCTTCCACTTCCACATCCGATGTTCTCCATAAAGGATTTGGTCCTCTCAAAGCCTTTGGGTGAACTCCGTTCAACCAACATATCCCCCAAAAATGACTCCAAAATACTTTTATTCATTCTTCCATAACTCCTCACCCCCTTTCTTGAAAATTGAATATTTACTTTTAATTAAATTCTTCTTTTAAAATAATCCTTATTTCATCAAAAAGTGACATTATAAAATCAATTAACTTTTTTGGCACTTTTCTCACTTTTGCTCACATTTTTTTAAAATAATTAATTTAACTTGCTTTTTAATTTATGTTTTTCGACAACTTACAATTATTTAATTATTAAATATTTCCCGCACAACCAACTGGAAATGCAAAAAATACAGAAACCGATCAGAAGTGACATTTGAGGATGCCAAAATACTCCAGAGCTCATTGGGAGCATCAAATATCTCCTTTGGCGTGGTTGACGATTACTGAGAAAGCCAAAGTTAATTTCAATGTTGAAGTAACCAAAAAATGGGGACATTACAATTCGCCCTCCCCAAAGATTGCTTGTCCTCAAGCAATGCTAGGACACCCTCAAATCACTTGACTGAGCCAAATTGAAACCAAGTATGATTCCAAGGTGCTAAATCAATATTTGGACAAAACCACCATGTTGTCACTACGCCACTCTGATTAAAACTGTCCACTCATCATACCAAGTTTGTGCTCTCCTCGTCTATGACCAAACAATATAACCATCCTAAACCTAGATTGAAATACCTGTAAGAGTTGAATTCCATATCACAAAAAACCATCTTGCCAAGTGTCATGTCCCCGAAATTGTAATGCTAAATATGAGATATTGAAATACAAATAACAAAATCGAATAGATATCAAAATACAAATATAAGCAATTGCCATTTAAAACATTGTTATTATAATTATTAATACAAATAATTACCATTTAAATATTAACACCAAATGTATCAAAATACGAATAACAAAACCACATAAATAAATACAAAGTTATTATGATTATGATTATCAAGATAATATTATAAATATAGATTAAAGGTATTCATAATTATCATTCATAATACTAAGATCATTGATAATAGCATGATATTAAATTAAAATCGTATCATTGTTAATATTATAATATTTAATTAAATTCATAGCATGTGTATCATTATATTTAATTAAAATCATATTATTAATAATATGATAATATTATTTAATAAGTTATCAGCACAAACATTAGGTGAAAACCATTTCTAAATATTACTAACTATGCTATTAAAACAATAAAAAACCCAAACCACTCCTACCCAAGCCAGTGATCACTAAAGTTAAAGGCAGTAATTATTAATGAGACATTGCAATCACAAAATATCGGTCAACCTTCTTAACCACAGCAAATGGACTTAAGGAAAAGGAGCGATCAAAATTAATCATGGATCAGTTTCAACCAAAAGTCACGACCTTCCAAAGGACACAATTCTCCATGTCAATCGAGTCTCTTCTCCAAAGTGGGGGAGATATAAAAGGAGAACATATGAGGAGAGGAGGGGCATGGAAGGGAAGGAGAATAGAATGGAATAGAATGAAAAGAAAATAAAATCTGAAATATATTTCTGAGTAAAAGGAGATTTAAAAGTAGAAATCTGAATAGAAAATGAAGGCAGAAATAAAATGGATATTTCTGAGTATAGCAGCAAATATATTAATATATTATTATTAGATAAATATATATGTATGCTCATAACAAGGGATTATTGGAAGATTGAAATCAATTAGAAATAATTATATAATAATATATTTACGAAATAGATATCTATTATATACAATAATGATGCTTCCAATGATTATTGAGTTTTATAAGTATTTATGATTCTTTAATATAAATGAAGAATAATTATATAAATGTATATATGAGTACCAATAAATATAAGTAAGAATAATTTATGTAGGAAATAAGAACTATTATATACAATTATGAATTTAGTTATTAATGAGGGTCAAATATAGTAGTAATTTAAATAGCAGTTGATGCTTTATAAACATATTTAAATATATTAGGATTGATGAATATATAATTGATGGTCGATAAATATATCTAAATAAGGATATTTGATACATACATTAGGCATGTGGATAATGAACATTAATATGTATATATATATATATATATATATATATATATATATATATATATTATGTTCGATTATCCAATAATGATGCTTGCAGCAATTATTGTGTCTCAATGAGCTTTTATGACTTTACCTTGAAGAATAGACTTCGGGCCAAAAATTCCCTTTCGCTAGCACTTAACAAGGATAGGGAGTTTGTGACGGGAAAGGCTGGTAATTCGATCCATTGAAAGACGATCCCAAGACGGGTGGAACACCTTGAGAGAGTCCCATTCGAGATCGTTCATGCGCCCTTTGCACAGTCATTCTACCATCCAAGGAGGTTAGGAAAGAGGAGACAAGGCAAAGATCTATTCCGATCAAGAGTAATAAGTCATATTCTTATCATGTGGATTTATGCCTTAAACGATAATGCATCTAACTGTCTTATTCTTAAACTATGCAATCTGAGATGAACTAACCATGAACAAGATATTATGTGCTTTGTTGATAATACATGATGTATGCAGGTCTTCAAGGTCATTTACATTAATAAAATGATGTATTGATAAAATAGAATAGATGTCCTAACTTGTGCTTTTATACTTTTAGGATAAGTCTAACAAGGGGACATTACACCAAGACACCTCAATGTGGTTCACACTAGTGATCCTATTGGCTAACATGATCTTGGGCAATAGGAAAACCGAAAAACATTTTTCTCAACAAGAAAACATGGCCCACCGTAGCAATCCTCGTGGAGTTCCAAAAGTGATGTAGATTAATCCTTGATAAGCAATTGATATAAAAAGTGACAACAGTATCAACTCTGAAATTGGCTATCTTGGGAATGCTTCCGCTATCATAAATTGATAGTACCTCATTAACACTTAATCTCCAAGTGTCAAAAAAATAGTCCCGAGCACACCAACTCACACAACCAGCTACAATCATCAATGCAACATCTAAAAATATATAGATTAGCAATAGGGGATGACTACAATAATCATTACTGCCTAATGTGGAAGTTAGAAATAACTGAACCATGTCTGAAAAATCTCCCACAATCCACTTCCATAAAACATGCAAGTGCTCAAAATCTATTTGCTCATTAACTGATGTTGCCAAAATCAGCATTGTATTGTTGGAGCAGAAGTTGTCATAATGACATACTCCTGAACACCTAGGAGATGCACATGTGGAAATGGCTGGAAGGACTTCTCCAATGATAGAATTATTTTCAATATTCAACTCCAACTGAAAAATACTCCACTCCTTGGTGGAAAATGCTCGACAATCCATTTGTGAGCAAGAAAACCAAGTCCTATGTTGGCTGATTGGAAGGTGGACAGAAGCTCCAATTCTGCAATCTTGTTCACCACCCTAATCCTGAGTCATTACCTCACAACTAGGAATTTCAGCTGGATCCCATATCTTGTGATCTTCACCAACCATAACACTGAAATTAGGAAGTGTTTCATCCTTCATCACAATGAGAGAATTATCTAAAGTGGACTCTGCATCCTGCTCAAAAGGAAGATTATCAACAAACTGAAAAATATTTCTATTATCTTGATCCAACCATCCGTCCCTTTGTTCCAACTCTGCACCTGCCAACTTGGGAAATTTCTCTAACTCAAACTCTGCATGGAACCTATCAAGTTCATCTATTACCTGCTTGAATTCCTTAGCTTTTTCCTCATTTTCTTGCTCCCTAAACGGTTCTGCAATAGCTAGGTGAATTTCCGCCTCTTGAAGAGACATTTGAGTACTCTCCAAAGAATCCTTAGTAGACTTAAGCTCAAAGGTGAGATTATCTACTTCTTTCTCTTTTCCCTTCAATGCAACAAGAGCCCTTTCTACAAGCTTGATGGAATGATACCTATCTGAAAGTAAGTTCAAGAAATCTGATTTCATAAACCCCAAAGTTTCTTTGACTAATTGTTGAACTGCAAGAGAGGACCCTCCTTCAATGTCTTTTTGTCTCCTCTCAATTTGGGCCTTCCAAAAGAGATCTTCAATGAACTTGTGTGTGTCGTCAAACTAGTTAGGGCTGAGACAATCATATCTTTAGTGACTTTCAGCTGACTCATCAAACTATGTGACTCAACTAGACCAACAATCCAAATTGGGTTCAGACACTGAATTTTCTGATTTGTTTTCAAGAACATGCCTCTCAAATTCAACTTCCTCTATAACATCCTCTTTGCATAATTCATGCTTTGAGGTTAAGACAACACTTTGTTCATAAGGAATTTCATCAACTGTTGTAACTTCATTTTCTATACCAGCAATAATCTCAAGTTCATTTGATAAATTTTCTTTCCATAACCTGTTGATTTTTCTCTTTTTTGATTTCATCAAGAAATCATCCTCATTTGCACCAATCTCTTCATCAAATTTGGAATTTTCGAAGTCCATTATTTTAGTTCCCAAAACTTCATTATGAATGACATAATCATGCATTAGTGAATTGCTGCTAGGAAGAATACCAGAATCATCTTATAACTTCCAGAAAACTATTCATCACTTGTCAACATCAAATTGTCCCGATTTGATTTTGTACTTGCACATGTTACTTATAGAATATACTCCATTTCCATGTTACTTGATGAACTTACTACTTAGTAATATATAGTATATATCATATATGATAATACACTATAGTTTTCTGACTTAACTTACCACACTACTTCGCTGCTAAAATGCCGACTCAACCACACTGAGTGAGTTGTGTTCATTATGGCATTACTTCACTTAGTGGAATTGCATTATTCACCTAACATTTGACTTGCATATTATTGCAACTGCTGGAGACAAAGACTTACAAAGTGTAGACCACGTATAATGCTTATAAGATTGCATTGCACATGCTCCAAACTAATCTGGTTTATAATGAAAATGCTTGCCTCCTTCGAAACCTTTGCTTTGGAGGTAATGATAATCAGATAATTTCATTCTTTATATATACATGATACTGCAGTGGGGAACAAAATCAGGTTGGCTCTCTCACAGTTATTATATTTTCTCCTTTATTTTTAATTTCTATAATATAATATTTTATTTTGGCTTTCTTTTATTAATACAAACATTATTGTATTTTTTTCAAGTAAGGCATCTCAAAGTTTTTCTCAAGTACTGAATGATTGAAGTAAAGAAGTACAGAGTGGCATTTGATGTATGCTTGTTGAGCTGTTATTTGTTAAAATGGCATTTGCATGTGCTTCCCTTGCCCTGTTTTGAAATTTTTGGTGCTTAGTTTCCACTTTTATGAGTGACTGGAAATTTTGGAATTATACAATTTTTGGAACCTGAGTTAGTTAGAAGTTAAAACTTTTTTAGAGGTGAGGCATGTTGCTAAAACAACATCTTTTGGAAGAATGGCGGGCTTCTGTGCCCAATATGCAGGAAAGGGTATTTAAAGCAACTGTCACAGTTGATCTATTGTGAATGTTGTGAACTAAAGCTGGATATACGGAGTGATCAGGTACATTTGACATAACTGTAATCTGTTCAATCATTCTCTGATGGTATTTGAAATTTGGTCAAAATCAATATATGTTATGAAGAAAGTGTTTAATTTTATTTGTGTAATTCTCTTAATGTCAGTCTAAATGGATGTCTAAATTTGGAATACAAACTGTGAGTTTTTTTTAGTTTTTGTTTTTCAAGTATCACTCCCTTAAGATTTTGGTTACATCTGTCTATAATTTTAGAAATGTCCAAGTTCCGTCAAGTATCATGGGGAGTATAACACAAATTTTCATTTTTTTGAGACTGTCGATTTTTGTATTTCATTTTCCAGGTAATTTAGACAGTGCTACAGTGATTTGGTGGGGGTACAATCAATGTATCATTATTTTCTATCCATATTCCAAACAAATAACAACAATCAAACTATTAGTATAACATCCATCAGAAGAAGATTGGTGTTGCATGTTGTTTTTTCATTATGGGGTGTAATCATATTGGTGGCATTGTTACTTGGGTCCTACTCCTTTTGTGGTTGTGTAATCCTCTATTTAGAGTGTTCAATTTTTTGCAAATGTGAAAATTAATGTCATTGATGTCAAAGGAGATTACTGTCCAAAAACCAAACAGATTCAGATTTGAATCTCCATATTCAAGGGTAGATCGCACTATTTTCAAGGCAGTTTATGATCTTTGAAGAATGCTAGCCAGCCTCCTTCAGATTAGCGCCCAAGCCAGATTTAAACTAATACCCATGCTGGGACCCCCTTTGCAACATGGATATTAAAGATTAAATTATGTAAAATACCCTTCCAGATGTATGAAGTTTTTGTGATTGTTTTCAGTTTGATAGATGTGCCATTTTATCAAACTAAGCTCATTACAATGCATAAATTGAAATAGACTTCCAAAGGAAATTCATACATTAATCTGATAAACAAATTCTGAGCTCTATTTTCTCACATTTGACTGTCATAAAATGTCACAATGGCAGAGACGTAACTACAATCTTACACATAATCAGTCTGGGCACTAAAATGGACAGATATGCATATCATCAATGCTCAGAATGAGTTACAGCAGTACACTCTTAAACCTTTCACTAATGACCAGTATGCAGCCACAATGATAACTGATTCACAACTCGTTATTAGCTTTTTGAACAAGCATAATATTCATGCTCAGATATGACAGTATTACTAGGCAGATTACAACTGTTTGTGCTCATGAAATATATTATTCTGTACATGCAATGAACAGCAAATAAGCACCAGCAATCAAACCTAGAACTGCACACCTAGTCTGAAAATGATTAACAGCAGCTTGCAAATGGATAAAATCCATGTATGTTCATGTCCTGCCTCTTAGACCTTCTGCGACCTCCATACCAACAAAATGCACCTTCAGATTCTCACATGCAAGCTTTATAGGACTGTATAAGAAGAAATGGGGCTGCATCAGAAGCTAGAAGTTCACGCCATCACACATACAGGTCTCACGTCCCTACTGAAGGTACCCACAGCTCAGGGAATGAAGGAAATGGAGCTGGAAATGTCTGTGACCTTGCCTTGCGAACCATGTCTTGCTTAACAGACCAGCAACCCCCTTCTAAACTCCACGTCCAAGACTTAACCACTGCTACAACTCAACGCAAGGAATACCAGCTGATGAACAATTTCCTTAGGTTTACGCCTAGCACCAAGAAAGCAATAAATGTCTTCAGGTTAGGAAGATAAATGGCGGCCACTATTGCATTCAAACCTGATGCAGAGCAGGGGTATCAAAGACCAAAACTCACTCAAACAACAATTTGCTAGAGTTTCTACACATCAAACAAGGTGATTTCCTTCACAAACTGCCACTAGGCCTTGTAGGACAGCAAATGAGATTTTTTTTGACATAACTTGAAGGGAACAACCCAAACCCACAACCTAAAAGCTATTTTGAGTACCCTTTAAGGCATTTGAAAACATATCAAAATTTTGGATAGGGTTACTTTGAAACAAAACCCTCAAATTTGGACTGCTACGCTCCAAACTAGGCTTATTTAGATAGGTCACAATGGGGTTTTCACTCTCCAAGCTTCAATCCTTCACACCAATGCCTCAGACATGTCAAATAGGGTCTGCCCAAACATTTCCAATCACTACAAACAAATTCCCAAGAGCTTTTTACCAAACCCTAACTCCTATGCTATTCCTATGCCAAAAACATGAGGTCTTCAAGCTAGGGCATCACCAAATCTGCACCAACCTTCATCCCCTGCTCTTGCAAACATCAAGAACACAAAATATAACATATCTACACCCATTCCACCGAGTTTAAGGCCTGTTCACTGGTGGAATGGGAAGAAATCCATGATTTTTTGTCAAAACTCACCAAAATGAGGGTTTCAAGCAACTTTTAGTAAATCCGCCCTAACTTGCTTCAATCTTAATGAATTCAGATGAAACCAATTGCAAAAGAACAAGGACTCAGTGCACCATGAATTACATTCAATGTTTGATCACTTACAAGCCGTACAGGGCCGTACAGATCTGTTTAGCAGCAAATTAAGTTTCAAAACGCAGAAAAATAGAGTATTCTTATTGCTCAGAACAAAAAATTCACACCAGAACTCTTCCTGAGCCTTCACAAGGCTTATTTAAACATTTACACATCAAAACCAACCGTTCTTAACTGACTTTCAAACTCCCCAACCGTTCAACTTCCCAAAAATGCAAAAATGCAAAGTTGTTTTGACAACTTTTGCAACTTTTACAAATTTTACCCAATTGAATCCAAAATGACTCCAAACCACTTACAAACAATAGAAATGGTCTTAAAGACCTTATTATGTAAAAACAACACAAAACCAAACAACAACTTAACATTTGACCACCTTTCAGCCAATGGGTGCCCCTGCACCATAACCCTCTTCAAATCAGGTTGCCCAAACTCAGCCACACAACCCTTGGAAAATAGTTATCATTTTACCTCCAATTTTGTCTCCACATGAGACACACAAAATTGACATATTCGCCCAAATAGGAGACCTGAATGACCTTTGAAAACCAGCTAGGGTGGAATCATTTCACCACCGAAACCGGAAGCCCTAGGGTTTCTCCCCCGCAAGACCAAGAACTTCAAGAATCTCTCCAAAAGTGAAAGTGAGAAATGAATCAAGCATAAAGTAAATGATCTTCGAAAACCTCTTTTATATCCTTCACTTAAATTCCCGCTCAAAAATATAATAAAGTGACTTTATTAAGTTATTTTTTAATTTATCTCCAAAGTCACTTTATGACGTATTTAATTAATTATTTAACTTTACCTTTTTTAATGTACTTTTCCCGCCAAGTAATATTAAACAATTAAATAAATGAATTCCCTTTTCCCGACTTTAGCCTATGAGAATTAAATAGGCTTGGGTGATTATTGAGAAGGGGACATTACAGTCCTCCCTTCCCAAGATTGCTTGCCCTCAAGCAACTGTAAATTGGGATGCTGCAATATTTGTTCTCCCTCCCAAGTTGCGTTCTCTGGCAAGTCTCTTGATCTGATCAAATGCTCCTTAATCACCCTGTTCCTCAATCTCCTTTCTCAAGTATCAATAATCTCCTCAGGAACCAAAACCAAATGCCCCTCCTCATCCAACGAAGGCAACTCTGCTGAAGAGGTAACCTGCTAACCCAGTGCCTCCTTGAGGCACAGAATATGAAAGACATTGTGAATGTTACTATTCTCAGGCAACTCCAACTCATAGGCTACTTCCCCCACTCGCCTGGTTATCCTGTAGGGACCATAGAACCGCGGTTTCAATTCTCTACACCACTTCTCTTCAACAAAGACTGTTTGTAGGGCTGCAACCGTAGGAAAACCAAATCTCCCACCTCAAAACTGTGCTCACCCCTGTGCTTGTCTGCATAGGTCTTCTATTGATTCTGTGCCACTTGTAAGTTCTCCTTAAGAGCCTTGAAAATATCTTGGCTCTCCTATATCCAATCCTTGGCCTTGGGAGCCCTGCTATCCCCAAAAGCCAAATCCAAAAATGATGGTGCATTATATCCATATAATGCATGGAAGGGTGTCATACCAATGGACATGTGGTAAGTGGTGTTGTAGCAATGCTCTCCCAAATGCAACCACTTAATCTACACCTTTTGCTGCCCTGAGCCATAATTACGTAGATACCCCTCAACTCACTTATTCACTATCTCAGTCTGGCCATCTGTCTGAGGGTGGTAACTCATACTCGAAGTCAACACAGTACCTGCCAATTTGAACAACTCTTGCCAGAATGCACTAAGGAACCTGCTTTTCCTATCACTGACTATGTACATCGGCAACCTGTGGAGTCTGAAAACCTCTCTGAAGAACAACTTTGCCACTTGCAGTGCCTTGTACTTTGAAGAAATAGCAAAGAAGTGAGTGAATTTCGTCAATCGATCCACCACAACATAGATGCAGTCCTTGCCATGAACCTTAGGTAGACCTGTAATGAAATCCATAGATATGCTCTCCCATGTTTTCTCAAGAATGGGTAATGGTTGCAACAACCCTGTCAGATTAGTATGCTCTGACTTGTTCTACTAACAAGTCACACACTCCCTCACATGCTGTAATACATCATCCTTGAGGGCCTTCCAAGAGAACCTCTCTCTAACCTGCCAATATATCTTGAAGTACCCTTGAGATCTTGCCAATAGAGTGTCTGAAGAGCACAAAAGATTTATTGAGAGGGAGGGGCGGGGGGGCGGAGTGAATCAGTAAATCAAACTAACTTTCAATTCTTAATCTTTTCAAACTTATTACAATCAACTTTTGATATGACTCAATGAGAACAAGTTGACACCTCTTTATTGAAAATGATTAAATAACCTTTATACAAATGGAAGTAGGCACCAACCTACTTGATTTACAAATGAGATGATTTTGTAGGCTACAACCTACAAGGAACACCAACTCCTTTACAATTTTAGTAGGCACCAACCTACAAGGAGCACCAACCCCTAATGCAAGGCACCAACCTTGACTTGATGGATGAAGGTAAATGACTTCAATCAGATCTGCACTCTCCCAATCCTCCAATCTGCCTTTGTGATGAAAAATCTCACACTCAGCCCACACAAGAAGATGGGTTTCTGATTTGAACCACCTAAAACTTCACAACCACACAACCCAAATAAAAAATGAATTGCAAGTATATACTTTGTTCCAAGATTGCATCTCTTGATGAAAGATCACAACCTTTGCCTTTTCAACTTTCATTTACACCCATTCATTAAACCGAATTTCTGCTTTAATAATCTTTGTTTTTGTTTTGATTATTTTTGCTTTGTTTGTTTTGTAAGAATACCTCTTTAATGAACAGATCACATAAAGCGCATCCTTCAGATCTTACACCGAATGGTTATATCTTTTCAACAAATGAGCACACCTATTGGATGAAAGTCGAATCATGTCAAGATGAAGCAATACGTCCTTTTAAAGAGACCTCTAACCTGTAGATGAACACGTCCTGTTGGTTAATGATTAACCAATTTGTTTATTGATCTTCTAAAAGAATCCTTAGAATATAGCAAGTTGGATTGATTTAACTCGTGCCTTTTAGATTGAACAAAATTTAAATCGTGCCTTTATGAAGAGGCGCGACACTCAATTTATGATTTGCATACTTTTATTTGTTTTGTCTTTTTGTTTGTTAAGACTCAATAATACGTCTTAAAAATAATCTGGAAATTATGCTTGCAAATGTCTTTTCACAAAAAGGCGTGTTATGTTTCTTCAAGAACCTTCATTCGCAACTCCTTTTAAAAGACATCTTTGATATATTCATGCCTCAAGTTGACTTTAAGAGCAATTGTATTAACAAACATGTATTACTCTGTTCTGTTTGCAAATACGTTTTTGTATTAGTTGCATTTAGCCATATCTGAATATAGTAATCATAGCAATCTGATTTAACCATCTAAACCAGACATTTGCGTTTGACATGTATCAAGAGTCTTTCAAGTTCGAAGATTGAATGATCTTCAATCAGAATTTCATTATCTTCCAAACATGCTTTGGCATATATCTACATGATTTGTGGCATCAGTGACAATACTTCTAACAGTGTCATGTGAAGCTCTCATAATTTTCTCCTTGAGCTTGGATTTTGGCACTAAGTAAATCTTGTCCTTGTAGAAGATGATATCATCCACTACCCTTAAATCATCATCTTGGACCTGCCCATCCATCAACTCACAAGCAAATTTGTTCTTGGAGTTCACCAATAGATGAGATTTCCAATCTATTGAAATATTTGTAAGAGAGCATGTTGTTGGTTTCTTGGAGAGGACATTTGCAACAATGTTTTTCTTGCCCTTCACGTACATTGTAGACTTGTATTTTGCTGACCCACTTTTGTTGCCTCTCGTTTAAATCCTTCTGCTCCACAAAATACTTAAGACTGTTGTGGTCGGTCCTCACCACAAATCTCGTGCCAACCAGGTACTACCTGAACTTCACCAAAGCATGCATAATGGCGAGCATCTCCTTATCATAAATACAGTACAATCTCTCAGGCTCCCTCAACTTCCGACTCTCAAATGCAATCGGATGCCTGTTCTACATTAACACTACTCCTATGCCCTCACCCGATGCATCACACTCCAATATGAAAGGCTGTGTAAAATCTGGAAGTGTCAGTACAAGACAATTGCTCATCACCTCCTTGAGCTTATCAAAAGATCTTTGAGCCTCCTCTGACCATTTGAAAGCCCCCTTCTTCGTGAGATCTATCAACGGTGCACCCAACTACAAGAAAGCCTTGACAAAGCATCTGTAGTAATTGCATAGCCCAAAGAACTCACACAGCTCTGTAAAGGACTTAGGTGGTGGCCAATCAAGTATCACCTATATCTTCTCCTGGTGTACCTGTACCCCCTCTGCACTGATCACATGCTGTAAGTACAAAATCTCTATGATACCAAATTCACACTTCAATGCCTTGGCAAAGAGACTGATCACCCATGATGCCCAAAACCTCATCCAACTGTCTCAAATGGTCATCCTAGGTTTTACTGTATATGAGAAAATCATCAAAGCACACCAGTAAATACTTACGCAACTGCTTATAGAATACATGATTCATACAGGACTGGAATGTAGCAGGTGTGTTGGTCAAACTGAAGGGCATAACCAAGAACTCATAGAGCCCATAATGACACTTGAATGTTGTTTTGTGTATGTCGTGCTCTCGAACACTGATCTAGTGGTACCCCGATTGAAGATCAATCTTCGAAAAATACACTGCCCCATGTAACTCATCAAGCAACTAATCGATCTTGGGTATAGGGTATCTATACTTGATCGTTTTCTTATTCAACGCTCAATTGTCAATACACATGTGCATTGTCTCATCCTTCTTCTCAACCGGGACTATAGAAGAAGCGAATGGGCTAGAGCTAGGTCAGATGTGATCCATGTCTAACAACTCCTTAATTGCCTTCTCTATTTCAGCCTTGAATTTCTTAGGATGTTTGTAAGGAGTGGTTATGATAGGCTTAGCTCCCTCCAACTCAATGGTGTGCTCGAAGACCCTGTCAGGTGGCCTCCCTAGAGGAATCTCCCCAAACACTCTATCATGCTTACCCAACAATGACTGGATATCCACATGGTAAGGCTGGCTACTATCTAAAATCTTCTTGGATGTTCAAACTTCAAACACTCAACTACCCACGCAACATCCCCATGTCTAAAAATACTCTCCGGCTCGTCGAAGTCGAAGGCAGGCCTCCCCAGAAGCAGAAGCAAGCGAAAGTTGAAAAATGATGAAAAAATGGCTAACTTTGGCAATGCTAAGCGCCCTTGTCTAGTCAAAGCACCTAGCATCTCATGCCTTGGTCATTATCCAACTTCCGTTGTTCGTTGTTCAAGAAAGCATCCTCACGCATGTGCTTTTTTGTCCTACAAAGGAGGAAATCACTATTGCACATGCAAATGGACTCAAATTTTTGCATACGAATTTTCTATCTTCATGGATAGACTTCAAAATTTTAGGGCTTTGCAAAGAAAGCGCTTTTTCATCTCCAAACTCTATTTAAGAAGGCTTTTGGCATTCATTCTTCATATTTTTTAGGTTGGCATCCAGAGGAGGAAAGATAAAATTTTCTTTTCATAAAGATTTGGAGGCTCAAACAGAGTGTTTTTTTAGTGTTCTTTGTGGATTCGGGATTGGGAAGCACATAGGCATGCTTTTTCATGGTCCAATCTTCTAGGGCATCACATTTCAGAAACAGGTGGTCAGCTTTTTCAATTTTCATCGATCTTAGTCCATCTACTTTTTGCTCCTCTTCAAGATTGTAAAATTTTATTTTTCCAAAAATTTGCTTTTTTGGCACTTTTTCGGGAAGCCCTCAACTTTTTTAAAATTTGAGTCTCTTCAAAATGTGATTGTCTACAAAACCCAGACCTTAGCTTTTTTTTCCAGGAATATGCTCTTTGGAGAAAAATCAGCAACTTGTTTTCAGCAGTTCGCACAAAACTTTTCTTAACATAGGCATGTTTACAGTCAAAATTCAAGTTTTTAAACATGCAATATTCTCCAATAGAAATCAGGACCAAATCAGTATTGCTCCACGATTACCTAAGAACATTTGAAACTGATTTGCATCATGTGAGTCCAGTGCTTGATTGTGTGCTTTGGAAGACGTAGGAAACATTACAGTCAAGAATCTTGGTCAGTCTGGGTTGCTTGCAGTAGCTTCAATTCCCATCTCAGTGCAAAGCCTTGAATTTGTAATTGCTTGTGTTAAGCATTACAATCCAACTTCACGAGAAATCCAATCAGTTGATGGGCGTACTATTTGCAACCTCAGGTCGGACGATGTTGAAAGATGTTTCTCAATACCACCATGGATAGAAAATTTCATCATTTCAATTGAAGAATGTGAGAAGGTGTGGTATGAGCAAAAGGAGAAATATCGGAAAAGAGTTGCGCAAAAGTGGCTGAAAGAGAAACATAATACTTTGCTGAAGAATGTTGGGCATGGTGAGTTCAAGGAGGAATTTGCAGTCATGATCACTTTGTTCAACCGAGTCGCAGGTCAAGCAGAGGCAAATAAATTTCAGCCTTGGATGTTTTACATCATTTCCTAGATTATTGATAAAACAAACCACTATGACTGGCTAGCTTTGATCAGTGACAGTCTCTACCGTCAGATGATAGAGTTCTTTAAGGCCCATGAATTCCACATGATATCTTACCTCGTATATCTAATGGCCTTTCAAGTCAAGTTCAGAGGTTTGAATGTCATTGGAACTTTGGGTATTCAGCATGTGTATGATCATTACCCGCAGTTGGAGTTTTTTAGAATCTGAGCGGCATTACAGGCGGGTGAATGATGCATTCCTGATGCATATAGTGCGAGATTTACATAATGAGTTGCATGTACGAATTTCAGCGGATGCCAGATTGGCAATGGTGGAGTGGGCTAATTGGTTTATCCAATTTCCCATGTTTTCCTACATCAAAGTATATGGCTTCTCAGGTGACCCAGTCATGTTACCAAGATATCCAACGGATGAGATAGTGTTCATGGAATTTTTAAGGCAAGTATACGAAGTTCACACGTTTTTGTGTAACAGGCGCAAAACTGCCTTTAGTTTCCCGGTTGAAATGAGCATCTATAGATGTAGATCAACAATTGATGCCAAATTGATGGATAATGAAATGTCAAAGTTTGGCCTCAAGTTTTTCAATGAGAGACGTTCATATGATCCTCATCGAGTCTTTGCATTGCACATTGGTCAGAGTCATGCACATGTGCCTACAATTGAAGATTTTTGGGCTAATTGTGTGGATGAGTTCGAAGTACGCAAGCGTAATTACAACAGATTTACCCTTCAGCAAATGGCTGATTTCCTATCAAAGGACACGAAAGGTCTATCAGATGATGATGGGGAAGTCCTATTTCCCATGTATGCTAGAGATCAGGTCGATCAATGGCCACTTCCACAAATTAATTGGTCCACCAAAGAGAACACCTCAATCAAAGAAAGCACAAGCCGAGCTATCAAGAATAGTAGGATATTCTTGAACAGTAAAAATACTCAAAAGGTAGCTATTCTAGTTGCAAAGTTGCCAGTAATCCAATCATCTCTACCTTCTTCTTCTAAACCAAAACCAAGACTGAAGGCTATGAGCATTCCTCCAGAAGGTACAAAGATTAGCAGAATGTCGAAGAGTTCAAAGAAAAAGATTGAGTCTCCCTTTCGGATTCAATAGGAACAGCCAGCAGTTGCATCAGAAGTTCCAGTAGAATCAGCACCACAAGTTGAAGCAGTGCCTTCATCTCCTGATTCTTCACCATCACCGAAGCCTTCTCCCATTCATATAGATTCAAAAGTTGATTCGCCAGTTTGCAACGTCTCAACAACTATTGATTCATCAAGAGTTGATGGAACTGGAACAAAGCCTCCTAGAGAAGTTAGCAAAGACTCCCCGTCTTGGCTTGAGAACATTTTGAGCAAGAAGAGGAGGAAGACACACCAACAAAGAAACTTAAGAAGCAAGTTCACATGAAGAAGAGTTCTGATGGCAAGATTATCCTTGAGAATGCTACACCTCCGGAGGACAAGAATGCTGATGAGGTTGAGATTGATGACTTCAAGGTTGTCAAGGCCAATCTCGGTAAAAGTACTTGACATACTAATGTGAATCTCTTCAAGGTTGCAACAAATAATCTAAAGGAACGAGTGCTCAAGGATGGAGAAGACAAGGCAGCCCTCAAGGCTGAGATTCAACAACTATGGCAATATGTTTCCAATATCCTTCATGGCACTTCACAAGCCACTTTGTTGCTTCCACAGATTTTGGAGTCACCGGCAGATCAACATTAGCCAAGTCAGTTGGTCATATATGGGAAGCATATGCGAGATTGGATAGAGGAATTCATCACCAAGGGAAGCAAATGAGGTATAACGCCCATGATCTTCGTCAAGGGATTCAGGGGTTTGAGCAGTGTATGGCAGAAGTGAAACCAATGCATGAGATCATCATTTCTGACTTGAGGATGGCTTATGATTCAGTCATTTCAGAAGAACATAAGAAGAAGATTTTTGCTTAGAGAACAACACCTCTTCAAGGTAAAAACCTCTTAGAGAATATCTGAAGAATTGGTTGAATATAGATAGAAGGCTGCTAATATTCTCAAGCTCATAAGCACATTTGTTTCATAGATCCCTTGTCAATATTGTCATGATGATGGCACTTTCTTAGATCTCAGTGAGGTGCAAATAGAGTTTCAGAATCTCGTTCGTGGCAGTTTTAGCAGTGATCCTATTGCTAGTAAGATGAATCATGTTGTCGCGATGTCAACAAAATTTGATAAAGCAACGGAAGAGGTGAAAGAATTTCTGAGTTTGATTGCAGAAGGGGAGGAGATCCTAGAAAATCAGAATATTTCTCTGGATAGTATCAGTACTCCTAACAAAGAAGCAGTTACTAGCTTTTTGGAGGATATACTTTCCCAAATTATCAATGAGTGAGTCATCTTTTTGGGGCAGCAAAGATTTCCAAGAATAGAACTAAAAGTAGCAATTAACTTGATGTCTTTTCTGAGTTGGACTTACTATTCTTGTCTCATGCTTATCTATTTTTTGTGAAATAGGAAAAATCAAATGTACAGTTGGAACTTTCCCTGCTTTTTGTTTTTAGCAGGTGGTTAGTTAGTTGTTTTGTGTTAGTTCTAGAAATAAATCTTGCGAGTTGGCAAGCCTAGTCAGCTTAAAACAAGGAGATTTTAGGGTTACCTACTCCTTGTTTGTGTATAAATAAGGACAGCCATGCCCGTTATTTTCTTAACTATTATTGTGATAACAAATTACTGAGCCTACTTTTGCCGCAACTTTGTTATTCAGTGTCTGTTCACTTTGTGTAAGAGCAAGTTTGCAAGCCTACCTTTGTTGCAAATTATTGTTCAATTAATGTTCAATCTTGTGTTAAGTGTAATTTGGTTTGATCGCATATTGTAAGCCTATCTTTGCTACAATTTGCTGTCCCAGAAGTGTAATTGCTGTTGGAAATTTGAGGAAGGAAATCTCATGCCTAGTTTGCTTTGATCTACTATCTCAATCTCTTTTAGTATTTTGTCTTGTGTGTTTTGCTTATATAATGTTTATTTCGGCTTGCATCTTAAAGTACAATGAGTCTTCAGGTGTGTTCTGGAAGTGAGATTATTTAAGTTTCTATGAAAAATTGTTCCTCGTTTACTTTTGATTCTCAAGCTCTGAGTTTACTTGAGTTGTCAGAAGCCTCTTTAGTTTAGGCCTAGTTGTAGTTGAAGTTCTGGAAAAGAGAAAACCTCAGCTACAACGCAAAGAGTTTTATAACCTTGTGCTCTTAGCTAAGAATAAAAAGATTGGCAGTAGTTTAGTATTTCTTTTTAAGCATCATCAGTGAAGAGGGAGCTTCCCCTCCTAATTTGAAGAGCAGTTCAACTATGCATAGTTGTCTGTTTCTAATCCGCATTCTAGAGGTGCGAAATTAAACGGCAACAATTTTGAAGATGATGACAAAAACATTGCAGCCTATCTACTTCATGTGGATGAAATTGTTAACATTATCAGAGATCTTGGAGAAGAAGTTAAAGAATCAACAATTGTGCAAAAGGTACAAAGATCTCTTCCTTTAAAATTTGATGCTAAAGTATCAGCTAAAGAGATGAAGGATTTAGATAAATTAACTATGGATGAATTGCATGGGATTTTCATGGCTTATGAGTTGAGGACTGAAAATGAAAAGTCATCTAAGTGAGAAGCGGATTTCAAAGCGTCAAAGAAGTTGACAATGAAGAGTCGGAATCAAGCGACGGTTCTAGCGTGATGCGGATGAAGAGGCTGGAGTGTCCCACCCTAGTTGGAGTTAGGACTTGCGAATTTGCTCAGATGTTTATTAGTTTGACATATGGGTCATTTTGTCAAATAGATGACATGACAATTGGACTGAACACTTGATTGATATTGAAATTGCAATAACAGTGATAACTTCAATACAATGTTTACATCAATATAACAGAGTTCAGTTTACAACTCATTCAATGCAATGAAAGATGGCATGGAATTCCCTTCACAAATAATTCTGTTTATACAATATGGCAGCAATATTTATGCTCAGAAATGCAATTAACAACAATATATAAATACCACTTTTTGGAGCTTGTTGTAGGTTAAGCCTTCACCAAAATGCCACAATTTGCAGGTGAGAATGAATCATAAATTATCTACTTGCCAATGATCGACCCAGCTTCATGCAATGCTCAGTAATGCCCATGTCCAGCAGCTGGCTGCACACAACAATACCCACAGCTGCCTTGAATCACAAACATCTGCTGTGGATGTTCACAACCTGCCCAACTGCCCAAGGCTCAAGGATGAAAAGTGATGGAGATTGGAGGCACTCACAGCCCCCTACAGGCCCTCTCAATATTGGAACCACCCACGGCCCTGTAAAAGAATGGTACGTTGCTATTGGGAGTGGATTATCAGCTGCCCAGGAGTTGCACGGCAGCAACTTTCACATGCCAAACTATAGAGACAATTAACTCCTAAGTCTCATATATATAGACCCTTCAACATTCCCTTAAACCTCTCTGTGCAAACGCAAAACTGGAAGGGTTTAAGCATTCACGCCCAAACTGGAATAAGATGTATATTGTGCAGAGATTAATAACCACGGCCTCCTGAGGTAAGCTAACACCTCCAAACTGAATATGCATTAGGAGTAGGTTTAGGGTTAAGGTTAGGTTTTGGATTAAGGATAGGGTTAGGGTTATGCAAAAGATATTTTCATAATCCTATCAAAGATCTACATCTTGTTATCATACCTCGATTTACATGTTTTAAATTTAAAATTGTGTAGAAGCCTCATATAAATTATGGTTCTTTTCCAAAAAGAGGAACGAAATGATTGCAAATTCTAAAGGAGAAATTTAATTTCGTTAGAAGAATAATTAAATTCATGTTGTAAAAAGTATGTAATTGAAGGTAGGAAAATCAAAGCTGAAGGGTGAGCCAATTGTTGCATTCGCACTTCGTCAGCATATGGGAGAGTCATTGCAAATGTTATTTGGACTGACATCTGGCTTCAGATAGAGTACTTCGAAGCATTAAAAAGATATGAGAATTAAATGGCTTGATGTACCTTAATCATTATCAATATCGACTCAATAAATTTTGGTTACTTCTAATCAAAATTTATGAATTCGCCAACTTATTTGTTATCATGTAGCATTTGATATTTTCGCCACCCACACTATGATTTTTATTTGCATACAAGTTTAATTCGCCAACAAAAATATGTTACTGGTTTGAAAATAGGTTTAATTTGCCAATAAAAATATTTTATTGGTTTGAGTACAGATTTAATTCACCAACGGAAATATTTTATTGGTTTCAACATAGGTTTAATTTGCCACCTCAAATTTTCTACTGGTTTTAACAAAGGTTTAATTCACCATGAAATATTTTATTGGTTTAAAAAAAGGTTTAATTTGCCAATGAAAATATTTGATTGGTTTGAAAACAAGTTTAATTCGCCAATGAAAATATTTGATTGGTTTGTAAGCAGATTTAATTCCCCAGGATTTCCTACAAACTTCTAGTGATTACAAAAGATTTGTCAATTGAATTTATATTCTTTTCCGAAAAAAGAAAAAATTTGCCAATAAAATTAATATTTTTCAGAAATAATATAAGATTCACCAAATTTTAATACATTTTCTTGGGGGGTTTCTTAAAGTTATCCTTGATCCCTGTAAAGGTTTTCGTTCTTACAAAGCAGTTTGTTCAACCTGTGCATTTTCCTCAAAATATTTTCCAAGCATCCCTTGAAATGAGCTCACAAAAAGCATTTTATATGTTCCAGCATGAAAATACTAAGTCGGCGCTGAAGAGTTGGCTTACTAAAAACAGTAAGTATTTGACCAAACCTCTGAAAATGCTCCAGAGAATGTCAGAAAGATACTCCTATAATCCCGAACACGTCATCAAAAGCTGATGAGTTCCCTAACCAACCATATTAGCCTACGGGAACCCGAGGAATAGACTAATCCTGACAATCACTGACATAGCTTAAGAAGGGAACATTACAGACCAAGATTAGCCATTCCCAAAACATCAATTCTTGTCCACAATTATCACTGGAAAAAATCCTCTTTATATTCAGCTAATTTTATTAGTTGATCTGCAGGGCTTTGTTTTTTCACGCGGATGGGTGAGAAGCTGAATAATTTCCATTGTTTAAATATGTAATAATCATTCTTAGAAATTTTCTTGCCTATATTCACATTTTGCACCTCATTTTTGATAATGTCTTTGCGAATTGTTATTTGTTTTTGAATGACCAAAGTAAACAATCTCTTTTATGATCTCTGTACCAGGTGGAAGTGGATATAGAAATTTTACAGAAACGTCTTTCAGAGGTTTTGGAAGAACATTATAGCAAAGGATGTAAAGGCCAAACAAAGTTTTGTATACAAAGTCAGTTTGGTATAAATGCTCTATACATGCAGTGTAGCATGTGTGAAGCCTTTGAGATTGTATTATAAGCCTAATATATGCAGATGGATGTGTATGGTTTTATCTCGTCATCACTGACCCTGACAATCTTTAAAGAAGATTTAATTTGGATAACATGCAACCAGATGAGTTTGTCATGTGGAACGCACTAACAGTATACTATAGCATTCAAAGTATTCAATCATGTTAATGACAGTTATGGATCAACCCAGGTAAATTTTCCTCTTGTAGGTTGCATGGTGTATACACTAAAAATTGTCCTAATTAAATAATCTTATTATTATTATTTAATTAGATTAACCTCATTCCTCTAAATTCATATTCCTTCTTATCCATATAATTAAATAATTTTGATATTTGATTTCTTTATTTATGTTTTCATGTTATTTTAATTTCTTTAATTTCTGATTTCAATGCATACACATTGCAATCCTTTCAAGCCTTAACAAAGTTGCTTCTATATTTATGTCTCTTGCAAAGAAAGGCTGTGCTCCTTTCATTCTCAAGTGAAAATATTGGTTTGATTTGCAGGTTTTGTGGCCCATATTTTCAATTTTGGTTTTGAGTCCAATTATTTGCTAGTAATTAATTTGAATCTCCTCTGCTTAATTGTAATTTAACAATGGTGCTTAAAATTTTTATTCTATTTTTGCAATCTTTGTTATTGAAGAGATTTTCTATTTGTTGAGCCTATGTATGAAGATTATACAGGGGGCAGTTATAGATTATCAAGCTTGTTTATTACGAAATATATTCTATTTAAGCATTTTGTATCAGTAATTATCATTCTCGCTGTGACTGGACGCAGAGAGAAATTAGACACTAATTTTCTGTTCCATGTATATGAATGTGCTTCAGAACAGGTAAAAAAGAAAAGAAAAATGTGTCCAATCACCAGCGAAAATGGTAATTATTTGTCATGCGCATAGCTGTTGAAGTGTCACTTCAATAAGTGAAGGCCTATTCATTTCAGTTAAATTGTTAAGCCTTTAAAACTAATTTGTACAAGTAAATTGGAGATGGATAGACTGACTGTAGGCTCTCGCGATGCTTAATCTTGTTCCCTTCCGAGCGTTTGATGATGGAATGCATTTTATAACCATTTTAATGCTTTATTTTGGGATATTGAATTTGATTAATTAATCATTATTTTTTAGTAGAAGAATATTTTATTGTAAGAGGTGCATTTTGTTAATGTTATAATTTGTTCATTTTAAGACAATTACAAAAATGGAACATATAAAGATAAATCTTTTTTTCAAATTATAACGGGAAGTTCCTTTATAAGTATAAATTGGAATAAATTTTATAACTTTATGAAGATCTCTTATTTTTATTAAAAGACAAACAAAAATGAATTATTGGAATTTTAGGCTGGAAATAGAATTTTTGCGCACAAGCAAGTTAAATACAAAATTGTGAAATAAATCATATGAAACAAGCAAACCTTTAAATAAATTTCATCTAAATCTATAAAATCTCAAGATAATCCTTTTAGGTCATTTAAGGCTAACTATCCTCCAATAATAGTAATGGTTAAGTTAGTTTGAAATGTTTGCAAGTGCTTTCAATGACTTTGATGTAGCAAGCCGGTTTCTTGATAGGCCTTTAGAAGAAGCTTGGAACAATGGCAACATATTTAGCAAATTCCCAAACAATCTTGTTGACTTGAATATGAACTCTTGCTAAAAATGTACTTATAAACTCTTTCATCACAATCCTTACTTGATGAAAACTTGTGTAGAGAATGCTAGGCACCATTATGAACAATGGAACAATTATTTCAAACCCCAATTGTCCCTATGTTAGTTACAACCAATCTCTAAAAAAGAGTTGCATGCATGTGTCCAAGTGGTCAAGAAATGGAAGCACTGGTTTTTGAGAAAGAATAATATTATCCACGGCCATCTAAACCACTCCAATGTAGTAAAAACAAGTAATATGCAGCAAGAAAATTACTTTGAAATGGAGTCTCAAAGTACAAGAAAGGCATTGAGAACAAGATTGCCGATATGATCTCTAGTCCTCTAGTGGAAACAAAGATGTAAGCAATGGACATTAATAATGAAGCTTGAACCATTCAAGATGAGGTATAAAATGTAGGCCAAAGATGTAAATTTTGGAATATATATCAAGTGCAAGGAGATAAGGACCTAAGGTAGGAAGGGAAATTCAACAACTATCTTAAAGGTGGTTTATTAAATAATTAGACAATCGACATGTATATAAAAAAAAAAATGATCAAAAGAGGAGCACACATTGAAAAGAGCATTGGGGCAATTTAGAGTAACAAAATGAATAGCAAATTTATAGTGATATGCTTATTGACCAAAGATAAGAGAGAATTCAAGTTAAAATAAAAACACAAACTAAAATAGTAGTGGCACACATGGAGTGGAAAGATAAGTAGCAAATTAATACTAATATGCTTATTGGCAAATAATGTAAGAGAATTAATGTCAAAAGAAAGGACACTAGGAAAGAGGGGAGGACTTTGGAGTGGGAAAGTAAATAATAAATTTGTTGTTAAATGTCTTTTTTGGTCAAACATGCAAGAGGATGGGACTAGGTTTATTTGCAAAGTTGTACTATGTAGCAAAACTAAACCTTGTAATATGAAGCTTGGATTGTATTTGCTATCAATTTTTTTATTGGAGTAAAAAGAGTACAAAATAGAGAAACTTGAGAGTTTGCATAAGAATTAGTATAAATCTTAGCTTTAACCAAGGAAAGATATACTTATTATAATATATCCAAAACCCAACTAGAAATAAAAAATAAACAAAAGATGACTAGAATGTATTTGAACCTCTCCATGTGCAAGGAGAATGATGTAGTCATGACTAGGGGGTTCTTATCAAACTGCCCAATCATGCAACGAACACAACATCGAACTCACAAAACAACACATTTCCATTTAAATTGATTTAAATCATAAATGTATGTTTATATGCCACAAAAATATCCACAATCACAACAAATTCAAAGTATTTTATTTGTGTAGCATTCATGAATACAACATACCATTCACAATAGTACAATCTTCTTCTAACTACAATGCTTCTTCTCTAGAAACTATTCTTAGGCCAACTCTCAAACCAATAAGATCCCTCCTAACCTTGATTGGAGGAACTCTACCTTCTACCAAATATGAACCAACCCCCCTCCTCCAAACCATAACAATTTTGGTTTATATACAATTCACTAAAAGAAGTTGAATTATTGGAACTGAACAGTCACAAGTAAGTGAATCTCAATCCACCATGTGTTTACATTCAAAAGGTCCTCAAAACACTCGAAAGAGTATTCAAGGATTTGTTGGAGCTTTAACATCCATTAGGAACTCTGTCGATGATTCCCTATTACCTTGGAGGCAACCGATCGCTTCAATAATAAGTCATTCTAATCTATCAAAGATGTGAAAGGCACCAAGAGTTGGTTCCTTTTGTCAAGGGTTCCTATCTCACTAGGAATTGTTCCACTTTGTTAACAGTTCCTATCTCACTAGGAACAATTCAACTTTGTAAGTGGTTCCTATCTCACTAGGAATTGTTCCACTTGTTGGTGGTTCCTATTCCATTAGGAACTATTTGAAGCTTGTTAGGGGTTCCCATTTTGATGGGAACTTAGGAACTATTCCTCTTTATCAAAGGTTCATGCTCCATTGGGAACTATTTGAAGATTCTAAAATGTTTGAAGACCTGTCAAAGATTTGCAAAGAAAAAAGAACATTCAAACTTAGTTCTTGGTTCCTAGTTCCAACCAAACCTTCAATTTCTTGAAAGCTTAGTCAATTTTTCCCCAAACTTCACCAAATTGAAACTAGAGACCCTTATGGCCATTCTCCACAATGATGTCCTTAACTTTCCCAAAATACCTCTAGAATTTCTCTTGAAGCAAAACCACCAAAAACCAATACAATGAAAAACAAAACTAATTTGAAGATGGAAACAAAACTTGAAATATTTTTGGGTGATACAAGATTGCTCATGGACTTGAATGCTCTTGCATCAAACACACTGAGTAAAATGTTTGTGAGCATAGGCCCACAAAATGAGGTTGAGTGATTGGATCACCCTTCCAAAATGTGAATATTTTGCAACATATCCCAAAGCTTCAAATGATGAATAAGATAATGCCTTCTTTCTCCTTTTCTAGCATTTGGTTGGGACAAACCCTCTCTTCCTTTGCCAAACTTGTTCTCCTATCTTTGCATCAATTGTGGATCTCTTTCTACCATAGCTCAATCTCTTCCAAAATATTTTCCCTTTTCTTTTTCCTCTTGTGGGTTTCAATCCACTACTAATTGTATTCCTCCATCGGGTATTTTCTTCCTCTTTTTCTCCTTTTGTGGGGCTAATCCCATTGCTATATGTCCACCTCCACCAAGTGTCTCCTCTTAACATCATTCCACATCCCTTTTCTACTACATCCTTCTTTCTACCTACATAAATTCATTACAACAAAAAATATTTTCATCAAGCAATCTCATATTCAACTACTCCATATTCACTTCTCCTGCATTCACATTAACATTCTTCACTTTATGGAAATATAAATTTTCCATCTTTCTTTAACATTCTTCTTCATTTGCACTCACCATTTCCACTTCATGCCAACCAACAAATAAATCCCACCATTCTAAAACTATTATCTCACCTACTCCTACTCTCTTCACTACATTTGCATACACATCAATATTACAAATATCATGGAAATTAGAAATTTTCATCTTCCTCCCCTTAGATACTTCTACAATCTTTTGCAATTTCTCCATAGATTCACATGTCCCCTTACAATCATAAGATTTCACTTGCAAAATAACAACCTCTAGGGCATTAACCCTCTGTTGTTATAAGACCCCAACTACAACAAATATTTCACAACTTTCAACATAACTTCTTAAAAATAATCTTACCTTTTATTTAGCTTCTTGTGCCTCCTCGACCCTCTACAGTTACAAGCCTCTTTTCATACCTACAAAAAAGCTTCTATAGAACTCAAGCCCTCTACAATTACATGCCTCTTTTCCCTTGCAACAATTTTTCATAGAGCTCAAGCCCTTTGCAGTTACAAAACTTCCTCTTTTGTAACAAATATTCTAGTGTTTTCTCAAGACACCTTCCAACTTCCAAGTTTGTACAATCTCTTCAAATTCCTTGCAACTTCATCTTTCACCTAGAAAAGAATCATACAATCCTAATTCTTATCATTTCCAATGAGTTTTTCCTTTTCTTACTTCTATTTTCTTTCTATGGCTTCTTCCTCTTTCTTCAATTAGCCTTTCTTTTGGATTTTAAGCTCTTCTCCAAAAAAACAGTTATCCACAATCTCAACTTCGACACATCCCAACAAGAAAACCTTTCTCTAAAAACACTTGATGAAGTCATGACCAGTGAGTCTTATCAAATTGCCCAATCACATAGCGAACACAACATCGAACTCAAAAAACAACACATTTCCATTTAAATTTATTTAAATCATAAACATATAATTTTATGCCAAAAAACATCCACAATCATAACAAATTCAAAGTATTTTATTTGTGTGTAGCATTTATGAATACAATATATCATTCACAACATTACAGTCTTCTTTTGATTACAATGCTTCTCCAGAAACTATTCTCAGGCCAACTCTCAAACCAACAAGAAGATCCCTCCTAACCATGATTGAAGGAAATCCACCTTCTACTAAATCCAAACCAATCCCCTCCTCCAAACTATAACAATTTTGGTTTATATACTATTCATGAAAAGATGTTGAATCACTAGAATTGAATGACCACAAGTTAGTCAATCTTAATCTACCATGCGTTGACATTTAAAAGGTCCTCAAAACACTTGAAAGAGTACTCAAGGCTTTATTGAAACTTTAACATTCATTAAGAACTCTACCGAAAATTTCTTGTTACCTTGGAGGCAACTATTCGCTTCAATAATAAGTCATTCCAATTTGTCAAAGATGTGGCACGCACTAGGAGATGGTTCCTTTTGTCAGGGGTTTCTATCTCACTACAAATTGATTCCTTTTTTGGGGAGTTCCTATCTCACTAAGAACTATTTCACTTTGTCGACTATCCCTATCTCACTAGGAATTGTTCTCCTTTGTTGGCAGTTCCTATCTCACTAGGAATTGTTCCGCTTGTCAGGCGTTCCTATTCCATTAGGAACTATTTGAAGCTTATTGGGGGTTCCCATTGTGATTGGAACTTAGGAATTCTTCCACTTTATCGGAGGTTCCTACTACATTGGGAATTGTTTTAAGCTTCGAGAATGTTTGAAGATGTGTTAGAGATTTTCAAAGGAACAAGAACTTTCAAACTTAGTTCCTAGTTCCCCGTTCCAGCCAAACCTTCAATTTCTTCAAAACTTAGTCAAATTTTCCTAAACTTCACCAAATTGAAACTAGAGATACCCTTTTTGTCCATTTTTCACAATGATTTCCTTAACTTTTTGATGCAAAGTAGGGGTGGAATAGCTTGTACTAACACAATTCAACCCTCTCTTGAACATCAAGACCCCTACAAGGGTGATTTGCACTAACTCACCAATATTCACAACTAGGTCTCCAAATTGATGTTTTAAAGCATATCTTTAGAGAAGGCCGTCTCTCCATGAAACCAAGACCTTTCCAAATACCCATTAGGCTCTATTCTGACATATCTCACATGTGACATAGGGTTTTTTGGAGCAAAGTCCTCAATCTTGATCTTCTACACTGGAATAAGGCCAAATTAGGCCTCTTTTACAAAGAAACCCCAAGAAATTCTATCTCCCAATACTAAAACTCTTTCCCAAAATCCTTGATAGGTCATATAGGGTCTCTATCCATAGATTTTCACATCAATCACCACCTACAACTTGTTGTCCTACACTTTCTCTACTTTTCCTAGCCTAACACATGAGGATGTTAGGCTAGGGCTTGGACAAAAACCTTCCAAACTCCATCCCCTACTCCTAAAGACAAAGAAAACATTGAAAACAAACCTAAGGCTTCCATTCCACCGATTTTGGCCAAAGTACAATGGTGGAATGGATTATTAGCTACATTTCTTCACTATAAACCCTTGAAATGAGGGTTTCTAAGCGGTCTGCACCAAAATGTTTCTAACAAGCTTCTAGCTTAATGAAAATCTAACACACCATGCCTAAATGAAAGCTTATTCACTGTACTAACTTCTCACATTAATTTCAGCTCATGACAGTACTGTATGGGCCGTACAAAGTAAGGAAAACTACAGAAAATGCACTAAAATTGCAGAAAAATAGAGGTTCTTCTATTCTTTTGTCCTCCAATCGATACAATAATGTTGCCTCCAGGTTTGTGAGGCCAAATTAACATGCATCAACTATAACTCATCGGTTACAACCAAGATCCACTCAAGTGACTGTTCAAATTCCTCTTACATGCAATATTGACAAGTTGGAAAAGCAACTTTTTACACTTCTTGACAACTTTTACCAACCGCACACAAAATGACCCTACATGACAACATGCATTACAAAATGGTCTTGAATCAACCTTATTACAACAATAAAGTGACAAAACACCCAAAATACCAACCTAGACACCTAAAAGCGTCAATAAAGTTAAATACCCATGGTGCTCCTACACCATACAACCTGGGAGAGAAAAATCTCAGGCTCCACCTGAGATTAGTTCTTGTACTGATGTCCCATGCTTCCTAATGTTATCTTCTGACATCCATACTACTTCTTCATGAGGGATTCCTTGCCACTTGACAAGGTATTCATTGTAAACTTTATGTCTTGTTCTCTTTGCCTCCTTAGTGTCCAAAATGGCTTTAAGTTTCAATGGTTCAGTAGGAGGGAGATCTCTAACTCATTCTTCATCAACACCTGTACTTACATCCACAAATCCCTTGAAAGGGTAAAGGTCAGAAACATTGAAGATTGGTGAGATAGCAACTGCAGGAGGGAGTTCTATCTCATAGGCATTTTCACCAAACTTATGGACCACCTTGCATGGCCCAATATTTTTCATCAGTAGGTTTGTGTATTTTCCCTTAGGTAGCCTCTCTTTCTTTAGATGTGCAAGTACCAAGTCTCCTATTTTGAACTGAACATTCCTCCTCTTCAAATCTACATGCTTCTTATACTTTTCAACACTCTTCTTGAGATTTTCCTTGACCTAGTCATGTATGTATTTCATAGCTATGAAAAACTCCTCTCCTTCTGCACTCCTCTTCTCCAATCCACTCAGATCTCTAAGCTTAAATATGTCTCTTGGTTTCAGACCATACACTACTTCAAAAGGACTTTTCCCTATGCTTTTTTTTATGGAGTCATTGTAAGCATAATCTGCCTGTGGGAGAATGACATCCCATTGTTGTCCATGTTCTTTTATGAGACACCTAAGCAAGTTTCCAAGTGATCTATTGACCACTTCAGTTTTCCCATCTGTTTGTGGATGATAGGCAGTACTGAAGGTCAAATTTGTTCCCAATTTCCTTCACAAGGTCCTCCAAAAGTGACCTATGAACTTTGAATCTCTGTCTGAAACTATGGTGAGTGGTAACCCATGAATTATGACTATTTCCTTGAGTTTTGGGTAGGCCTAATACAAAATCCATACTCAAATGTTCCTATGGCCTGCTAGGTATTGATAGGGGCTGATAAAGCCCTGCATTTGAGCTAGAGCCCTTGGATCTTTGACAAATTCCACAACTCTCAACTAACTTTCTAATATCTAAATGCATTTTTGGCCAAAAATAAAACCTTCTTACCTGTTCTAGTGTTTAATCAACACTAAAGTGTCCACCTAGACTGCCACGGTGCTTTTCCCTTATCAAATTAGCTCTCATGGAGCATTTTGGAACACACAACTGAGCACCCTTAAATAACAGTCAATCTTGCAATAAAAAATCAAAAAAATAATCATGGAAAACACCTTCAAACTGCTTACAAAGAGAGTATACCTCTTTGCAGTCTTCATCAACCGCATACATGTCCTTCAATGCCTCTATACCAACACTTTGAAGTTGTATCTTCTGCACCATCATGGATCTCCTACTAAGGGCATCAACAACCTTGTTGGCTTGTCCTTTTTTGTGCTTAATGGTGAATGTGTAGCTCTACAAGTATTAAACCCACTTTACATGTCTAAGACTTAACTTATCTTGACCGTTTAGAAAACTTAGAGCATGATTGTCTATGTACACAATGAATTCCTTGGGTAAAAGTTAATGTCTCCACTTTTAAGTGTCTACACCAATGCAAAGAGCTCCAAATCATATGAGGAATACCTTCTTTCAGCTTCATTTAGCTTTTCACTAAAGAAAGCCACCAGTCTGCCTTCTTGGCTTAACATTGCACCTATTGCAAAACCACTAGCATCAGTTTCTATGGTGAAAACCTTATTGAAATCAGGGAGATCAAGTATTGGTTGTTGTGCCACTTTTGTTTTCACATATTCAAAACTCTTTTTTGCCTCATTAGTCCTCTGAAACTTCTTCTTTTGTCTCCCTTTATGGTGTCAATAATAGGTGAGCAGATATGGCTAAAGTTCTTAATGAATTTTCTATAGAAACTTGCAAGGCCATGAAATCTTCTCACCTCTCCTACTATCCTTGGAGTTGGCCAACTAAGAATGGCCTCTACTTTGTGGGGATCCATCTTCAATGAACCCTTGGAGATGAAAAAACCAAGATATACTAGCTCTTCTTTCATGAACTCACAATTTTTTAGATTTATCATCAATTTCTCCTCATGTAACCTCTGCAAAACCATGTCAAGGTGCTTCAAGTGGTCTTATTTTTTCTTGCTAAACACAAGGATGTCATCCAAGTAGACAACTACAAATCTTCCTATGAGGGGTTTCAACACTTCATTCATTAGCCTCATAAAGGTACTAGGGGCATTTGAAAGCCCAAATGGAATCACCATCCAATCATAGAGACCCTCATTGGTTTTAAAATCAGTCTTCCACTCATCTCCTTCCCTTATCCTAATCTGATGATACCCACTTTTCAAGTCAATCTTGGATAAATAGCATGCACCTCCCAAGCAATCCAATAGGTCCTCCATTCTAGGTATTGGGAACCTATGTCTGATGGTTATTTTGTTTATAGCCCTAGATTTTGTACACATCCTCCAATCCCCATCCTTTTTAGGTGCTAAAACTATTGGAATAGCACAAGGGCTCAAAAATTCCCTAATGAGACCTTTATCCAATAATTCTTGAACTTGTTCCCTTATTTCTTCATTTTATTCAGGGGTCAACTTATATGCAGCCTTGTTTGGAAAACTAGAATTGGGGATCAGATCAATATGATGGTTGATATCTCTTATGGGAGGTAGGGAACTTGGAAATTCATCAATTGAAATACCTTTATGTTTATTCAACAAGGTCTGAACTTCACTAGGTAGGGTTTCCATCTAGTTTGCTACTAAAATAGACTTGGACTCGGGTCTGATCACTATGGAAAATCCTTGATCTCCTTCATCCTTCAAAGTTTTTAAAATCTCCTTCTCTCCTACTACCATGACACTAGAACCAACTTGCTTGTCTAACTCTTCATCTTGTAGGGGTGTCAAAGTGTATAAGGTACCATCTTTTTCTATGACATAGACA
This sequence comes from Sequoiadendron giganteum, assembly GCA_007115665.2. Lineage (NCBI taxonomy): Eukaryota > Viridiplantae > Streptophyta > Pinopsida > Cupressales > Cupressaceae > Sequoiadendron > Sequoiadendron giganteum. Next base: position 7,676,453 of record CM021106.1, on the reverse strand, counting down.
TTCTTATGGCCATCATGCTTGGCCTTTCTGTCATACTGCCAGGGTCTTCCTAGCAGCAAGTGACAAACATCCATGGGGATGATGTCACAAAGGATTTTATCCTTAAACCCCCCAATGTTGAACTTTACCCATGACTTCTCATTTACCAAGACTTGTTGACCCTTGTTTAGCCATGACACTTTGTAAGGTGTAGGGTGTGGAATCCTTTTCAATTTTAGTTTTTCAACCATTTCCAAAGACACTAAATTATCAGTAGAGCCTGAATCAACAAATACTTTGCATACCTTTCCATGAGACTTGCAAGTAGTCCTAAACAATGCTTTCCTTTGTGGAGGCTCCTTGGTTGTTGGAACCTTGATAAGTGTTCTCCTCATCATCAATGTCTCACCTACCTCAGGGGCAGCTTGCTGAGACAGTGAATTCACACTTTCAGTGTCCTCTTCATGCACAATTTGAGTCCTTTGCTCACCACTATGAGAACTTGATGCTTGTTTGTTCGGGCATTTCCAAGCTGGCTATCCAAATTGAGTGCAGCTATAGCATCTACTTGAGAAAGTGTTGGATCCTCTCCTTTGTCCACCAAACCTTCCTCTACCACCAAATATCCTTCCTCTGAACTTACCTCTGCCATTTGACTCTCCACTTTGTTCTTGTCGGTTGCTTGATTCACCTTGTTGCTTTTGTGACTGCCCTCTTGCACCAAAATTTCCTCTACCTCTAAATTTTTTCCCTCTTCCTCTTCCTTGTTTCTCTTGTCTTCTTTTGATTCTTTCCTCTATCTTGGTTGCTAATTGGAAACACTTCTCAACTATCCTAGGAGTTGTAAGACCAATCTCATATTATATATTGAGTCTAAGGCCATTTAAGTACCTTGCAACTTTCTCTACCTCATCTTCAATATGTCCTGCCCTTATGCTCAATTTATGGAATTCCTCAGTATATGACATCACATCTAACTCCCTTTGCTTCAAATTTTGCAGCTTTATAAAGGTTTGTATTTCATAATCTGCAGGTAAGAATTGTGTCTTCACTTTGGCTACCATCTGGTCCCATGAACTTAGCTTTGCCTTGCCCTTCTTAACTCTTTCATCTTGGACATAGTTCCACCATGTTAGGGAAAGGCCCTTCAACTTATTCTTTGCAAATTTAACCTTCTTATTGTCTTCTATCTCCTCAAATTCAAATAAGTTGTCCAAAGCATCTATCCAAGCCAAAACTTCCTCACTGTCCATTTTACCACCATACATAGGTACTTCCACTTTCACTTTTGGAGTATTGTCACCCTTGACTTCCTTTAGCATCCTGACCATTCTATTTTCTTCAGGGTCCAATTCTTCATCCTCATCATGGACTCCTACTGGAGGGTTATCACTCTCACCCTCATCCTCCTTATCACTTTGGTCACCACTAACCATTCCTCTTCTCTGATTCTTTTCCAGGGCTGATATTCTTGCAAGGGTGGCTTCTTGAGACTCCTTGTAGATCCTTTCCTCCTGGAGCAACTGCTCTTTCAGTTCCTTAACCTCTTTGGCCATTGGATTGTTCTTTGGAGGCATCTTATGCCAACTCTCATTCACTTTCCCACTTCCAATCAGAACCTATGCTATGATACCACCTAATGCAGATCAGGGGTGGAATAGCTTTTAATAACACAATGTAACATAATTCAACCCTCTCTTGAACCTCAAGACCCCTACAAGGGTGATTTGCACTAACTCACCAGTATTCACAACTAGGTCTCCAAATTGATGGTTTAAAGCATATCTTTTAGAGAAGGTCATCTCTCCATGAAACCAAGACCCTTTTCAGATACCCATTAGGCTCTATTCTGACATATCTCACTTTTGATATAGGTTGTTTTGTAGCAATGTCCTCAATCTTGATCTGCTATGCTGGAATAAGGCTAAATTAGGCCTCTTTCAAAAAGAAACCCCAAGAAATTCTATCTCCCAATACTAAAACTCTTTCCCAAAAGCCTTGATAGGTCATATAGGGTCCCTTTTCATAGATTTTCACATCAATCACCACCTACAACTTGTTGTCCTACACTTTCTCTACTTTTCCTAGCCTAACACATGAGGTTGTTAGGCTAGGGCTTGGATTAAAACCTTCCAAACTCCATCCCCTACTCCTAAAGACAAAGAAAACATTGAAAACAAACCTAAGTCTTCCATTCCATCGAGTTTGGCCAAAGTACAATGGTGGAATGGATTATTATGTACATTTCTTCACTATAAACCCTTGAAATGAGGGTTTCTAAGCGGTCTACACCAAAATATTTTTAACAGGCTTCTAGCTTAATGAAAATATAACACACCATGCCCAAATGAAAGATTATTCACTGTAGCAACTTCTCACATTAATTTCAGCTCATGACAGTACTGTACGGGTCGTACAAAGTAAGGAAAACTGCAGAAAATGCACTAAAATTGTAGAAAACGGAGTTTCTTCTATTATTTTATCCTCCAATCAATACAATAATGTTGCCTCCAAGTTTGTGAGGCCAAATTAACATGCATCAACTGTAACGCATCGGTTACAACCAAGATCCACTCAAGTGAATTTTCAAATTCCTCTTACATGCAATATTGACAAGTTGCAAAAGCAACTTTTTACACTTCTTGACAACTTTTACCAACCTCACACAAAATGACCCTACATGACAACATGCATTACAAAATGGTCTTGAATCAACCTTATTACAACAATAAAGTGACAAAACACCCAAAATACCAACCTAGACACCTAAAAGCATCAATAAAGAAAAATACCCATGGTGCCCTTGCACCACTTTCCCAAAATATATCTAGAATTCCTCCTAAATCAAAATCACCAAAAACCAACATAATATAAAAAACACAACAAAACTAGGGTTTATTCATGGATGAAAAAGTTATATTATTTTAATGTTTTACAATTGTATTCATCTTCTCTTTTGTATACATAGATATTAGCTTATGTATATGGTTTGTAAGTGTAATCTTCGGTGACATCATCATTAAGGTGTTAAAATTATATTCTATTTATTACATCCTTTCATATTTGAAACTTCCACACTCTATTTTCCTAACCAAATATAGGCACCTATTTTCCTTTGCTCAACCTTCCATCACCAACAAATAAAATAAACCAATTTAATATCATTCTATATTGTGTTGCAATCAATCTCACTCAATGTCACATCTAGATGTGTATAATCATATTATGGGCTATTACGATCACATCCTTAGGCACTTTTGTGGTATTTCATCTACTTAAAGGTGTAGGACCTTGTGTTATCAAACTAGCTCATGCAGAGTCATAGTTTGAATAAGAATATAGTATACATTGGGTATGGTTTGTGGCAAGGTATATTTCTATTAATTATAATAGTATATTCCAATAGGACCTTAGGGAAGCCCACCTTGGTTTAGCAAAGCTTAAATTAGAAGGTATTATCCATAATAGTAAATTGTTCTAAAGTTTCCCTACCTGAACATAAGTGTGAATTATTCCTCCCTAAGTTTGACACCCTTGGCTCTGAGGAGAATCTTACCTTTCTAGATTTAGGGACCTACAACTCTATGCACCAACATCTTGGTTCCATTACCAAGGGAATCCATTCAATTTACATTCCAAAAACCATATTGATTCAATGGTATCAATTTAAAACATCATGTTGGTGCAGTTATGGAGGCAATTCCTTGGTTGATATTTCAAAGACATTTTTTGATATAAATAAATTTAGTCTCTCTTGAGTGGGGAGTGGTGACTATTGAATATTAAATATAGAATAAGACTACAAAACAAAGAACTGGGAAATGGAGAGAGAATATCATTCAAGAGATGTTCAAGGATGTAAGGAGATGACAACCCAATAAAGGAGATATTATACTACTTAAAATATATATACAAATGCCTACTAGATTCAATACTCATAAGGATGATGTTGGTACTTATGGTAGAGATAGTATTTTATTGAGTTCAAGGACCAATATCCATAAACATCAAATAATTATAGTGATAAAATGATTAGAACTAGTAGGAGAAACCTTAGGCATAAATATGGTATGTGTAGGAATGAGATAAACATTGGTGCAACACATGTAGATATTTCTCATGAGCTGCATACCAAAGACATAAATATGCCACCAATTCCACATGTGAGAACTTCCAGTGGAGGTTTTCATCATAATTCTCCTACATCCTCACATATAATTGAAAAATAATAGGAATCTCCCTTCCATGATGCCAATGCAACTATTCGATCATGAAATTAACATAGGGAAAGAGCAATTGATTAATAAATACATATGTTTGACCAAATTAGATAGAGATAGCATTAACTCCTAGTTCAAAATGAATCTATTCAAACCTAAGTAGAATTATAGCAAGATTAACTTGCTCAAAAAATTTAATAGTTAAACAAAATTAGAATAATTCCCAACACATTCTTAATTAGTAGGCACACAACTAGCAATATAACCAATAATTTCCTAATCAACAAAATTATGTTAGATAGAATGTAAGAGTTTCCCTCATAAGACAAGATAAAATATTTTACCCTTTTAGATAGCCTTTAGGAATGGAAATTACAAACAACTAAAATTTATGGAATTTTAAATTATCCTAATCTAATACCAAATGAGATTAGGGGAAAAGTGTCAACATTTGACAATAACAATGTTGTTATTGGGGAAAATCAACTTAGAAGCTTCATCAATATCATTGATAAATATGAGATAGAGGATGGAGACATCATGATGAAGCTGGTGGATAAGACAACTGAGAGAGGGGTGAATCAATTGTCACAAATTTAAAGCTTAAATTCAATTACCGGAACTAACATATAAACTGATTAAGTGATCAACCATCAAATACCAATCCACAAACACAATAACACCGGATTTATGTGGAAAACCCAATGAGGGAAAGCCCATGGTGAGGATTAACTCACACCATAGAGAATATCAAAACCAATTACAAAAAGGCTCACTGCCTGGAATAAGGATCACTTTCTGAAGTAAGGACTCACTGTCCAAAAGGCTACAACCCGGATGTCTCACTACCACAGAGATACAAAGAAGACTTGTTGCAGAGAGAAAATAATCCCAATGCAACAAAGGATTCCACCACAATCACTAATCCACTTGCATGAATAATAGAGTTCGCTTTCTGCTCACTGCATCTAGAAACTCAACGTTAAGCTTTGCACTGATCAACCACACACACAACTCACACACTTTCATAATAGCATCGAATTCGTGTCTACTCTTTCAGTTATCTTCCTTCTTTTCTTATGTAAACTTTTCATTGCTAGTGCATTATGTATTTATACCATCTCCAAGTTTGAAAAGATATAAAGTCAGCCATCCAACTTCAAATTCAAATTAGGTCGGCACCAAACATCTTAAGGTGTAATTAGAATGAGTGTGACTCAAACACACACTTCATCAGGACCCATAATAGATCCAACATGCTTCATCAACTTCGAATGTAGTGCTTGACACACAGTCGGCCAAACCAGTGTAAAACACATAGATCAATTAAGCTCGATGCTTCCAAATGCTGAAACTATCTTCAATAGAACCAAGGCAACACAACTCTCAAACCATAAAGAGAAATCCATACCAACAACAATTCTTCTAGACCTCAACTAGAACACAAAAAATATAGTTCACAAGCACCAAACCAACAACCTCAACATTTGACAATCTGCAATCTTATTTTTATACAATTTTCTCAATATCCTTAACATATACAGTCAATAGTAGATAACTAGCTGACCGGTTGACATCAATGAAAAAACTTTCATTCCTCTTTATATTCTTGCAACAATCTCCCCCTTTGTCATTGATGGCAACACAAGATGTGAAAAACCATCAAAGACACATATCAGTTCTGAAAATACTTCTCAACATTTTTCTTTTGCTTCTCCCCCTTAGAAGATCATCACCTGCTTTCCTCTCTCTTCTCCACATGCTCTTTCTCTCATTTTCATGTTCTCTTTCTCTCCCCCTTTGACATCAATGGCAAAGGGAAAAAAAGATATGTTCATTGAAACTTCCTTTGACATGAAAGTGGACTCATAATGACAACACTTTAAAAACTATTTGCTCCCCCTGAGAGGTAGCCACCAAAATCATCAGTCCAAAAAGATAGAACCATGAATCCATCGGATTGATGCATCTCCAAATGCATCTTAGTTTGTAAAAGGAGGGGCAATAACCCCTAGCTTATCCCAGAGATACTCAAAGGTATCTTTAGGAAGAGCCTTTGTAAATATATCTGCAATCTGATCTTTTTTTGAAATATACTCGAGCTTGACCTCATTTTCCATGACCTTCTCTCTCAAGAAATGATACCTAATAGATATATGCTTTGTTCTCGAGTGCATGACATGATTATTCAAAATGTTAATTGCACTTGTGTTATCACATAAGATAGAAATAGGATCATCATACAACACTATGATATCTTTCAATGTGTTTCATCCATAAAACTTGTGTACAACAAGATACAGCAGCAATATACTCAGCTTCAGTAGTAGTCAAAGATACTAAATCTTGCTTCTTACTCAACCATGCCACTAATCTCATCCAAGAAAGAATGCACCACCACTAGAACTCCTTCTATCATCTATACTTCTAGCCCAATCCACATTTGTCTAAGCACTAAGTGTGAAATCAGTATCCTTGGGATACCATAACCCATAATCCAGAGTGCCTTTCAAATATCTAAATATCCTTTTAACTGTAGTAACATGTGTTTCCTTCGGATCTTCTTGAAACCTAGCCACAAGACAAACCGCATGCATAATCTTTGGTCTAGTAGCAGTCAAATACAACAGTCCACCTATCATAGATCTATACTTTCTCTGATCAATCTTAGCTGAATCATCATCTTTTCCCAAATTACATCTAGTCACCATAGGGGTACTTACCGGTTTGGAACCATCCATTCCAAATATCTTCAACATCTCCTTCACATATTTAGATTGTGAAATGAAAATTCCTTCCTTTGATTGATTAATCTATAGCCCAAGAAAGAAATTTGTCTCACCAAACATAGAAATTTCAAATTCTTTCTACTTTCCTTCAACAAACATCTTGCACATTTTTTCATTCCCTCCAAAGATAATGTCATCAACATATACAACAACAATCAAGATTCTATTATTTTTAGTCTTGAAATATAAATTATTGTTTGTCATACTTTTATTAAATCCTTGTTGACTCAAGTACTTATCTAGCCTTGCATACCAGGCTCTAGGAGCTTGCTTCAATCCATATAAGGCTTTCTTCAATCTGCACACCATATCCGGTTGGTCTATTAACTAAAATCCTTCTGGTTGTTGCATGTAGACCTCTTCTTCTAGTTCACCATTCAAAATTGTTGACTTGACATCCATCTAATAGACTTTGAAATCTTTAGAAGCAGCCAATGCCAAGAACATCCTTATAGCTTCCATTCTTACTAATGGGGCAAAAGTCTTCTGAAAATATATACCTTCTACTTGCGAGTAGCCTTTGCACACAATCCTTGCTTTGTTTCTAACAACTTTCCTATTCTCATTTATCTTGTTTCTGAATACCCATTTTGATCCAATAATGTTTTTGTCTGCCGGTCTTGGGACCAATTCCCAAGTTTGATTCTTCTCAATCTGCAAAAGTTCTTTTTTCATTGTTTCCTTCCAATTTTCATCCTTACAGGCTTCACTTATTGAATTTGATTCAATCTTAGAGAATAAGCACAAATTTACTTCAGTAGTAGCTTTGCTTCTAGTTAACACACCTTTTGTCTTGTCTCCAATAATCTAACTTTCTGAATGATTCCTTTGTACATATTTCAGTGTCCTAAGGGATATCACCGGAGCATCTTCTTCACTTTCATTCTAGTTTTCTTATTCATCTTTATCATGTTCTTCCATAACTTCTTCTTTTATTGCATAGTCATGTTCATCAGACATATATCCATCAATATCAATAGAGTTCTTTACTATTTCATCAACCTTCACATTCAATCTTTCTATAATTTTCCTCAGTCTTTTGTTGAAACATATGTATGCCTTGCTCTTAGTAGAGTATCAAAGAAATATTCCTTCATGACTTCTTGCATCAAACTTACCCAAAGTTTCCTCATCTCTTTTGATATAGCATTTGCTTCTAAATACCTTGAAATATTTGATTGTAGGGATCCTTTCGTGCCATAGCTCATAGGGAGTCTTTGTACTATTTTCTCTTGCCTGAACTCAATTGAATACATATATAGTAGTGTGAATGGATTCTTTCCAGTAAACTTTCAGTAATTCGGCTTCAGTGATCATTGACCTAGCAACTTCTTGAACTGTTCTATTTTTTCTTTCAACAACTGCATTTTGTTGAGGAGTTCTCAGTGCAGATAGTTGTCTCTTTATACCATGCACTTCACAAAACATATTAAACTCATAGGAGGTGAATTATCCACCTCTATCAAATCTCAAGCATGTAATCTTCAAATTCACTTCATTTTCAACCGTAGCCTTGAATGCCTTGAATCTATCTAATGCATTTGATTTCTCTCTTAGAAATGTAACCCATGCATATCTAGAATAATCATCAATTAAAAGCATAAAGTACCTTTCACCAAGTAGAATTCACACTCTCATAGGACCACAAAGGTCTGTATGAACCAAATCCAATAATCCAGTAGTAGATTGTTCTCTTGATCTGTAATGACTTCTTGTTTGCTTTTCGAACTGACAATTCCTGCAAATAGCATTTACAGGCTTTGTAATTCTCAGTAGATCTCTCACGGCCTGAACTGAACTGATTCTTGCCAAGTTATCAAAATTCATGTGACACATTCTCCTATGTCATAGCCAACTATCATTTATCTAAGTCATAAAACATCGTCCATCAACACCTTTAAGCTAATAAAATGTTCCCTTCAGATTTCTTCCCTGTAGCAATAAATGTTTTGAATCCTTTCCAGATCTCACATTTCTCATCCTTAAACACGAGATCATATCCTTTTATGTACATCTGACCAACGCTAAACAAACTATACCTTAAACCCTTAACATAGTAAACATCGATAGTATGATGCTTGCCATCAAAACTTATTGAACCTATCCCATAGATTTTAGCACCAGTATCATCTCCAAACATAACCAGACCTCCATCATATTTTTCAAGTTTCACAAACTTACTCTTGTCACCAGTCATGTGATGTGAGCAACCACTATCAACTACCCAAAAATTATTTTCCTATTTATCATTTAGGGCAGAGATAACCGTACCTTCATTTTTCTCCTTCTCTTTCTCTTTCCCCTTCTCTTTCTCCAGAGGACTTTCTTTTGACTATCTTTCTGATTTAGTAGAAGTAGGTTCATCCTTAATCGCCAAGAACAAGCATTCATTGTCTTTTGAATCTTCATATTCTAAATCTTCATCTGAAATACTAGCATTCTCATTCACGTAGTAAGCTCTGTTAATCTTCTTTCCTTTCTTCTTTTCCTCATATCTTTGTTTATTCCTTTTAGCTCTTTTCGGACACTTTGCAGCATAGTGACCAATTTCTCCACAAATAAAGCACTTAAAGGGAAATTTACCTTCATACTTACCAGAGCCTTTTCTCATTCTCCTTACAAATTTAGATTCGATTTCATCAAATTTTTCTTCATTTAGATCTTCAGTTTTTGTAACTTTAAAAGCAGTCTCTATTTTACCTCCACTTCTTAGATTTAGCTTCCTCATTTCATAAGATGTCAAAAATCCTAGCAGCAGATCCTTGGTACAAGTCTTTTAATCTATAGTCTGCTCAATAGCACTCACCTTTTCACTATAAGCATTAGGAAGAGTTCTGAGAATCTTCTTTACAATTTTGGTTTCATCTATAGTAGCACCAAGGGATCACATTCTAGCCACAACCTCATCCAATCTCTATACATAGGATTTAACATTCTCATCTTCAGACATGTGTAAAAGATCAAACTATGTTTCCAGATTCTGTAATTTTGCCTCTTTCACCCTTTCATCACCATCGTGTGCTCTTTCTAAAGTATCCCAGACTTCCTTAGCTGTCTTTAGATTTTGCACCTTTATCAACTCAGAATGTGCCAAACTATTCTTTAAGATGAACTTTGCCTTATTATTCACTTCATGTGCTCTGATTTCTTCAGGTGTACTCGGACCATTAGCAGGAGGAGTGTAGGGTTCCTTAAAAGCTTTCTCTACATCATAGCTACAATACTCCAGACATTCTTCCATCAATACTTTCCAGATACCATAATTAGTTCCATCAAACTTTGGATAATCATAGATCATTCTTCCAGCGATTCCAGACCTTTGTCAAGCGGTTAAGCTCTTCACCAAGGAACCAAGATCTGATACCAATTTTTGGATAGGACAACTGAGAAGGGGGGTGAATTAGTTGTCCTAGATTTAAACCTTAAATTTAATTATCGAAACTAACATATAAACTTATTAAGTAATTAACCATCAAATGCCAATGCACAAACACAATAACACTAGATTTACGTGGAGAACCCAATGAATGAAAAATCACACTATAGAGAATATCAAAAACTATAGATTAACTCACACTATAGAGAATATCAAAACTGATTACAAAAAGGCTCACTGCCACCTGGAATAAGGCTCACTGCCTGAAGTAAGGACTTCACTGTCCACAGGGCTACAACCCAGATGGCTCACTTCCACAGAGATACAAAGAAGACTTGTTACAGAGATACAACAATCCCAATGCAATAAAGGATTCCATAACAATCATTGATCCACTTGCATGAATGATAGAGTTCACCTTCTGCTCACTGCATCCAAAAACTCAGCGTCAAGCTTTGTACTGATCAACCACACACATAACTCACACACTTTCAGAATAGCAACAAATTTGTGTCTACTCTTTCACTTATCTTCCTTATTTTCTTATGTACACTTTTCATTGCTAGTGCATTTTGTATTTATACCATCTCCAAGTTTGAAAAGATACAAAGTCGGCCATCCAACTTCAAATTTAAATTAGGTCAGGCCAAACATCCTAGGTTGGAATTAGAATGAGGGCGACCCAAACACATGCTTCACTGGGACCCATAATAGATCCAACACACTTCATCAACTTTGAATGTAGTGCTTGACACACGGTCGACCAAACCAGTGTAAAACACATAGATCAATTAAGCTCGATACTTCCAAATACCAAAATTATCTTCAATAGAACTAGGGCAACACAACTCTCGAACCATAAAGATAAATCTGGACCAACAATAATTATTTCAGAGCTCAACCAAAACATAGAAAATATAGTTCACAAGCACCGGACCAACAACCTCAACAGCTGACAACCTGCAATCTTCTTTTTATACAATTTTCTCAATATCCTCAAGTTTCTTATATTCAAAATATGCTAAATATTATTGTTAAGTGAGTACATCACCTGAGTTGCTATATCTCTCCATGTTTCCTTACTCGCCTCCTTCAACCTTATACTGAATTGATCATAAGATGAGGACAATTCATAAATATACATAATCTACTTATGTTTATATAAAAGAGTCATCATTACTTATAAGTATCATTATTGCATAATCATGTATGTATATATATATATACTTCATATACATATATATATATATATATATATATATATATAATTATTCTTTTACTTATATCCATTAGCATTCATATATATGTTTATATAATTATTCTTTCTTTATTCATATATATTCTTTATTCATTGCATATTATTCCTTATAAAATTTATCTATATCTATGCATATATACTTGTATGCCTATTGAATTATATATATATATATATATATATTAAATGACTCTATATTCCAATGCATAACAATCATTGTTACTGCTGTTCTAAATTGCAGATCGTATTTATCAATGTTTTTTCCCTCTTCCGTATTTTTCTTCCTTCTATTTATACCATTCAAGTAGGTGAATCATGGGGGGAATGTATTGTTTGGTGAAAGAGGTGACTTTTCATAAAATATATCCCTTTGTTAGATTTAATTGCTACCTTTAAAGTCTTATTATCACAATAATATCTATTTTTGAAAATAATATATTATTACTAATAATTATGATATTTTAGATTACATACTTATTTTATTATTTTATTTTGATGTTTTATTGAACATATTTTAACATTAAAGTATAATAATAAAACCAATTTGCTAATATCTTATTATTATTTTATTCTAATGTATTACAATCTTTGATGTGTAATGATTATAATATTTATTTATTATTATTATTTTTTATAATAAGTTATTTAATATTAGAATGTAATAACATTAATTTGCCTATATATTATTATTATATTTGTTATTTCATATTTATATATTTTTATATTGATATGGTACACATTTATTTTATATTTAATATTAATATTGCTATTTATTTTATTTATTAATTTATTTGTATTTTAACACTTGGTCTTTATGGTATTGCTATTTCGGGGGCATGACAGTCCTCCCCGCCCAAGATTGCTTGCCCTCAAGCAATCATGATCTAAGATGTGTGATTTTAAGATGTTTCTTGTGGTGATGCTATTATCTTTGATAGGAGTTGGAAGTTCTAACCCAAGTGATGGTTACTCTAGTTATGAGGATAATGTATTGACTAATATTCTTAAGTTCTACTATTTCTCCATAAATCTCAAACCCACGAGTTGGAGTTTGTGAATCGGCATAACTTAAAATCACATGAATCAAAAATTAAAGTAGACAACCAGGTAGCTCAACCAAGCAGACAAGTAGCTCAACTAGGCAACAAGTAGCTCAAGCAAGCAAGCAACTAGATCAAGCACATAAGCAAGTAGCTCAAGCAAACAAACAACTAGCTCAAGCAAGCAAGCAAGCAAGCAACTAGCTCAGGCAAGTAAGCAACTAGCTCAAGCAGACAAGTAAGTAGCTCAAGCATGCAAGCGACTAGCTCAAGCAAGTAAGCAACCAACTCAAGCAAGAAGGCAACTAGCTCAAGCACACAAGCAACTAGCTCAAGCATAAAAGCAACCAGCTCAAGCAAGTAGCAAACTAGCTCAAGTAGGCCAGCAAGTAGCTCAAGCGCGCAAGCAACCAGCTCAAGCAAGTAGGCAACTAGCTCAAGTAGGCAAGAAAGTAGCTCAAGCACGCAAGCAACCAACTTAAGCAAGTAGGCAACTAGCTCAAGTAGACAAGTAGGTAGCTCAAGCACGCACAAGATGGCAAGAAAGATGCTCTAATACCAATGTAATGTCCGTTACCCAGTTTGACCTAGAATTCACTTGTTGATTAGGTTTAGGGTTTCATCTTTCCAGATGAATGTTCTTTTTAACGAAGTGATCTTGGATTGAAACCTGCATTCACCATATGAACCACATTTTCCACATATACATATGTCTGTTAGCATTAATATCTAGATATCCAAATATAAACATAGTCATAAATGTAGTTATGAAGACATGAGGAGTGCCCTGGGTGGATCCACCCTGAAGCCTTCTTGTTAGGCACGGGAGTTTGTTCACCACAATCTTCCTTTCCCAACGGCTTAGTACCTCCATTCTCCACACATGGCAATACCTCAAAAAACACTGGCCCTATTAGGAGAGGAGGGAAACCCTAAGGGGCCAAGGGCCTACAACCTTCCACCTCCTATTGTAAATCTCATGTCTCAGGCCTATGTAGGGCAGAACCCCAAGTGGGACCCCCATCCTTCATGACCAAACCCATGCATCGGGCCTATAGGCCTTAAGGTGGGGTTTTTAGGCAAACCACTTGGCGAATGTTTCTCCCATCCTAATAGGGTACAAACACGGAGCAAACAATCTTTGGACAGTCACTTGTTCATTTACAATTGAATTATCTATATGCATGTATCATGTTTGAGAGTATTATATGGATGCATGAAAATGTAACATAATGCAAAAAGGTACATGGATCTATATTACTACAACAATGCCAATTCTCATCATATTTAGTTTGTCTATGATCAATGATACTATCCAATGTAATATTAACAATGATGGAAACTAAATGCAGCTATATCATACCCTTTAGTTTCATTCATGGTCATGATAATGCTAAAGGAACCATCATCAATTCATAAAACTATTATAATATTAATAACATCAAAGGATAACATTGGACCAATAATCAAATGAGCAATATTAGTTTCTTATATTCAAAATATGCTAAATATTATTGCTAAGTGAGTACATCACCTGAGTTGCTATATCTCTCCATGTTTCCTTACTCACCTCCTTCAACTTTATACTGAATTGATCATAGGATGAGGAAAATTCATAAATATACATAATCTACTTATGTTTATATTAAAGAGTCATCTTTACTTACAAGTATTATTATTGCATAATCCTGTATGTATATATATATATATACTTCATATACATATATATATATAATTATTCTTTTACTTATATCCATTAGTATTCATATATATGTTTATATAATTATTCTTTCCTTATTCATATATAGTATTTATTCATTGCATATTATTCCTTATAAAATTTATCTATATCTATGCATATATACTTGTATGCCTATTAAATAATATATATATATATATATATATATATTAAATGACCCTATATTCCAATGCATAACAATCATTGTTGTTGTTGTTCTGAATTGCAAATCGTATTTATCAATGTTTTTTCCCTCTTCCTTATTTTCCTTCCTTCTATTTATACCATTCAAGGTAGGTGACTTAGGGGGGGAATGTATTGTTTGGTGAAAGAGGTGACTTTTCATAAAACATATCCCTTTGTTAGATTTAATTGCTGCCTTTAAAGGCTTATTATCACAATAATATCTATTTTTGAAAATAATATATTATTACTAATAATTATGATATTTCAGATTATATACTTATTTTATTATTTTATTTTGATGTTTATTTGAACATATTTTAACATTAAAGTATAATAATAAAACCAATTTGCAAATATCTTATTATTATTGTATTCTTATGTATTACGATCTTTGATGTGTAATGATTATAGTATTTATTTATTATTATTATTTTTTATATTAAGATATTTAATACTAGAATGTAATAACAATAATTTGCCTATATATTATTATTATATTTGTTATTTCATATTTATATATTTTTATATTAATATGGTACACATTTATTTTATATTTAATATTAATATTGGCATTTATTTTGTTTATTAATTTATTTGTATTTTAACACTTGGTCTTTATGGTATTGCTATTTCGGGGACATGACAAAGAAGGAGAGTTCCAAGAGAACTAGTTACAAAGTATAAGGATGCTATAACAGTTTTGGTATCCACTGATAGTTGCATTATCAAGGTAGTTGAACCGAGAAGCTCATGGATTCCTGAGTTGGGGTATAAAATTGAAATGGATTATGTTGTTGGCTATATTGAAATGTTGATCAACAACCCTCGAGATCCCAACAAACCTAGATTTGGAACTTATGCTAAAATAGCCCAAGAAATTCTTTAAAAAAACTGAGTTGTTCTTTGGTAAATCAATGATTGCCTCTAGAGAAAAGAGAAAAGTTATTGAGGTTCATGCATTGGTTGCTCAAATTGAGCCTGCTCCCAGGAGACTTAAGAAGCTAGCTAGGAGAAAAGCACATCTTTAGATAGTTCCTAAAGCAGTCACTGGCTCTTCTTCATTAATTGATAAATTCAAAGAACTGAAGGGTCAAGCAGTAAGTGAAATGGTCACTTGGGACAAAGAAAAAGGATTGTTGGAACTTGAAGATAGATCCAAATCTACACACTACATTGCACTTGAGAGACTTAAAGAGGTTTAAGAGTGTGAGGAAGAGGCCAAAAGTCTATTCTCATTTTTTTTGGACATGGCCTAGTGTGATTCAAAGATTCAAGGCTACTAAGGACACTATTGAGACTCAAATAAAATATGCTTCCAGCACCTTTGATCCAGCTCTTGATTTGGATGATCAAACTTGGTACAAATTAACAAAGTTGCATGAAGAATATCTTGCATCACATAAGGAGAAAGGACAAATGATTGAACAATATGAGATACTCAAAGATCTAATTAGGATTAAATGTACACCTATTTGTTATGCTCTTTCTTTGGCTGACAAAATTCCAAACTTGAATGTTACTCCCAGGACTTTGGTTGAAGGAAAGGACATCCTTGTTGATCTTAATTATCTATGCAGAACCTTATCAGAAGCAAAGAAGCTTTGGTATGAAGGGAAATCCTCTTGGACATGTACTCTTAGCAAACTTCAAGGGACTGGATGTACTCCTCAGGGGGAATATTCAAGTATGTAAAAGAAATTTTCAAAGCATTCAATATATTTTTATACTTTTCCATTGATGTCAAAGGGAGAGGAGGATGTGAAAAGTTTTGTGAAAAAGATTTTTTTTTAAATTCTGGAGAGAGAAATTATTTTGATGGCTTTCACATCATGTGTTGCCATCAATGACAAAGGGGAAGATTGTTAGAAATTGGAAGGTTTTCATTGATGTCAACAATGGAATTTGTATGATTGTCAGTGATGTACATTACTTATATAGTTCAATAGTTACTCTGGTAATGGAAGTCTGTTGATCTGGTATTTTGGTCTGAATTGCCTTATTTTGTAAGACTTGTTTAGAAGTTGATATTATGGCCTATCTCGACATCATTTGCATCCACTAACAAAATTTCAGTTGACTAGGATTTACGGTTGGAAAGATACTATTACCAGTAGTTTGGAAAATAGTGTTTTGCTTATATACTAGTTTAATGTGTCATTTTTTTGGTTTGGATTTCACCTCAAAGAAAGATATCATTACAGGACTATGTACATAGATTTGTGACTACAAGATGCATCCTACACTGAAATTTTGTGATGATATGTTAAGGCATACAAAAGATATGAATAACAGTGTTTTGCTCTGAAGACTACAATGAGTTTTTGTAAAGTGCATTGATGAGGGATATTCCGCATTTTCTTAGGATTAATTATTTTGTTTTGCAGAATTGAAGATAAGTTATTCGGTGTCGTCTAAAGGAGAATTCGATGTGTTACATGTTTGATGAATTGCATATACGTTTGGAGTTTTGATGTTTTAGGTCTAACTTTGGTCGACCTAATTATGAATTGGTATTAAGAAGATTGAACATGTGTCGTGAATGTTAAATGGATCTATCATAGGTTTATGTTGTCTAATATCATGCGAAGATAAATGTGTTTTTGAGGTTAATACTAACAGAGTTGGTTTTGATTTCAAATGGGATTACTCCAATTAGGCCAACCTAATTGGTGTACTTAATCATATAAAATATATATGTGAACACTTTTGAGATAGATGTAGTAGTAGTAAGAGGAGATTGTGTGTGAACGAATGAAATGTATGAGCAGACAAATGTGTTGCATAAACTTGTAGAGAAGTGTTTCATCTATTGTGCTTCACCGGAATTGAACTCCAACATAAGGAAGGTGCATTCTTCTCAGTTCATCTCTTGGTAGTTAGTCGTACTCTATTGTGTAAATTATTTCAGGCTATGAGCCTTCAAAGACAGTGAGTCCTAGCAATGAGCTATTGTAATATTCTATATTTGGATATATTATATTGTGAGCTAATTCTCACCGTGGTTTTTACCATTTTGGGTTTTTCACGTAAAAATTTGGTGTTGATGTGTCTTATGGTGTCATGCTCTTTTCAATGTCTTTATTCTTATTTGTAGTTAAATATGCTTGAATCATTGGATGGTTTAATGGAATACTGATTCATCCCCCCTCCTCGATATTTTGAGTGTTCAACAATATCTTGATAAAGATCATGCACAATTGGGAATTCTTCAATGATCACATTCTCTACACAAACAGGATCAATTAATATCCCATTAGTAGGCTTGTCATTGATTCTTCTAGCTATGTAAAGAGGACCATCAGACGCATGTTCGATTATTGTATTTTGTGAGAAAGCAATGTCAAGTGGCATCTTAGTTAGGCCCTTATGAGGTTGAACTTCAATGAGTCCAATCATATTGTTTAGTTTCTTCATGTTTTCATCATTTGTGTCCATATTCATCACATCATTCTTTGTTTCACTAGCTTTGACAAAGGAAATGTTATGATTAGGAATAGGATTAGTAAATATTTATAAATTTTGATTAGGAGGGGCTACAAACTTATTACCTTGATCATTAACAACATGATGCAGGAGCATTCGGGTCCACAGGCAATCAACATCACCCAAAAATATTTGTTAGTTGTTTTATTTTATTTTGGCTTACTTTGGTTGTTCATGGCATCTCTCAAAACATAAATTCAAATATTTTTTTATTTTTTTTAACATAAAGGAGGGGTAAAAAATTTATTAAATCAAGGAAACATTACAAAGCAAGGGCATTAAAAATCCCTATCAAGATCAACCAAGTGATCCAAATGATGAGACAAATTAGGGGGAAGTTAACCCCGATCCACCAAATTCCAATCATGGATATGATCAGAAGCCCATTTAGCCAAGCAATCAGCAACCCCATTCCTTTCACGAGGAATATGAGTGAAAATAATATCCTCCAGAGAAGGACAGAGGGTGAGAATTTCTTCAACTATCAAAGCTAGTTTCCAACTCACATCATCCAAATACTGCCTTTTCAGAAGGTTCACCACAACCTGTGAGTCAGACTCACATATGATCCTGCGCCATCCCAATTGACTACCCCGTTCCAAAGCCAGTAAAATGGCCTGAGCCTCCATAACATTATTAGTATGAAGACCCTTATACACAGAGAAGATAAATTGAACATCTCCAGAGCTATCCCTACCAACACCCCTGATGCCAACATGACCTGGATTTCCACGAGAAGAACCATCAGAGTTGATTTTTAGGACCCCATGAGGAGGAGGGGTCCATCTTCCCTCCCTATTCACCTTCGAGGTAGGATGTCTACATCTGTTGCGCATGAGCTGCTTTTGCGGAGGAGGAAGATGAAGACGATTACAACAACCAACATCATGAGGGTCCACTAGCACAGTCATATCACACTTAGCCACAATAGTTTCCCCTAAAGAGTGAAGAATTTTCCACCAAAGGCGAGGGGCCCTCAATAATGAATCCTGAAAAATCTGCCTATTCCTCTCCAACCACAGGTTCCAAATAATAAAGGATGGCCCAAGAGCCCAAGTAGCCTGAAGAAAGGGGGTAGAAATAGGGGCCCTACCCCACCATTCCCCAAACTCCACCAAAGAGGAAGCATGCCAGTAGGCTGTATTCCACACTCCCCACCAGAAGTGGCAAATCTCTCTAGCATAGGAACAATGGAAGAAGAGATGGGAGACACTCTCTTCACAGCTATGACACAAAACACACAGAGGGGCCATGGAAACCACGCTTACATAAGTTATCCCAAGTAAGACACTGATTTTGAGCCACTTACCACATAAAGAAGTTGTACTTGGACCAGGACAACTTGTGCCAAACTTGCTTCCACCAGGGGCCCTTAATGTCCCCAAACAACTACCTACCTAACTGTGTATAGCCAGTCGCCACAGAGTACTTTCCTGAAAACTCCGAACCATCCCAAGCCAAGACATCAGGTCCCCTCAAAGAGTTACAAGCACACAAAGCCAGAAGCAGGGCAAGCTCATGCCTATCTCCCTGAGATCCACCACATGGCCACTCTGAAGGTTGCTTCCAATGATAACTTAAAGCCAAACCATGTTACTCCACCTTATAATTCTCCACAGTATCCCAGTCGGCCGCAATAAAAACATCACAAAGGGGTTGGAGGTGAGGAAAAGAAGAGAGGATAGGAGGGTGACCATCCCAAGAATTAGACCAAAAAAGATCCTGTGAGCCCGAATGACAGATCCAAAAAAGAGCACCCTTAATCAACTTTGCCCCCACTTTCAAAGTATGCCAAATCATAGAACCACTCCCTTCCAGAGGATAGTGAGGAACCTCAAACGAAGCAACACCCCAAAGATATTTATGATTGAGAATACGAGCCCATAATTGATGTTGATTAGTACACCAACGCCAATAAAGATCGGCAGCAAGAGCTTTCCCATTCAGAATAGCAGAGCGTAAACCAAGACCACCCTCCTGCTTTGGCGTACACATAGAATCCCACTTAACAAGGCTCCACTTTGAAGACAACAGATTATCGCTCCACTAAAATTGATGAGAAAGGGCATCAAATTCCTTAAGGAAATACATAGGAGCCACTTGAACAAAGCACCTATAGGTGGGAAGTGTCTGGATAACAAACTTAAGAAGAGTCACTCTAGCAGCAGTAGAGAGCCAACGATGGGTCCAATGAGTAACCTTCCGCCTAAGCTTATCAAGCAACAGCTGCCAGGAGGATCTGGGTTGACGACCAATAGCAAGAGGAATACCCAAGTAGACAAAGGGAAGAGACCCAATTTGGAACCGCAGAATAGCTGCAATCCTCCACTGGATAGCTTGAGGAGTATTAAAAAAGAATATAGAGGATTTTTGCTCATTGATTTTCTGGCCCGAAGCCGCAAGGTAGTTGTCCAAAGCTGCCCTAAAGGAATTAGCCTCCCTAATACGAGCCAATCCCATAAGAGAGGTGTCATCCACAAATTGGAGATGAGAAAGCGAAGGCAAGCCCATCCCACACTGCCACCCATGAATCAATCCCTAAGAAACCCGAGACTTAAGAAGCCGACCCAACCCTTCCTCCATAATAATAAACAAATAAGGAGAGAGCGCATCTCCCTAACAAAGACCCCTAGAAGCCCCAAATAGCTCTAATGATTCCCTATTCACAATAACCGAAAAGGAAGAAGAGGTCACGCAACTCAATATCCAGCTCACCCAATCAAAGGAAAAACCAAAGGCCAATAGAATCTTTTGAAGAAAACTCCATTTAACTCTGTCGTAAGCTTTGGCCATAGCCAACTTGATAAACATAGACCTATCCTGCGAGGTTGTCGTGGAATGAATAACTTCAGACGCAACCACCACCCCATCCAGAATTTGACGGCCAGCAACAAAGCCACCTTGCTCCTCAGAAATGATCACAAGCAAACAAGATTTAAGCCTCTCAGCAATCAACTTCGTAATAATCTTGTACACCACATTACAGAGCGCAATAGGTCTAAAGAGGTCAAGTCTATCAGCACCTTCCTTCTTAGGAATGAGAACCAGAAAGGTAGCATTCAGGGCACGAAGCATCTACTTACTATGAAGAGACTCACAAACAACCTCCAATAAGTCCAGCTTCACATTATCCCAAAACTCCTGGAAAAACTCAATAGGGAAACCATCAGGGTCAGGGGTTTTCCCCTTATTCATCCCAAACACCACCTCCTCCACTTCCGCCAAAGTCACCTGGCGAATAAGAGAAGCATTCAGCTCATTAGAAATTAAGGGGGAAATGCAAGCAAGCACCATATTCTCTTTTGCCTCAGCAGGAAGTGAATCCTCAGTGAACAGATCAGAGTAGAACTGGCGAGCCTCTCTAGACAAAGCCTAATGCGAAGAGATCGAAAGACCCTCCGAGTTAACAAGAGAGGAAATAAAACACTTATTCCGACAAGCTTGAACCGAATGATGGAAAAAAGCAGTATTCTTGTCACCCTCTTGAAGCCAGTCAATCCTAGCCTTTTATTTCCAAAAAATCTCCTCACGAAGCTTCCACTCCTCCACCAACTTCAGAGCCTGGGCCTCAGCCTGTCCACGAGCCTCCAAGAAACCCAAATCCTGAATT
The DNA here is from genome assembly GCA_007115665.2 of Sequoiadendron giganteum. Taxonomy (NCBI): domain Eukaryota; kingdom Viridiplantae; phylum Streptophyta; class Pinopsida; order Cupressales; family Cupressaceae; genus Sequoiadendron; species Sequoiadendron giganteum. The sequence goes on along the minus strand of CM021106.1, from coordinate 7,654,777 downwards.
TGGCGAGTAATGATAGCAAGGCGATCCTGCGCTTCTCTTTTCCTGGCCCGAAAATTACCAAAACAAGACCTATTCCATCGCTTAAGATGATACTTGACATATTGAAGCTTCTTAACCAGAGAATACATAGTTGTTCCATACGCAGGGCCACCATCCCGCCACCACTGAGCAACAAGATCACCCAAAGACGGATCGCGTAGCCACATAAGCAGAAATTTGAAAGGTGGATTCTTGGGATTTGGGAAAGCTGAAGTCAACAGCTTAATTGGCCAATGATTGGAGCCAAACCAGTCAAGAATCTCAGAGCGAATGACCAAGCTACCTCTAACCCAAGAGCAGGAGACAAACAAATGATCCAACCGTTGGGAAATCGCTTCAAACCCACTCCGTCTATTATTCCAAGTGAATATTCCATTAGAGGTTTTAACATCCACCAGAGCAAGAGAGTCCACATTACTCCGAAAAAAATCCGAAGCAGGCCCAAGCCTAGGCAATCCTCCCCTTTTCTCCTCCAAACTCAACACAGCATTGAAGTCACTAGTTAAGATCCAAGGAAAAAAGGGAGCAAAAGACCTCACATACTTGATATGGGCCCAAAGCTGGATTTTACCACGAATGTCAATCGGAGCATAAACATTACTAACCAAAATAGTCTCACCAGATTCCAAAACCGAAGCCACCACCGAAATAAAAGACTGGCTTGAAATCCACCAATGAGGAACAACCTTACGAGGATTCCAGAAAATAGTCAAACCCCCGGAGGTTCCCCTAGACCCAATACACTAACACTGGCTAGAAGACCAAATACGAGGAGCATGCTGAAGCATACGGTCCACCTGAAGCTTAGTTTCTTGAACACAAAAGATATCGGGAGACTGAACAACAATCAAATCTTGAATAGCCTTTTTTCGGGAGGTGCTATTCAACCCCCTTGCATTCCATGAGAGAATAATCATGAGGAAGGTTGAGAGAAGTGGGCCTTGAGGGTTTTAACAGACCCAAATTCCACCAGCAAATCCCCAGTAGATTGAAGTTTGTCTGCATCTTTCTTACGACCAACTTTCAAAGAACTTTCGAAATGCCCTTTCTTGAGAGGGCGTTGTTGAACCCCCAAAGCAAGAGACGCTCCCTGACCTTTACTTGAAGAGAACACTTCCCTAGCTAAATCTTCTAAAACAATATCATCCTGCCTGTCTGCAGTAGCCCCAAGAGGCTCAGAAATCCCCTGCTCCAAAACCAAAGAGATATTCTGAACAACTATTGCCTGCTCTAGCCCTGTATCCAACCCAACATCCATACCAGTTTCCCAAGACTGAATCTCAACAGGAATCCCTTCCTCCAAAACCTAATTATCCAAGACCTCAAACCAATTAAGACCTTGATCGGTTTGTCTATCCTTAAAGGCCTGCTTCTGACCCCTCCCTTTATTTCTCTGCTTAATAGGAATAAAGCCATCCTTATCAGGCCCACCCTCAACCACAGATGCCTTGCCTTTATCCCCCTTCTCCACCGAAGGCCCAGAAGAAGGAGAAGAAGAAGCCCCTTCCGCTTTGGGAGCCCAAGGACACTGGCGCTGAAGGTGTCCATACTCGTGACAAAAGCGGCAACGAAAAGGAAGAGACTCATAATCCAATGATTGAATCCAAGAGGCAAAGCCAATACAAATTTCCAACGAATCCGACATAGGGTTATTTAAATTAATTTCAACACAAATGCGAGCATAAGAGAATACCTTTTTATCCAATGTATTTTGAGCGATGGCAGCCAGTTTTCCCAACAAGGCAGCAATCCGAAGCAAAATATCCTCCCTCCAAAACTCCAACGGCAACCATGGAAGATGAACCCAAATAGGAACTCGTGTAGGAAGATCCTCTGTCGCATTAAAATCTCCATGCCAGGGCTTAATAAACAAGCCCACATGATTGTAAAATTACGGCCCTCCTTCGAAAACACGATTGCAATCTGAGATGAAAGAAAAATCAACCATAAAATAGCCATTCGCAGCCACCAAAAGATCGAAATCACCTACAACCTGCCAGGTTTGCCGGATCCCAGACTCTAGTGTCGAGAGAGGGACACGAATACCCAAAAACTTACAAATCACAACATGTTGGCTCCAATAAGCTATGTCCTCTTGAATCGATTCAGGAGAAATAACTAAAACAGGGTGATCTTGACTCCGCGGTAAGCACCCATTCACTTTCTTGAGCTTCGAGCTCTCACCCACAAAGGAAGAATCCGACTTTTGAGCATGCATGGCAGCCGAAAAAGTCTGAGATGGCTTGGACCCAGCAAGCACTAGACTTTTGGAAGCTTCAGCCATACCTCTTCACCAACCCCAAAACGCAGCCCACACCAAACCACCGCCTCCACACCCACACTGAATCCCCCACCCACAGCCCTCACACCACACAGCCCCACCACACCGAACACCCTCTCACCACACAACCCCACCACACCAAACACCCCCAAACACCCATGCAATAAAGAGCAGCAAGCCCCTGTAAGCAAAAACCCCACCCAGCTGAGCCCCACAACCGCTTCCCTCCACCCACTACCTCCGCAGCAACATGCACTAGCTCAATGCAGCATGCAGGCCGCACCTATGAGGTCGCGGGCTTGCTCACCACCACTACCCACGTGAAAGCCATCAAGAACTGCATTTCTTGCTTGTTAACAATAACCATTTGATAAATTCAAATATTCAGTCAAAATTGCAATTTTCAATTTTTCGCCAGTTTGTTGTTTCAGAGGCTCTGCAGGCAATTTTCAAAACTTTATTTCCAAAAATCTGTAAGAGTTGGAGCAGAATCCTTTTGCAGGGATATTCTTTGAGGTACCATGTAAAATATGCAGAAAGAATCAGAGTAAAATCTTTCACAGTTTGACATATTTTAATGCTGAAAGTTTGTGAAAATATGTGTTGACAATTTACGGAAAATTTAAAATCTTGAGTTTTATGAAGGTTGGAGCGAAACGGTTTGGTGGATAGGTTTGAAATGACATTATATTTATCTTGGAAATTTTTTAGGTGAATATGAGCTTCTAATGAAAAGTTATGTAAAAATTAAATTTTATGCAATTATTGGCAACTGTGGTAACTTGCATAAAATCAATTTTAATATTTATTGTCATACTCCTTTAGAAATTTATTATTGGACTTATTCTTAATGAATTTATAACTAAAATTTAATTTAAAATAGTTATTGAGTATGGTGCCAAATTGGGAAATGAATGAATGAATGCTTTTAATTACGTCCACGAGACCAGCCAATCTATGGGACCCAAGAAATAGAACAAAAACCGCATCTATCGACAAATAGAGTAGCCGCCGACCCCACCAACTACTCGTTGTAGCCCTCTAACTCTTTGCTGATTTTATTTCTTCTATTGTGTATTTTGATCAAGTAACTTGTTGTTTCAGCAATCTTCTCCTCTTCAAACAAGGCTTCTAACGATTTGACTTTTAACAGATCTGAGTAATTGCACCTGATGTTCTCGTAAGCCTTACATTGCATGACATAGTGCCACTCGGTTTCTACTAAACCTAAAGAGCAAAATCAACAAATCCTATCTGCCCACGCTTCCTTGGGTATTCTCCATCTTCCCGTTTCACACCTCAAACAGTGGGAACTAGTTCTTAACTGGGCTATTAACATTTTAGCCTTCCACTTTATATCTACACCCACATAATATTTTTGCCCGTGATCACAAGTGGGGTTAAAATGCAAAACATAGTGCTCTCTTTTTCGACCAAGTTGTTTTGACCACATGATATGCTTGACCTTCTCTTTTACATACCTTTTAATTTCAACATTTGTGTTTGAACACTCTTGCATGCTTATCCCCCATTTTCCCATCCACTTGACATTTTGCTTCATCCACGTGTTCTTCCTTCTAGTTAAGTTGTCTTCCGCCATAATTTTGGGCCATTGATGCTCCTCCATATTCTCAATTCTCTTCAAATAGCCTAATAAACGAATTAATGCTGCCATTTCCATTGGAAAAGCTCCTGCCTCAGCTAAAACAATCTCATACAGAACTGTACTTTTTATCTTGAAATTGCTTGTGATTAGATGCTTTTGTAATCTTTCAATCTGCCTCCATTTTAATGCTGATGTGTTCCAGCCCCAAACTTCACAACCATATAAGACCACGGGCGTAACAAGTAGCCCAAATAATTTCTTCCTTGTTTTCCAATCTCATAGCTCGGTTGATCTACATATGTTTTGTAGCAAGTATAGAGCTTTCCAACCCCCTTGAATTCTTTTTGCCCTGCAGGTCTCCCAACTAAGAGTGTTGGAAAAATCGAGACCCAAATACTTGTATTCATTTACCACCTCCAAGAGGTTTCCCTCAAACTCAAAATTTAATTGTTTCTTAGCTTTTTTCAACATAAATATCATGACCTTGGTTTTGCTGATGTTTACTTGCATCCCTACATCCTTGCAAAAAATCTCTAGAGCTTTTAGATGTTCTTGAAGACTATTTTTAGAATTTGTCATTAATGTAAGATCATCCGCATAAAGCAGCAACTTGACTACATAAGTGGCCAATAACACACCATTGCCTCCCAACTTGTCTAACCACTCCTCTAACTTGTCTATGTATATTCCAAACAAAGTGGGAGACAAAGGGAAGCCTTGCTTGACCCCGATGTCGCTTCTGAAGCACTCTGAAAGACCCTCCTTTGTTCTCATTTTAGCCTGGACCTAATCATAAAGTCTATGGACAGCAGCCCTATACTTTGTTGGAACTCCAAGTTGTTCCATTCTATCCCAAAGTTTGCTTCTAGGGACTGTGTCAAAAGCCTTTTTGAAGTCAACAAAAAAACAAAAAACCTCATTACCCTGTTTATCCCAAACTTTCTCAACCATGTGTCTGAGAGTGATGCAATGGTCAATTGTAGAATGTTTTGGTCTGAAACCTGCCTACCCTTTCACCCTTTTACCTTCCTTCTCAGCCCATTAACTGATTCTGCATTCCACCATGCTCCCAAAGAGCTTCCCAAAAAGAGGATTAATCATTATGGTGTGGTAATTTGATGGGTTGTCGACATCACCACTCTTGTGGAGAGGGATAACAACACTCGTCGTCCAATTTGTTGGAAAACCATGTTGAATGACCCTGTTGTAAATCTTCTTGATATGTGGTGCCAAGAGCTCTAAACCCCATTTCAAATATTCAACATGTAACCCATCAATGTCCTGAGCCTTCCCAACCGCCAAAGCTTTAATGCCAACTTGAAAAGGAATCCATGACAATTTGTAACAGAAAATGCATTGATTGGTATGCCATTTTTGAAGAGAAAACATTACTCTCACGTCCAAAAAAAGGGTGGGTTGTTGCAACAATGAGAATAGCTTTAAAATATCAATTTGTAAGAGAAAAAAGCAGTCATAATGGAGTAGATATCCCAGGCAACAAGTTTTTAGCAAATAGAAGCAAAAATATTGAAGAAAAAGAGGGTTTTTTATGTCTGCAAGAAGAAAAACGTCCAGCACAAAGTTTGAAGAGTTGTGAAGAATTTTTTGTGTTGCAAGTTTGAGAGTGAAAAATGTGGGAATGATAATGTGTGTGAGAAGCCATGGATGGCTAATGTAATAAGTTTAATTTGTTGATTTATGTAATTGTTTTCATTGCTGAAAATGAAATGAATTTATATATGAGTTTTATTGTGTTAGATTTGTTGTATTGCATAATGTGTTGTGCTGAGAGTATATAGATTTGAGTTATGCTTGGAGGTGGGAGGTTCCTCCTTGCATCAATGGTATCAAAGCGGGAGTTCCTGAGTGTGCAAACAGAGCGTCAAACATGAGACAGTTTGCACCAGGACTTGAGGGTGAAGAATGTGTGGATTTTGCTTATAGATGAATGTGCAAATAGTAAGAAGAAATTTTCAAGGATTTGAGGAGTTGAGGTTCCCATGGGTGTAAACAAATCGTCGAAGGAGGCAGTTTACATAACTAAAACCAAAGAGTTTGAAGATTTGTGTCGTTAAGGAATTGAGAAGTCTTAAAAATGGAAAGAAGAAAGAAGAAAATAAATTTTGTTATTAGATGGATTTTGACAGTTCCTAGACTCGAGAAACTCAAAGAAAGACTGAGGATAGACATGGTGAGAGAATTTGAGGAGTTGAAGCAAGCAATGGAAGATTTGAAAGCAGATTGGCAAGGATAAGAGGTAATAGTAACTTTGTTTATCATTCTAATAATATTTTGAATGCAAGAAAGAAAAAGGATGACGCAGAGTTTCATGCATATGACACTAAGGAAGAAGAAGAAGAGGAGTGGGAAGAAGTTTCTGAAGCAGAAACTAAAGGTCCTATATTTGATGAAGAATTTGGTGAAGATGAAGATCTCCTACTCAAAGAGGAGATAAGAAAGATAGATATCTTCCTTGAAGGGAAAGTGATTGATGAATGTGATAAGAGGATGGGGGAGATACAGGTGAGAGAAGATAAGTCTCATGAATATGTTGACTTTGTTTTGTTTGCAAAAAAAGGAGAAGTTGCAGCAAAGGAGAAAGAGGTAACGGTTGATTTACTTTATTATATGCAAGTGAAGGAAGAGAAGGTTGAAAGGATAATGAAAGAAGATGCAGATGGAGAAGATGAAATAGTTGATGGTGGTGGAGAAGAAGATATTGCAGCAATAAAGAGGGAAATCTTTGAGGTAATGGTTAAATTTTTTTTATTTTGATTATTGTGACAAAAATAATGAGATGTATGCAATTGAAGAGTTGAATACAGAGGAGGTGAAAATAGATTTTGTTAGTGCAGATTTGAATGGAGGTATTGCAGAAGAACAAGAAGATTCTTCTTGGTGGAGGTGGTCAGTTTGTGGTGGGCTTGGTCTGACAAGGGTGAAGGAAGAGAGAAGATGGTGTAGGAAGATGCATTGTGTTCCAAGCAGATGCTAGAAGAAGCGATGGAGTTTGTTGCAGGTTGTTTACAATCTGGAAGGGTAGTTATACTACTCAACTCTATTTTGTGAGTTATACTCACAAAATTCAATTTATCTGGCGTGTCTAATGCAAGAGCATCCGGGTCCATAGACAATAGCATCACCCAAAAATATTTTTTATTTGTTTTATTTTATTTTGGCTTATTTTGGTTGTTCATGGCATCTCTCAAAACATAAATTCAAATATTCAGTCAAAATTGTAATTTTCAATTTTTCGCCGGTTCGCTATTTCAGAGGCTCCGCAAGCAGTTTTCAAAAATTTATTCTCAAAAATTTGTAAGAGTTGGAGCAGAATCCTTTTGTAGGGATATTCTTTGAGGTACCATGTAAAATATGTAAAAAGAATCAGAGTAAAATCTTTCACGGTTTGAGAGATTTTAATGCCGAAAGTTTATGAAAATATGTGTTGACAATTTACGAAAAATTTAAAATCTTGAGTTTTATGATGGTTGGAGCGAAACGGTTTGGTGAGAAGGTTTGAAATGACATTATATTCATCTTGGAAAGTTTTTAGGTGAATATGAGCTTCTAATGAAAAGTTATGCAAAAAATAAATTTTATGCAATTATTGGCAGCTGTGGTAACTTGCATAAAATCAATTTTAATATTTATTGTCATACTCCTTTAGAAATTTATTATTGGACTTATTCTTAATGAATTTATAATTGAAATTCAATTAAAAATAGTTATTGAGTATGGTGCCAAAATTGAGAAAAGGAATCCATGACAATTTGTAACGAAAATGCATTGATTGGTATGCCATTTTTGAAGAGAAAACATTACTCTCACGTCCAAAAAAAAAGGTAAGTTGTTACAACAATGAGAACAGCTTTAAAACACCAATTTATAAGAGAAAAAGGCAGCCATAATGGAGTAGATGGCCCGGCAACAAGTTTTTAGCAAATAGAAACAAAAATATTGAAGAAAAAGAGGGTTTTTGATGCTTGCAAAAAGAAAAACGTCCAGCACAAAGTTTGAAGAGTTGTGAAGAAATTTTTGTGATGCAGATTTGAGAGTGAGGAATGTGGGAATGATAATGTGTGTGAGAAGCCATGGATGGCTAATGTAATAAATTTAATTTGTTGATTTGTGTAATTGTTTTCATTATTGAAAATGAAATGAATTTATATGAGTTTTATTGTGTTAGATTTGTTGTATTGCATAATGTGTTGTGTTGAGAGTATGTAGATTTGAGTTATGCTAGGAGGTGGGAGGTTCCTCCTTGCATCACAACACCTATTTGAATATGATTAAAATCAATGAGGTCTTGCACAAGATGTTTAAGATGCTTGCAATATTTTGTATCATGTCCATTTTGTCAGTGAAAATGGCAATTGTTGGTGTAATTAATTATTTAATTACATTTTATTAAGTTTATTTAGGTAATAATTAATTTCCTTAATTAATAAGTAAACTTTAATTAGTTGAGCTAATTTTAGTTCAAAATTAGGTTTTACCTTTAGGGTTATGCATACATTGATTTTATAAAGCAATTCATCTCTTGCAATTTTTTAATTCCTTAATATTATTCATTTGCACATCTTCATGCAAATTGCTCTTGTTTTTTCTGTTTTTCTCTTGTGGAAGATATTTCTAGTTTTTTTTTCCTAACATGGTATCAGAGCCTTGATTTGCAACCCTTCTCAGTTTTTGGAGAAATTCATTGCAGAGCACGTTCGGGGATCCTCGAGGGTTTCATGCCTTGAGCTTATTTCTAAAGCATTTTGGATCAAATCGGGCATCTCCATTGGATTCAAAATATTGGAAAAAACTGCAGTATGCCTTTTCAGGTCTTAGGTAGTTGATTCAACCTTTGCATGTCACTTTTTTGGTTGTTGGGGTCATTTTTTGTTGCTAAAGGCATCTATTTTACACTAGATCCATATTTTTTGTATATTTTAAAGAAAATCCGTCATCTGGGTTTTGTTTGCAGCATCAAAAAACCATCGGGTATCTATTAGTTTTTGTATACAGCTTATATTTTTTTGCAGAAACGACATCAGAAAGCTACAGCAGACCCCCTCTCCATTGGCGTTTTGGAAATTGCAGTTCAACTTCCAAAGGTTGTAACTCGAGCTCCCAACCTCCAATTTGCGAGCTTCTTTTTTTTATTTTGGCTAGTTTTTCATGTTCTACATGTTGGTGTAGATGTTTCTTTATATTAGTATACAAATTTTTTTTAAATCTCAGATTTCTCATACGTGACTCTACGTAGTTCTCGTTTTGGGACTTTCAAAAGTTCATAACTTTTGCATATGGTCTCGAATCGAGGCGATTCTTTTTTTGAAAGTGCATGTTTTTTCATGTACTTTGCAGTGGTACTAATAATTTTATTTGGGTTTGTACCAAAATTATAATTTCAGTATATGTTCATTTTGTGAGAAAGTTTTTTTGTATTGAGAGTATATACAATTTTTTTTCATCATGGATTCACATAATATTGCATCCCTTACTCCATTCAACTACTTTGATTGGAAAAAATTAATGGAGATTCATTTGATGCACAAAGGGTTGTATAGAGTGACCATGGATACAGAAGTTGAACCTACAGGTGTTGTTGAAAAGAGAAAGTGGTTTAATAGGTGTGATGAGGCTTTTCGTACATTATGTTTTTCTATTTCTCCTAATCTTATTTTTCATGTTGAGTCTTGCACTACACCCCATCAGATTTGGACTACTTTAGGGTCCTTGTTTGGGAAGCGAGATACTATGAGAGGATTCCAGTTGGAAAGATAAATCCTACTCCTATGAGCTTATTGGCTTAAATCCTATGGATTTTGATAGCATCCAGGAGTTCTTCACAAAACTCAAGTCTCTTAGATGGCAGTTGACATAGTGTGGTATTCAGAAGCAGGACTCTTAGTTGATATTGTCCATTCTTTCCAAGCTTGGACCAGATTATTCATTTTTTGCATCTACCTTCTATGCCACTAGGGATGCTCTTGGTACTAGATTCACTATGCCATCTCTTGATGACTTTGCTTCATCTCTCACTCGAGAGCAAGCTAAGTTGGCTAGCATGGGCAAGTTGAAACCTTCTACATCACAGCACTTATTGCATCTTAGGGGCACACAGATCAGAAGGCTTCCAATGGAAAGGGAAAGAAACAAAAACACAAGGATTCCAAATCTCATGAGCAGCAAATGGAATCCTTAGATTCATCCTCCTCTTCAAAGGGGAAATCATCTAAGAAGGATAAGTTTACATGTGCATATTGCAAGAGGGAAGGACATGCAGAACATAGTTGTTATAAGAAGGACATTGATGAGATGAAGAATCTTCTTAAGAAACATCAGATTGATTTTCCTTCTAGGATGTTTGCATCATCTTCTTCCCCTCATTCTTCTTCTTCAGAACAACTTGACAGGGGCACAATTGGTTTACATACTTCATCAGATATGAAGGGACATGCTCTTTGTGATTAATCAGGTCATGGATCAAGTAGATGGCTTCTAGATTTAGGAGCATCTCATCATATGGAATCTTCACAGTCTATGTTCACTTCCTTTGAGCCTTGCACTATGTCTCCTATTTTGATGGGAAATAATACATACATGAGTGTCACAAGGAAGGGATCTATTAGTTTTGGGGACAACACTTTTCAGGATGTCTTATGTGTTCCTCATTTGACAAACAACCTTCTTTCCATATATCAGATCACACATGGAGGCAATGGGAGATCTGTGGATTTCACACTTGATTTAGTTATCATCAGAGACTTGGAGAGTAGAGAGGTTATTGCTACTGGGGTGGTGGATCACTCATCTCAATTGTATTCCTTTACAAATTTTGCTTATAATGATGTTTTTGTTCCTACAGCTGTCCATCACACTTCTAGTGTGAATCATCATTGAGATGAGACATTTGGCTTCTTGAACATTGGTGTTCTCACTTCAGATCCTATTGTTGAGCCATCCATTCCATGTCCTCCACCTACTGTTGCAGTTGTTGATACTTATATGACTACAAATGTAATTGCTTCTATTTTAGTGCAGCAGGACCTAGTTGATCATTCATCTTTGGAGGTTTCTCTTCAGTCTTCACCTACTTTGACTTCTTCATTGGTTGAGGTCACACCTGCTTTTGTGGAGACATCTTGGGCTTCACCTGATTTTCCTTCAGAGATTGCATTCATAAGGCTTCTTCCCTCTCACTTCTTTCAGGAGATGTGGTTTCTTCAATCTTTTTGGAGCTACTTCATTATGGGGGGCTATGTGGTCTCTTTATTCCCCTCTTCTAGGGGGTTCATTCATGTATCTTCATGATGGATGGTGTCCTTGGGGGGTCTTATGGAGTCCTCCATCTTTCATCACTTAGTTGGTTTTGCATCCTATTTTGGGGAGGAGTTTTGTCCCACGTGGTTTACTCCTTTACCCTGTTTGGTTTAGTTTGCATTGCATTTGTACATGGGTACCTAACATGGACTAGTTTCTGGGACCCATTCACGCATTCATGGATTCATCCTAGCATTAGGTGCATGTTTTTTAGTCTCCCTAAGTTGCACTTAAGGGGGGTGTTGGTTTAATTAATTATTTAATTACACTTTATTAAGTTTACTTAGGTAATAATTAGTTTACTTAATTAATAATTTTTATTTAGTTCAGCTAATTTAGTTCAAAATTAGGTTTTACCTTTAGGGTTATGCATACATTACTTTTATAAAGCAATTCATCTCTTGTAATTTCTTAATTCCTAAATATTATTCATTTGCACATGTTTATGCAAATTGCTCTTGTTTTTATGTTTTTCTCTTGTGGAAGGTATTTCTGGTTTGCATTTCTAATCTTCTTTTTCATGTTGAGTCTTGCACTACACCCCATCAAATTTGGACTACTTTAGGGTCCTTGTTTGGGGAGCAGGATACTATGAGAGGATTTCAGTTGGAGAATGAGTTTATTGGCTTTAAAAAGGACACTGATGAGCTGAAGAATCTTCTTAAGAAACATCATATTGATTTGCCTGTAGTGGAAGGCATTTGGTCTATAATTAGAAGGTAGAGGCTTAGTAGGATTGGGAGCTCTAACATGAGGTAAGGAAATTAAGTTCTTATTTAAGAGTTGCAACATGGTATTATGAAGGGTGTCAAGTAGAGGTGTGAATTGTTTGTTTCTATCAGTAAATGTGTTTGGATTTGTTGTCTTTATAGCAGCCACTTGGTTATCAACTTTTTGAGCTGGTTGAGGGGGATTAAGTTGTAAAAATTCCTTATTTTATTTCTTGAATGGTTGATAATTATTGTGAGACATAGATTCATATTTTCTAGGAGGGCTAGAGGGAGATCTCACTTCATGACTACTAAGAAAATTTTGATAATCACAAAGGTTGGTACACAACTGTGTGAAGGAGTGAAACTTCAACATCTCAAGCTTAGTTTGGAATTTATTTTGCAAATTGGAAATAAACATCCTTTGAAGTTCATCATCGAAAATTTTAATGTTTATTTGTGAGTAAAGTGTCTGGTATCGTGTTATGAAATTGGTGATCTTTTCATCATCCTTTTGTTTGCATATCATTAAATCAACCAAGGTCATCTTGGGACCCATATGTATTTGGAAATGATTGTAGAAGGCATCAATATGTTCATTGAATGAACGTATTAAATTATTTGGTAAAGAGAAAAACCATTCCAAGGCAGTATCCTTCAAGGATCTAGGGAATATTTTAGCCAAGAGTTTATACTCAAAAATGAAGTCACTACATAGGGTTGTATATGCAGAAACATGGCTAACAAGATCTCTTTTCCCACCATATTTCTCAAATCTAGGGATCTCTATACCTTGTGGCATTTGTGTTCTCAATATCTCCAGGGACAAGGGATTTCTTTTGACATATTGTGAAGGTTGGCCATTTTTATTTTGTCTTAGTGTTGCAATTTTTTGTTGGAAGGTTGAAACATTTTGTAAGAGTGTGTTAAGGATAGGATCATTGTGAATGTTGTGAGATGGAGGTGTATAAGGTGGAGATGTATATGTATTCTGAGGGAAATTGACTTGTATGTTTGTGAGGGGAGATGGATTAGGAGATATGAGATTTGAATGCACAAAGATAAAGTGAATCCCAATGGAAATGCCTAATGAAGTGTTGACATTGCTAGTAGGTTGTATGGTTGTTGTAATAGTTGAATCGGTGTATGTCAGAATAGAGGTTATGGTTGTGGAAGGAGGAATTTAATTTCCACCTTAACTTTGAGTATACCCCAAATCTTGAGCACAAATAGCTAGGGGGGGACATGCGTATTAATGACATGAGCTATACCATGAACAATATCTATTCCTTGTTCATTTTTAATTATTCTCCTCATGTTATCTATCATAGGGACCCCATTAGGAGCATTGCAATTAGAACTCACAAAATCTTGCAATTTATCAAGTTTTTCATCCATTCTTTGAAGGGTTTCATGAGGGACACTAGTAATCATTGTATTAACATCAGTCACATTAGGTGTAGGTAGGGAAGTCATAGGAAATGAAGTGTTAAGGTTATGATCCATAGGAGGTTGACTAGTGTCAACGCTATGAGTGAAAAAGTTAGAAAACCAAGATCCATGGTGAATGGTGTATTGCGGGATGACATGAGTCTTGAACTACATCTCACAATAGTATTGGCAATAGGACATCAAGTTGTGAAGTTCATACAAGTTTCACAAACTTGGTAAGCACCCAAAAAGGATAAACAGTAAAATGCAATTAAATACCCTAGAATGTAAAGTGCAATGCGATAAGCAATTTTCAAATTTCAAACAAGATAATTTTTTTATTATGTTACACAAAAACCTAAAAAATTATGTCTTTTAGATGCAATTTTGAATTCAAACAATGCACTGATTTTGATAAATTATGCTTAATATGATTAATTTTAGATAACAAAAATTTTGCAAACTGCAATAGAAAACTAAAAACAACAAAACATAATATAGAAATAGAGATTTTAATGCCTAGGAATTTAAGAAAAATCCCTAATCAAGGACTCATTTACCCATGGGCAAATGGGTCCTAGCTCAGGATTTTGAAAAATAAATTTACAGATTTCTGAGTTGATTCTTATGGTTTTCAGATTCTAGACTAAGACAAATGGTTATAGTTTCAATTTTCTATAAAATTAAGTCTAAATGCAAATGTAAAATAGTGCTAAATGACAAACTAGGAGACCTAATTTGAGATGCAATTTTGATTCAATTTTCAAATGCAAATGAATGGTGATGCAATGCTATGTAAACACTATGCAAAATGACCGATTTTTTTTAATTTTCTAGATTTTAAGCAATGTAAAATGCAAACTAATGTAAATTAAGAAGCCTAAATGAGATGCAAATCAATGCAATGCAATGTAAATAAATGAAAAACCTAGATCTAGGGCTGAAAATGGACTCCAAATCAACAAGATATGATGCTCAAATGTCCGGTCCGCCAAAATGAAACATAGAAAAATAGGGTTTAAGGAAATGAAATGATGAAAATATGTGGGGTTAAATATGATGTGATAAAGACCCTATTTCTCACTATTTCATTAGGAAATGAGATCCACACAATGAATCAATTATCAACCCTTAGGTGAATCAAGTCAAAGTGGGAATCTTTAGATTTCCTTATGACTGAAGGATAGGGGTCAAGGTCAAACAACACTTTGGGGAGAAAAACTAAAAATAGAAAATCAACACCAAAATGCAATCTAACACTTGAAACAATAATATTAAGCTCAATATTGATAGAACCAAAAATTAAATTGCAGATTAGAGAAGGGAAGAATGATGTTTACCAGTCATCAAAAGTTTTTTTCCGAAGCAGATCCGAGACTCATTCGCCCAGGGGCGAATGGGTCTATTGTCAAGGTTTTTTTGTAGCTTTTAGGAGCCTCTGATACAAATCTGAATCTTTCAATTTTCTCAAGTTTCACAGTGGAAATATCAGAAATGACTTTGGTATCTTAGTTTCCATGAGATGACAACAGCTTTGACAACTTTTTCAATTTTGATAACTTTGTAAATTTTTCTCTTCAAAAAGTCTTCAAGCTTTCTCCAACCTAAATCTGTAATCACACATACAAGAGAAAAAAAAATGTTTTCTTTGGGTGAATAGGGGTTTGCCTTGGTCAAACCCTATTTTGGTAATCAAACCTTGAATTGAAATGAAACGTGAAAGAGGGAATGAAGAATGAACAAAGCTATGTTACCACTCAACAAACCCTTGAATGAAACCTTGATAATGGAGATCTTAGGAGGTCTACAACTTTCATGAGATGGTTGAATTGGATGTGGCTATTGACACTTGAATCTTTCTTGAAATGATACTTTGAATGCTTGAATTGATCATGAAACCTACATCATAAAGTTTGCTCCAAAAACATGCATGATGGAAGAAGACTTTGATATGATGGATGGATCTTGAATGCTGCAATAAAACTCTGACATATCTACTCTTGAATGCCTTTGATCACAATATTTTCTATGATTTTTCTCACTTCAAATTGATAGGTGAAACTTAGTGAAATAACCTTGTATTTATAGGTGTGTCTCCTTAATTTCCTGAAATTCAAATATCACAAGCCGACATTGAATTATAAATTTGAAATCACTAAAATACCACCAAAAACATAAATTAAATTTAGGTCCTAAGATTTAGGGAGGACCCATTCGCCCATGGGTGAAAGGGTCCCAGGTCTATAAACCTAGGACACACATTACGCATTGTGAAGTATTATGTTTAGGCATTAATAAATGTCAAATTTTCACTTCGAAAAATATAAAGGGGAAACCTGACATTTATTAAAGGGCCAATTAAGGCATAATTAATCTCAATTAATTATAAGGGCCCAAATAATTGTGTAAATGTAATAAGGTACATGTAACAACACTGAATTAAGGCATTATTTAGTCTATTTTAAACTAGGAGGGCCCAAACAAGTGAGAAAATGTAAAGGGTTACAATTTTCTACACTAAAAGTAGTGAAAAGTACAACCCCTTGTAATCTAGAAACCCAACTGATCACTACCCCAATAAATGTAAGGACATAACATGTAGTAGACTTCATTTGTCCAAATCACTAGCCATATCAGAATCAACGAAACCTCCAGCTATGCATCTTTCCCACCAAAGATCATAATCTAAAGTGCCCTTCAAATATCATAGGATCCACTTGACTGCTTACCAATGAGTTTTACTGAGATTACTCATAAATATGCTCACCACTCCCACTGCATGGTAAATTTCAAGATGAGTGCATACCATGGCATACATGAGACTCCCAACATCTAATGAATATGGGACACCTTTCATTTCTTCTTGTTCTTCTTGTGTCTTGTGACACATTGCAAAGGATAAATAAAAGTGATCAGCAACTGGACTTCTTACAACCTTAGCACTTCATATTAAACCTATCCAAAACCTTCTCAATGTATTTCTCTTATGACAATACGATTTCTCTCTTCCTTTTATCCCATATTATGCTCATACCAAGAATCATCTTCACAACCCCTAAATCTTTCATTACAAACTTGTGAGCTAATTGTTATTTCAAATCATGAACAACACTCATGCTAGTGTTGGTTACTAGCATATCATCAACATAGAGCATAAATAACACAAACTCACCATTGTCTAACAGCTTGAAGTAGACACATGGATTAAATTTGCAGCAGTTGTTGTCATTGATGTCAATACTTGAGGATCTTTGTTGGTTGATGACAACACTTGGTGATTTATTTGAGGTTGTCATGTTGTCAGCACTTGAGAAGTAAGGAATATTGTTGGAATTTTATGTCCTTGATGACAAGTAATTAGTGATATTGTTGTAGTGATTGTTATGTGGAATTGGTTGGCATTTCGGTTTTCATTGTTGTATGCAAGTGTTGTTGAAGTTCATGGTTGGATGTCATGCTTTATTGAGTATTGTTGTTGTCAACAGAGTTGAATTTATAATGATATATTAAAATGAGGATTAGAAGTGTTGTTGATGGTGGAGAGATTTTTTTAAAGGTCTACAATATATCTTATGCTCTTTCTTAGTGTTCCTGATGAAGCATGTGTTCCTGAAAGAAAGTTATAGCCTTCACAAGTTGTTGAAAGGTTCTTTTCTTGGAAGTTGCATTGAAGTCTTTTTGGGAGAATGATCTACATTCCTTCACAGTTGAAGATATGGTATTGCGGTTTAGGATTCAAAGTTAGTATTTTGTGGATGTTGTACTCCTATCCTTTTAGGTCACCAATATTGCTGATGATATTTTTATGAATTGTAGAAGGTTGGTAGTGTTGTTGGGTGTCTAGACTGGTCCAAAAAATACTTTGCATTTCTTTGCATTGATGTCTCTACTCTTGCGGCTTAGTGAATGTGGTCTCAATGTTTGTGTAGTGTCTCAATTCCAATTTCATGAGTTGAAGTGGTCCAAAAGTTTATATATTAATGTTATATCTCTTGAATGAATTGCTTATGCTTCTTGAATAAAGTATTTTATTCATGTTTGGTTTGTAGTGGCTATTAGTGGCATGAAAATATGAAATAAGTGTTTGTAAGTGTTTTTGGATGTTCATGAATCATCCCCATGTGATTTGTGTGTTTATGTTTGGCCTCTTTGGTGTTGCATTGTGTCTTGAGTTGGATTTCTAGGATAATTGTGGATATCTAGCTGACAAGGCTTGTTCCTTTACTTGCATTGTGTACTTGAAGGTCTATGCCAAGATTTGAAGATGTGTTATGATAGATTTAGGTCTTGACCTATCTTGTTGGGGACTACATTAAGTTAATTCTATTGGAAGTATGTTTTTGGGCTGACTGGTTATGTGCTTCATGATTCATCTACATGTTTCCTTGTTGTTGACTTAGGTTGATGTGTGCCAACATGTGAATTGTTTTGGATCATATTAGAAGATGTAATAAGATTGTTTTTGGTTCTCTCTATCTTTGAGATAGGAACGCAGTATGTTATTGTGGCTGACTTGTTGAATTTATTGTTTGTATTCTCTCCTAGCCAACCTAATTTCAAATTTTTGAAGTGTTGCGGTGGATAAATGAAAGATCATTTCGGATGCAAGAAGTATGTATGTGTGAACAAGTGAGAAGAAGTGAATGTGGAGTACATTGAATATCCAATAATAAAAAAGTGCAAAATTGTTTGATAGAAAGATCAGATGTGCTTAAACGCCTCAATCAATGGAGTGTTGTGTTGATAGATATTGTAATTCTTCTATATACTTTTGTATCCTGCTCTGAGACAATGAGTCTCAGTAGGTCCTTATATCTTGCTCCTAAAGTTGTGTTAGCTTTAGTTCTGTAATTTATTTTGTATCTTTCTCTAAGGTAGTGTGCCTTAGTTTGCAAGTCCTTTTTGGCATTGAGCCTTTATATTGTGAGTTAACTCTCACCGTGTTTTTTCTCTCATTGGATTTTCCACGTAAATCTAGTGTTCTCCTATGCATGTGTGTTCTTTGCTTCATCTTTTTTTTCTATTAATCTGATTAGAAGTAGAACTTTGGTATCTTTCATTGTTGAGGGTCGGTGAATACTTAAAATTCTATATCTTTCAATACTACTAAAAGGTTTTTGATTTGGTTAAAGAGTTTGAATTGTGTTGAAAGTCTTAAGTTCCAAAGGGGTTTAAGTTTTTTTAGATACTGATTCATCCCCCCTCTTAGTATCTAGTGTGTTCAACAATTGGTATTAGAGCCAAGTTCCTTTGAAGAAGCTTAACAACTTGAGGCAAAGATCTAAGATGACACATGATGGGTCATACAAGGGTCCTAGGTTTGACGGAACTAATTATGCTTTCTAAAAATTGAGAATGGAAGGCCACCTAAACTCTCTAGGGTTTGGTGTTTGGAAATCAGTCAAAGATGGTTATGTTTCTCTTGCTACTCCTCTAACATATCTAACTAAAATTAGATTATATGAGTGCAATACCAAAGCTAAGAATGCTCTCTTGTGTGGATTGGTTGATTTAGAGCTTTTGAAGGTGATGAACTGCAATTCTACTAAATATTTTTGGGGAAAGATTAGAAACATCTATGAAGGGGATACTAAAGTGAAGCAATCCAAGATGCAGATCTTTAAGAGCATATTTGAGACTTTGAGGATGATAGAGGATGAAGACATTGCAAGTTATATGCTCTAGGTGCATGAAGTTGTTTTTGGCATCACTAGTCTTGGTGGAGAAGTAAAAGAAAGTAAGAAGGTTTTGAGGTCTCTTCCTAAAACTTATAGTCATAAAGTGTCTATTATTGAAGAATCTGAGGATTTTGATCAGTACTTTGTTGATGAAATGTTTGGTGCTCTTACTACCTTTGAAATGAGATAATTTGATAAATATGTTCCAAAAAGGGAAGCTGCATTCAAAGCTAATAAAAAGATTGAAGATGAAGCTTCTGATCAGAATGATGACTTTGATGAGGTTGAAGCAAACTTTATGAGAAGATTGAAGAAAGACACCGACAAATACAAAGGTTAGTTAACTTTCAAATCTTTCAATTGTGGAATAATTGGTCATTTTGCATCTAAATGTACTTATAAAGAATCAGATGATAGTAATAAAAGAGATAAGGTTAAAAAGGGTCTCTATTCTAAGGAAAGTAGCGGTTCCTCATAAGATGAGGAGAATGATTCAAATGATGAAAACCTCTTTATGGCATTTAATGATAATGATAGAAAGTGTAATGTTGAAAAATGTAAGGAGTCTGGCTCCTTGAGTGATGAAGATATATTTCCTTTGAACCAAATCTAGAGTACATGGAACTTGAAGGTTAGGACTTCAATTTGGATGATTGGGAAATAAGTTTTGAAGGAAAACTCCAATCTTCTTTAGAATCTTGAATGAAGCAAGGGTACTAAATCAAAAATATGAGAGCTTGCTTGATAAATCAAAGGAAGAAACTAACATTTTGAAATCTCAATTAGAAGATGGTAAAGAATGTGAAGTTAAACTAAAAGTGGCAGAAGGTGTGATCTCATATTTGAAAGATAAGTTCAATAGAAAAGTTGTTGAATGCTTAAAACTTGAGGAGGAGGTTGTCACTTTGAGAAATGAATTGGAAAGAGAAAAATAATAAATTAGCAAAGGAGAAAAGTCTAGTCCTGATAGCTCCAAATCAAATGGAAAGTTTGAGACAAAGGATGATAAATTTTGCATTGGAGATTCTAAGAAGAATGCATCTGAAGATGAAAAGATAGATCATGATAGCATGAAAGAAGGTGGATTCATCCTTGTTCGAAAAATAAAAGGATTCAAAAATTCTCCACCTACAAGATAACATCAATATTTTCAAGGTTACTATTTTTCTTGCTATAAATTTGGGTAGGTTGTAGGGATGATCAAAGAAGTGCAAGTGGTAGTGCATTCTTTTTAGGAGATAGATTGGTCTCTTGGTTCAGTAAAAAGAAAGAGTCGGTGTCTTTATCCATAGCAGAAGCTAAATACATTGTCGTGACATCTTGTTGGACCCAGGTGCTTTAGATGAAGAAAACTTTGAAGGATGTAAAGATGATAAATGAAGAACCCATTCCAATATTATGTAACAATACAAGTGCAATTAATATTTCTAAAAAATTGATAATGCATTCAATAACTAAACACACCTCTATTTGGTATCACTTTCTGAGAGAGAAGGTTGCATGAAGTCATAATGGAGTATATTCCTACCAAGGATCAAATTGCATATATCTTCACAAAGGCACTTTCAAAGGATATTTTTTAGTATCTCTGATAGAAGTTAGGGGTTACTACCCCTCCATGTTCTAACTAGATACATAGATTGTGTATCTTTCCAGGGGGGAGAGATTCATGCCATATCCTTTTTCTCCTGGATTGGTGTATGCCACCACTTAGGGGGGGCTAGTAGTAAGGGGAAGTTTGGTACAATTATGCAGGTATTGAAAAGAAGTACTATTGTTCAAAGGGGGAGTATGTAATACTATTTCAATTGAAGATCACTAGCCCTTTTCCCTAAAGTCAAAGAATGTGTTGTTTCCTTCTATATGCAGGTGTGTTTTTCCCTTTATCCTTGATGTCAAAGGGGGAGAGTGAGTAGGTGTGTTGCCATCAATTCTAAAGGGGAGATTGTTGGTAGTTAGTGTCATTGATGTCAACACTTGATGAGCTTTTTTGGTTGATGAAAACACTTGGTGATTTTTTTGTGGTTGTCATGTTGTCAACACTTGAGAAGGAAGATTGTTGGCATTTAATGCCCCTAATGACAAGTACTTAGTGAGATTGTTGTAATGATTGTTGCTTGGCATTAGTTTTCATTTGGGTTTTCATTGTTGTATGGTAGTCTTGCTGAAGTTCATGGTTGGAATTCATGCCTTATCTAATAATTATTGAGTATAGTTGTTGTATGGTGGTGTTGTTGAAGATCATGGTTGGATTTCATGCCTTATTAAATATTGTTGTTGTCAACAGAGTTTATTTCATGATGATATATTAAGATGAGGATTAGAAGTGTTTTTGAAGGTGAAGAGATGTTGTTGAAGGTCTACGGTATGTCTTATTCTCTCTCCTAATGTTCCTGATGAAGTATGTGTTGCTGAAAGAAAGTTTTGGTCTCCACAAGTTTTTGAAAGATTTTATTCCTAGAAGTTCTATTGAAGTCTATTTGGGAGAATGCTCTGCATTCCTCCGCTATTGAAGATATGGTCTTGTAGTTTGGGATTCAAGTTATTTTTTTGTGTATGTTGCACTCCTATCCTTTCAGGCCACCAATGTTGCTAAGGAGATTTTTGTGAATTGCAGAAGGTTGGCAGTGTTGTTGGGTGTTTGGACTAGTCCATAAAATTCTCTGCATTTATTCATTTTGATATCTCTACTCTTACAGCTTGGTGAATGTAGTCTCAATGTTTGTGAAGTCTCTCAGCTCTAATTTCATGCATTGAAGTGGTCCATAAGTTGATATGTTAATGTTATATCTCTTGAATTAATTGTTTGTGTTTCTTGGATAAAGTATTATGTTCTTGTTTGGCCTGTGGTGGCTATTAATGGCATGATAGTATGAAAAAAGTGTTTATAAGTGTTGTTGGATGCTCATGAAACATCCTCATTTGATTTATGTATTGCTATTTGGCCTTTTTGGTGTTGCATTATATCTTGAGTTAGCTTTCTGGGTTAATTGGGAATATATGGCCAACAAGGCTTGTAACTTTGCTTGCATCATTGCTTGAAGGTTTGTGCCAACATTTGAAGATGTGTTATGATACATTTAGGTCCTGGCCTATCTTTTTTGGGACCAAATTAAGTTAATTCTATTGGAAGTATGTTTTTGGGCCGACTGGTTATGTGCTTCATGATTCATCTACACATTTCCCTATTATTGACATAGGTTGATGCATGCCAACATGTGAATTGTTTTGGATCACATTGGAAGATGTAATAAGATTATTTTTTATCCTCTCTATCTTTGAGATAGGACCACATTATGTTATTGTGGCTAACTTATTGAATTTATTATTTGTATTCTCTCCTGACCAACCTAATTGAAGTTTTAAAGTGTTACGACAGATATAAATGTAAGATAATTTTGGATGCAAGAAGTATGAATGTGTGAACAAGTGTGAAGAAGTGAATGTGGAATACATTGAATATCCAGTAGAAAAAGTGCAAAAGTGTTTGATAGAAAGATCAAATGTGCTTGAACGCCTCAATCAACAGAGTGTTGTGTTGACAAATATTGTAATTATTCTATATAATTTTGTATCCTGCTCTGAGACAATGAGTCTCATCAGGTCCTTATATCTTACTCTTGAATTCATGTTAGCTTCAATTTTGCAAGTCCTTTTGTATCTTTCTCTAAGGTAGTGCGCCTTATTTTGCAATTCATTTTTGGCAATGAGCCTTTATATTGTGAGTTAACTCTCACCATGGTTTTTCCCTCATTGAGCGTTCCACGTAAATGTCATGTTCTCTTGTACATGTGTGTTCTTTACTTCATCTTTTTTGTTGTTAATCTGATTGGAAGTAGAATTTTTATGTCTCATTGTTGAGGGTTGTTGAATACTTAAACTGCTATATCTTTCAATACTACTAGAGGATTTTTTATTTGGTTAAATAGTTTGAGTTGTGTTGAAAGTATTAAGTTCTTGAGGGGTTTAATTTTTTAAAGATATTGATTCACCCCCTGTCAGTATCTGGTGTGTTCAATAGTGAAGTGTTGCTCAGTCATGAAGGAGTCAAACTTGAGATACCACTATTGCGAGGCTTGTTTGAGCCCATACAAACTTCTCCTCAATCTAGAATATAAATCCTCTTGCCCTTGTTTCTCAAAACCTTTAGGTTGTTGCATAAATGATTCTTCTTGTATTTCACCATGGAGAAATGCAATTTTCACATCAAGTTGTTCAAGTTCGAGGTCATATACCATTGCCAAGCCCAAAACTACTCGAATAGAAGTCATCTTCACAACCAGCGAGAAAATCTCATCGAAGTCAATCCCCTTTTGTTGATAATGGCCCTTCACTACCAACATAGTCCAATAACATTTCCTATCTCCCTCTTCCTCTTTCAATCGATACACTAATTGATTCTTCAAGGCTCTTTGATTGGGTGGAAGCTTTGCCAAATCCAATTTGTGATTGGTCATCAAGGAATCCATTTCCTCCTTCATTGCATCCATCCAATTTGCATGATGTACATCTTTGCAAGCTTCTTTGAAGGTAGTTGGCTCTCTTGCTTGGAGATCAACAATTGATAATCCTCTAAATTGGTGGGAGGTCTACACTCCTGGGTGGATCTCCTAAATTGAGGAGCTTGGATTTTTGTATTTATTTGTACTAGCTTAGAGGATATTAAATAAGGCAATGTATTATCATTATCTTTTACTACCTGTGTGGGATTAATATCACCCAGAATACGTGATTGTGGAGACAATATGTCCTACATGGGAGTATTGCTAACATCCCCAGCCCCAACCTTTGTATTCTACATATGAATTGAAGAAGGCCAATAGAAATTGGTAATGTTGACTAAAAATTCGAATTGGATGAAGACAGTGTGGAGGAAAGTTCATCCATGTTTGAGGTAGTAAGGGTGGGTGAAACCAAATCCTGTGTCCAAAAAGGCACATTCTCATCCCAAGTGTCATGGGGACTATTAGAATGCAATGATAGATTTGAGCGACGGTGTTGCATATTAGAGTCATCGAGCAGTAGCCAAGAAGAATTTTGTGGAGTGTTACCAATACTATCAATAAATAGACATTGTTTCTGAAAACCTTCTACCATACATTGCACATCTCTTGTCATTCATGAGTCTTGGTAGTCTTCAACATTTTGTGTGACACTTTGTTTATAATTATAGTTTGGTATTTTATGAGTTGTGTTAAATGTCACATTTGGATGTTAAAATTACAAGCATTTGTAAATAATATCTCTTCCATTTGTAATGTCAGATGATGACACATACTCTTTTGTTTGTGCCTCCTGTGCTTGTAGACCTAGAAACACCTTTTCATTGAAGACTACATCCTGATTGCGGACTATTTTTTTGGCAAAGGGATCCCACAATCTGAAACCATATTTTTCTTCTCCATAGCCAACAAAGATACACTATTTTGATTTGGAATCCAATTTCATTCTCTTATCCTTGTGAACGTAAACAAATACTTCGTAGCCAAAAACGTGTAGGTGATTGTAGGAAATATTTTTTCCCAACCATGTCTCCTCTGGAATGTCAAAATCTAAACATGATGGAGGAGATTGATTAATTAGGTATGTTGATGTGTTCACTACATCTACCAAAAATTATTTTCCCAAACCTACATTTGAGAGCATACATTGAGCCCTCTCTAAAATTGTTCAATTCATCCTCTCAGTTGCACCATTTTCTTGAGGGGTGAATGAAACAATATTGATATGTTGGGTGTCATTATCTGCACAAAAAATATCAAACTACAAAGAGAAAAACTCTCCACCATTATCTGTTTTCAAGCATTTTATTCTATTACTAGTTTGATTTTTAACAATAACTTTTAAAACTTTAAATTTTCTAAATACTTCTAATTTTTTATTTAGCATATAAACCCATACTTTATGAGTACAGTCATCAAGAAAAGTGACAAAATAATTTTCCCCTCCAATAGAGGTTACCTCTATAGGACCAAACACATATGAGTGCATGATCTCCAAAGGCCTTGACTTCTTGTCATGTCTAAACTTTGAAAAATTCATCCGCCTTTGTTTGTCATAGATACAATGCTCACACAACTCTAAATCAATAGATTTAAAATTTGGAAGTTGATTCTTTGAGCAAAACTTCAAGTCCCTTATTGTTCATATTTCTAAGCCTCTTGTGCCAAAGCTTCATC
Source organism: Sequoiadendron giganteum (assembly GCA_007115665.2). NCBI lineage: Eukaryota > Viridiplantae > Streptophyta > Pinopsida > Cupressales > Cupressaceae > Sequoiadendron > Sequoiadendron giganteum. Next base: position 7,629,539 of record CM021106.1, on the reverse strand, counting down.
CCACTATGAAATAAAGTCGGGTACACAATAAAGCTTCCAACACAAATCTATCAAAGGAGAGAATGTGAATTTTTTTATAGTTTCAAACCCTTATTCAGTTACAATAAAGAAGATGCACGAAATAGGTAACATAAATAGCATCAAAGATACTAAAAAAAATACATAATACTAAATATACATGGGGAAAACCCTTTCAGTAGAAAAACCCCACACTCTAAAAGCCTAAACAATGTATTATCTGTAAAAAAAATGGTTACAATACACTTGTAGTCTAAGCCTCTACAGGATTTTGACAGTGTTATAATTTTGGATTCAATCCGACAACATAACAGTATCTCAACAACACAATCTTACAACTCCAAAATACAAGTGCTCAATATATAGGAGCTTACAATGTTTAAATTAGGCATTTCTAAAATTGAATGCTAAAGTCTAAAGATGCAACATGGAAAGCACGAAACCACTACACATGCATAACAGTAAGTTTTCAATTATCACCACATGCAACATTACAACTTCCAATTGTCACTAAGCTTGCACCTACCAAAAAATAACTATACCTCCAAAACTCACATTCCATGCAAACTCAACATGATAATAGAAAATGACTTAATGTACAACTCCACTTGTAAACAATAACTTCCAACTTGACTCCTCAAAAATAAAAACTACAAGTTGTAACTCACAAGACAACATGGGATAATTATCAACATTAAATATTTAAATAATCGAAGCTAAGAAAAATCAAAGGTTGAGACATCTTCATTTTCCTAACATTCTCCCACTTTTCAAACACCTTGAAGAGTCAATGGAAGTAACACGATTTAACTTCTAGAGGTTGTGAGGCCCATAGAATTCAAACACCATTTGAAATTTTGTGTGCTCACTAGCTTTGTCAATGCATCTATAGTATTCTTCAGGGTGTCAACCTTCTCCAACCTAATCTTCCCATCTTCCACCATATCACGAACAAAATGAAACTATACATCAATATGATTTTTTCTAACATGGAAAGTAGGATTCTTTGCCAAGAAAATGGCACTTTGACTATCACAATAGATAGTGATTTGTCTACATCAAGCCCAACATCTAAGCACAAACATTTAGTCAAATGGATTCTTTACAAGCATGAGTAGTTTCCATGTACTCTGCTTCTATAGTGAGCAAAGTGACTATAGCTTTCCACTTACTCATCCAACAAATGGTACCACCAAACATCATGAATACATATCCATTTGTGGATCTTCTATTATCAATATCCATTGCCCAATCAGAATCCACAAACCCATGAATACAAACTAAATATTGAGGTCCAGTAGGATAACCATGAAAATATATGGCATACTCAAAAGTACCTCGCAAGTATCTAAAAATTCTCTTAACTGCATCCCAATGTACCCGTCTAAGATTAGCCATAAAGAGACTTAGGACTCCCACTTCTTGAGCAATGTCTGGCCTCGTACAAACTATAACATATATGAAACTGCCTACAACATTAGCATAGGGTACTCTGGTCATTGCTTCCATCTCAGAAGGAGAATTTGGACAATATTCCATAGAAAGCTTCATCCCTTTCAATACAGGAACAACTAATTCTTTGCAAGTTGTCATGTTGAATCTCTCCAACACTGCATTCACATAAAACACTTTGGCTTAACCAAATTTTTATGTTAACTCTATCTCTTTTGATCTCCATTCCCAAAATGTACTAAGTTGCACCTAAATCCTTCATTTCAAACTGTGATGACAACTGGGACTTCAAATCTAAAATCAAACTTTTATCTTTCCCAAAAAATAACATATCATCAACATACAAATTAATGATGAGAAAATGATCATTAACAGTTTTGTAGTAAACACAATGATCAGATTTAGATCTCAAAAATCCCAAACTCGACACAAAGGTGTCAATTTTTTGGTACCACATCCTAGGAGATTGCTTAAGACCATACATAGACTTTTTCAACTTGCATACCAAACTTTCTTTAACTTTAACCATGTATTGTTCAAGTTGTGACATATAGATTTCTTCCTTCAAGTCACCATGAAGGAAAGTTATTTTCACATCCATCTGCTCCACTTCTAAATCATGTGTTTTTGCTAGTGATAACATGAACCGAATAGATGTAAGCTTTATAATAGGAGAGAATATCTCACCATAATCTATCCCCTCCACATGTGAATAACCCTTTGTGACCAACCTTGCTTTATGCTTCTCAACACTCCCATCAAGACCAAATTTCTTCTTGAACACCTATTTGCAACCAACGGGTTTTTGTCCTTTAAGAAAGGGTATCGAATCCCATGTATCATTTTTCTTCAATGCAGTCATCTCCTCATCTATGGATTTCATCCAGAAATCTACATAACTCATACCCATAGCCTCTTGCATAGTCCTTGGCTCATCAACATTAACAATCAAAGAAAAAATATAATTTGAATCCAACAATGAATAACCAAACCTATCAGGTTGTCACCTATCTCTCATAGACCTCCTTAATTGTTGAGGTTGAGGTTCTTCTTCTTCTTTAGAGATTTCAAAACTTCTCAAGCTCTCCTCATCATCAAGTCCATTCTTTGCTTCAGGTTCAACTTTCATAGGGTCAAGAGGAAGCTGAACCGCATCTTCTTTATTTTGTTCTTCTATAGGTTGAAAAATAGTGGAATAAGGTTTTATCCATCTAAAGATAACACTTTGAGTGTACAGAACATTTTCTGCCACTAAATCCCAAAGCTTGTACCCTTTCACACCAATACCATATCTGATGAAGATACACTTGAAAAAAAAATTTGCTAACTTCGACCTTTTCTCCCTTGGCACATGAGCATATGCCTCACAACCAAGCACATGATGATGTCTCAATGAGGGCTTCTTGCTTGACCACACCTCCATAGGTATCTTCTCAACAAGTGTTGATGTAGGAGATTCATTAACCAAATAGCATACAGTGGCAACAACTTCAACCTAAAACTTTTGTTCAAGGCCAACTCCATTTAGCATACTCCTAGCCCTCTCCATCAATGTCATGTTCATCCTCTCCACAACTCCATTTTGTTAAGGGGTATATCGAGTTTTCTTATGCCTTTCAATCCTGTATTCTTTATAGAACTTATCAAAATTTGTAAAACAAAACTCACCGCCATTGTTTTTCATCAAACACTTAATCTTCCTACCAGTCTAATTTTCTCCTAAGGCCTTAAACTCCTTAAACCGATTGATGAATTTAGCTTTACTTTTGAGAAAGTAAACAAATGTCCTACTATAATTATCTACGAAAGAAATAAAATATACATATTTTGATTGTTGACAATAAGTGTTGTCATTGATGTCAACCCAAGATGTGTTTCCATTGATTCCAAAAGTGTATGCTAAAGAATGTATAATACTCTACAGATAATGGAAGTGCAGATATATTTGTTGGTATTGTCAATAGTGTATTATGAGGTTGAAAATGTATTCAGTCTGATGTCTATGTATGTTGTGGAGGTTGAAACACAATTTTTGATATGTTTATAGTGTGTCTAATTTTATATCATTTCATGTATGAGGCTGGAATCATATGGATCCACTGTCGTCGTGGAGGGACACTCACCGGACAAAGGTGTGATGGAAAACAAAGGAAAACTACACAACCCCCCATGGCACTTTATAATACAGTGTGAGTACAAAATATGGCACAACCTTATGTGAAAAATCCTCAAAAATTCATGTACAATAGTGTGGCACTTTATCTCAGTGCGTTTACATAAAAGATTGCTTACAAATGATGCTCAAAATGCCCAAAAAAGGACAAAAAAGTTGGAAATACATGAAGGACAGCCAAAAAAATGAGTGTAGAATGCACCAAAAGAAAAAAGAAGTGATGAAACCCACACCACAAGAAATTTGAGAAAACCAGCTTTCCGACGATATCTCGTTTGCCAAAAAACGATATCGTATGCCCAAGTTACGGCCTCTGGAAGAAAACAACTTCAAAAGGGAAAAAAGCCAGCGTTGCATTAAATTTGACGGTCATATGGCCGTCACAGCAAAAATACTGGATTAAATTTGATGGCTAAATGGCCGTCGCCGCATTTCTTCAATAGGGTTATTACAAAAAAAAAAAAAAAAATTAATAAAAAAAAACAAACCTTAATTTTTTTTTAAAAAAATCAGGCAGGGGCCGCCGCCTGCGGCTGCCAATGTACCGCCGTTGACGGTACTGTCAACCACCGGTCGGCATTAAAGCCACCGACGGTTGGTAGTACGCTGACCAGCAGGACAAACGGCCCGTAGGTCTGCAGTCGCAGGTACCTGCGGGTACCCTGTACCAGGCCCGCAAGCCTTTAAACTGCGATTTTTTTTTAAAAAAAAAAAAAATCTTTTTGATTTTTTTAAATAAAAAATCAAAAAACAATTTCACAATGTATTTTTTTTAAATAAAACAAACAATTTCGGACAAAAGAAATTCCGAAAACAAAAAAAAATTACCAGGGTTTTTCTCTGATCCATGTGCAGATGACGACCGTACGGCCGTATCTGCAAAAAAAATTTGCCTCAAAATTCAACTTTATCCAAAATGGATGAATGAACAGTTGATTTAGGGGTTTTGGACCATTGTGGACGCAATGGAAAGGTCCGTTTGAGCTCAAAATGCTTTGAAATTTTAGGTATGCCCTGGATCAAAAAAACAAACCCCAAACCCTTGTAGCTCCAAAAATCTTTAAAACAAGAACAGGAAGCAGCAGGTCTGGAGCTCTGATACCATGTAGAAGTTGAGAAAATACAACTTCACAAAACCCCAAAGATCACCTACATGCAAATAACCTGTCACAAAAGAAGAGATGGAGACAAACAAGCAAGGGTTCTCTGAAAACTGAAAATGTATATATCAGAGAGCATGAGAGAATGAATTGATGTGATAATACAATGAGATCAATCCTTATAAAAGGAGATCAAGAAACCCTAAGGAAACCCTAATAGAAGCCCTAAAAGGAAAATATTTAATAATTAATATAATTATTAAATGTCACTTTATGCAAACTAAAGTGAAATCCTAAGAAGGGAATAAAGGTAACTTAATCAACATAATTAAGTTAAAACCTTTACTCTAACAGTTACAGAGGATACATATAGGAGATAAAATCCATATGTGAAGGTGTTGAATGTGAAATAATTATGAATGAGAAGTATATTGAAGATGAAGTGTGTGAAGTCAGTGTGAAGGGTTAATTGTACAAAAAGGGACTGCAATATCAACATATGTCGGATGCTTCTTCATAGTAGTTCATATTCACATTTCTCATTATAATTTTCATGTATCCTACCCTGAGATAGTGAGTCTCATCAAGTTCATAAGTTTGATGCAGTTTGTATGGATGATCATGGTCTAGCAAGTTGCATTATGCTAGGATCCACACCCAAGGCATTCATGACTCACAGGCTAATAAAGTCCAATATTTGCTAGGTGAATCACAAATAGAAGGAAACACAAACTAGTGAAGTTCAGTATTCACAAGGTGAGCCCCCAAGATAAGGTAACAAAATGAAAAACACAAAAGGTTTAGTGAAGTTCGATATTCACATCGGGTTCACCAAAATGGAATGTTGGAAAAGGGAAACCTTAGAGCTTTCACTTAGGATTTGGACACATTTCCTCGATTTCATTGGAATGTATGGAATGGGATGGATGTGATGGGTTTGATTGGACTTGGACAAAGTATTTGATTGACTTATAGCCTGATAGGTGAGTCAACCAACCCTAGACCAAATGTGAAAGTAACCTAAGGATGAAATGCAATAATTCAATTGACCTAATAATGCAAATTACTATTATGATGTAAATACAACATATCTAAGAAATCACAGACAAAAACAGACTATAGAAATAGACTAAGTAGGAAACTGTGCACCTGTGATATAAATTTGGAGTTGAAAAATGAAGGACATAGGCTCCCTAGGTGTCACTCTCTTTTTAGGGCTAATTCAAATCTATTTTTGTAGTCCTCTGGTGTTGGATCAGATCTTTCATTTCTTGCTTGTCAAATTGTCGGATCACAATCGGATAATTCAATAACTGAGTTTTTGTGAGTTGTCAAGGTGTATGGTTTTGATTGCAATAACAAATAATTAACCTTCAAGCTTCCTTCAATCTTATTCAGACCATAAACCTATACATTCAAAGAGAGAAGAAAGGTTGTACCATTTAGGGGCTTGCCTTAGTCAAACCCTATGCTAGTGTTTCCACTTACACTATGACAATGTCAATGATAAATGGATAAATGATAGGAAGGAATGATGAATCCACAAATTTCTAAAACTCACCACCCTTTAGTGGCTTCCTTGGAGGACTGAAGTCATACACATCTCCTCAAGACTTGGATCTTGCTTGCTTGAATTGCTTGAAGACCTATAAGGGTTAGATCTCACACAATATGAAAACATAAACATGAACAAACTCACATACACTTTGACATGATGTTTGGATCTTGAATTACTACAATAAATCTCTGAAATATTGTTCGACTTGCTTGATAATTCTCTCGATCATAAGTCTTCCTCAATAATTCCAATTAGTTTTCAAATGATGCAATAACTAGGTATTTATAAGCATTTAAACTAATTTCTCAAAAATTATATCATGATGGCCAACTTCAGACATTTGAAATTGAAATAATAAAATACCGCCTCTAAAATATTTGAATTTGGAGCCAAATAAGAGGACAAACACCTAGGGTAGGGTGCCTATGTCCTAGCCCTATTTTAAAAAGTATGAAGTATCGGGAGAAAAGTATTAAATGAAATGCCACCTTTGACCTATGTAAATTAGGGCCCAATTAAGAGGACAAGGGTGTCAAGGGCATCCTTGTCTAGACCCATTTTTTTAGGATCTAAAAAGCCAGGGGCAAAATAATAAATAAATTCTTAGGTTTTCCACTTGCAATTTGTTGGTAAATGTTAAAATGGACCACATAATGCATAATTTGGGACATTAGGTGTTCAATTAGCTCCATGCACTTACGGGAGAAAAACATTATATGAAATTGTCATGGGTGACAATTTACGATGCTACACATATTAACACTTTGACTTGACCACTTCCCTTAGACTTTTTGTCTTATTCAATTTAAATTGGGTGATTAATATATGATTGCCTTCATTGATATTAATCATTGCTCTATAATGAATAGATGAATCATTTTACCTTTAATCTTCTATATGTCTCTAACTTGGGCGACTTAAATATCTTATACATGTATACTATTTTATAAATATTACTTTATTTAAACTTCCTTATACTAGTTGATTATGTAAGAATGGAATTTTATCTTTTCCTTAGTAAGAATGGTTGGTAATATAGAATTTTAATCTTATTTTATTGTTTCCTTCAATGAAAAATTCTTCTCACATAGTCGGCCAAGATTTACAAATATGAATATGTCATGAAGTCAGCCATAATTAGAACCCATCCTTTGTTTTCCTTTTGATGATCTTAACTAGGTGATTTATGGCCTTTTGAATTGGATGATTTTCTTCTTAGACCAACGATTTCCTTCATGACATCCTTGACATCAATGAAATAAACTAACCAACAATCTCATCCATATGTCTTTGATATTAATGACAATATTCTAACACTTTTATGTTCAATAATTTCCAATAATTTAGCACTTCTAATGTATCTTCATCATGGAATATTATCACAAACATCTAGGGGAATTGACATATCCAAAAAAAGTATCATTTAAACATACACATCCATAACACCATTTTATCTCCAACATCATATCATACCATATGCATCCATTATCATAGGCTTCCACCATCATCTACATTCATACTCTATCATTATCCTAGGTTTATACCATCATCTATATCCATATTGTTGATGCTGAAAGTTGGAAAGGTAACAGCCTTCTGTGGGAAACTCAGTTTTAGGGGGGACCTATTGCGCCAAACTGAGTGACCTCCAGATTTTAAAGAAGTCGGCTTCTTTTATAACTAGGGTTTTGAATGGGAAAAGGAAGCAGATATAAAATAAAAGGATCTAACTAAGGCGATGCACCGAGATGTAGACGTAAGGCACAGTAAATCTATCTCTTGGATACGATTTAAGGGCACATTTGGTAGTCTGTTGTGTTCCAGAATGGAAAAATAGAGATAGAAGCCTGAATTATTCACTAGATGACATAAAATAACCTTCATACACATTTACTTAGAAAGAAGAGTCAAAGACATGATCTAAACCAAAAAACTTGTATTAATTTATAGAAGTCTTTGAGTGAAGCATCCAGTACAATAATGGCACAGTAAAACTTATCAAATATCAAATAAAACAGAAAGGTCAAACAATGGAATAGTCTATGAGTTCTTTACAATAATCTAATAAAGCAATGAAAGGCTTGGTTCTTCTATCAATTCTTCTATCAAAATCTACACACCTTGCTTTGATGAAGAAGCAGTATTTATAGTGAAAACCCAACATGATGAGCAAGCAATAAGCATGATCCTCCGATCATGAGCAATGATACATTATCAATGATTTTCCCCTTGTCGTTGTAACCGAAAATATTCGAGCCATGAACGAGGACACCTTAGGGCCAGATGCATCCCCTGTGAATGATGGTAGTGGTCCCAGTGGACCAGGGTGTCGACGCGTTTTGTCCACTCATGATGACAGCTACAAAATGTGGCACCTGTTGTGCGGTTGTTGCTTGCTTCAACTTTCCTTCACGATGCAGTCTCTAGAAGACCATATGGCGAGAAGTCGAGGCCTGACGTTCATCCTTCCTCTTAGGTGATGAAAACTTGCGCTGTCAAGACACGTGGAGGTCTTCAAAGATACTACGTTGAAGGTGGGGTCTGCCAAGGAATGTGTGCGGACTGATGCAACGTGGTGTATGATCGAGACCCGAAAGGAGAGCGATGCAAAGGGGCACCAAATATTGTGAACGGTTGACATGTGGAAGCATGGCGCAAGCTTTCTAAAATCTAGAGAAGGAAACCTTGCGAGGAGCGCTTGGCTGACAAGTGGCAACATTCGCAATGAGACTTGTCAAAAGAAGCCCGATATATCCCTTCTAAAAGAGAGCATGGCTGGTACTTAAGAAAAAAAATCACCCGAAGGGAGCTTAGGAATTTTACGTTCACAGCTTTTGGTGACTTATCAAGGGCGTTTCGCTTGTGAAACGAGGAACCCATAAATTTTTGGTTTTGCAGACTAGAGTCTTATCCATTGGGCGGTGGAGTCGGAGCTTAAAGAGGGCGGTCTAAAGAGGCAGCCATTCATCTTCGGATGGAGTCAATATGTTGTGCAAACTCTCTTATGCTCCATGCAAATCGATAACTTCTTTGTAAGGCAGTGCCGACAATATACCGGCCCAGGACTCGAGTTGGAAAAGAAGTTGTGCGATCGGATGAGTGACACTCTCAATATCTTCTGCGACAAAGGGTTGACTGAAACTCTGGAAGACAGACGCATCTCGTTGCTTCTCCTCAATCTTTGTTGCAATATGCTTCACTGAGGCCACTAACTCATTTTCAAGGAATGGAGATGGCAAGTCCATTTGAGTTAGGTGATAGAACCTGGCCCGTATGATATTCATGATTTGTTCCAATTTGGTGGCACATTCATTGGTGTGAAGGATAGTTGTGTGGTAGTGGATGAACCTATTAGCAGTTTTAACAGCGCCCCAACGGTCCTCAATCCCTACAATTGCCAAGGCTTCATCTGGGACTTGATATAGCCTTTCTAATAATCTCTCAACCTCCAAAATTCTTTCAGCGATGGACTATGGGAATTGTTCGATCATCGTACGAACATCTTTGCCCAAGTTTGTTGCCTCTGCCATAAATCGGAGCGTTGGTTGTAGAGTTAGGCAAAAATCCTTCACTCTTTCCCAATATGAGACGCATAACTGTTGGGCCACCTGAAGAACATTTGTTTGATCAACAGGGGGTGGGGCAGAGTCTTTTAATAAGGAAATTTATGCATCCTTTTGCTCAATATTATATGAGTGCTTCACAACCCTTTGGTTTGTCGTGGTGAGTTGTCCCTGTAACATCCGTGATTTTGTGAGCCAGCTAGCTTTGGCTCGCTCCCTATTTGATACTTCTTCCTCTAGTGAAGATTTTATTTCTGAAATTTCATTCTCTAATTGGGCTCGGCGGATCTTGAAATCCGCATCTTTTTGTTGCATTTGTTGTTCCAAGTGACGAAACTCTTCATCCTTTTGTTGCACTTTTTGCTCCAATTTTGTGAATTGGTCCTAATATTCCTTGTTCTTCCTCTACAGCTCAGTGACCAAGGTAGGATCGAGGGATTGGAACTTCACAAGTTCCTCTTGGGTTTTTGCTTGCTTCACCTATGCTTGTTGGGATAAGCGCTTAAATTCAGCCTCCCTAGCTTTTTCCTTGGCAAGCAAGACATCAACTCTGTCCTTTATGCTTTTTAGCTCTTCTTCCTTTTTCTTCAGTTGGCGACCGGACTTAAGAAAGTCGATGGTTACCACCCATTGTGTTTCCTCCATGAGCTCTACTTTGTCCTGAGGTCGGGCTATGCTTAAGTCGAGCCCCACGGTGTACATGTTGTATTCATCCGATTGCATCTCTCCTTGCGGTTTGCTAACAATCGGGAACATAGTTGCGAAATGTAGTGACTGTTGAGCCTCATGAAAAATAGTTTGTATCTTTGGCTTTGTCGATCTCTTAGTATCTTTAGCTCTTTGCTTCTGGGCTCTGATTGCTCGTGCTTGTCTAGTTTTGTCACCTTCCGACAAGAATTTAGAGGGCGATCTGATGAGTCCGCTCGCAAAAGGTGCACCAGGAGGAAGGGAAAAAGGGAATGAGAGAACAAAAATCTTGGGTGACTTCTTCTTTGGAACACTGACTATTTGGGGCGAAAAAGGAGGGATACTCCAATACCTTAACTGTGAACCAGGAGGACTCGAAGGAAATGGAGTCTCGACAAGCTCCATCTACGCTTGTTGGGATAATTGGATTGGGGCCAGTGTGACAATGGCAAGCGATTAATCGATGGAGGCAACAGAGGCAGAATGTGATATGCTTTGGGTCATGGAATGGGCCAAGGTGAATGGTGTTAGGCTCTGCGGAGGAGTAAGGGAAAATAGGGTTGTGTGAGGTAACTGCATGAAACCAGTTGCGATCATTGAAGTAGAGGCCGAAATGCATTGGTCGGCACAAGAAACAAGAGGTGTTGCAAACATAATAGGGGCAACTAAGGTTTGTGAAACCAAAGAAGAGGGATCGAAAGATACCTGTGGTGTGGATGATTGCGGTCCCTGGCTTGCTGCTGGCTCTTTGCTTGCGTTTGGGTTTTGTGAACATTCCTCAGAAGGTACCTCAGTTTGTTGTTGCTTTACTGGTGGTGAATCGTCTACCACTATGGTTTTGGGTTGTTGTAGTTGGGTTGCCTGGGTTCTCCATGTTGTCTAGGTGCGAGTCAGTGAAGACCTCGCACTTGATATGTTTACCCGTACATTAGAGGAAACCCTACTAGGTAGCTTTATGTCCCTTCCCTTTTGTTGTTTTGAGGTGTCCTATGTCTCCGTTTTTGGTTTTGCTCCGTCGTCGGACTGTGATTTGGCTTCCTCCGAACTGGAATCCTTTTCACCACTTTCTTCAGAATTTGGATGCTCATCGTTCCACAACTTGTCAAAATTTTCATCCATCTCCAAGCTGTCATATGGAGCCTCAGTTTTTCGGGTCTCCAAACGATATATCCATAAATCATTGACCTTCTCCTCCTTCCAGTTGTAGTCTTTTATCATATTGTTGCGAAAAGTAGTCCACATCTTTCTTGTTTTGTCACACTACCCAGTCGGGTAGTATAATCACACCCATGGAGGCCGACCATCTTCGGTAGGGATATAAGCTAGGTCGACAATAAATTCATTTGTATCCGTCATTAGATTCTGATGCTTCTCCCAATAAGGCCAGGGTTGATGAGTCACTTTAACATATTTGTTTGGCAAGTCATCATCGAGGTTGTAATTCCATTTATCGCAAATCCACACCAACCCCAGATGAGCCAATTTTTCCTCTAGTATGTCGTGAGCCTTCCTCTTAGCCATTACTATGGTCATGAAGCTCATTGGGAATTTGAAAAATCCCTTCTTCTTTGCCTTTCCACCGCAAAAGGTGTTGTCAATAATTGAAACTTGGCGGAAAACCTCAAGTGCTAGTACCTAGTCTGTAAGACATGACGGGAGTCAGAAGGCCTCTCCAGTGAAATCGCGCAGTCGGATGAACGTGAAGTCTTCGCCCAGAAACCAGTCGCACTTTGGGGTGATGTTTTGCATGAACTCAGTTTGGTCTGAGTTGAACTGTAGGACAGTGTTTTCTCCTCTTAAATCTTGCAAAATCAGATATAAGAAATAATTTGAAAATGTGTAATAGTCAAATGTCACATAGAGAAAGGGAGTCCACGTGGAGACCGGCTTCCTCCTCTGGTTTTCATCAAAAAATTGAGAGCCCTAAACACTTCTAGAAGAAGTCGGGATTCTGATGCAAGAACATATGTGAGAGAAAGCACGGAAACCTGAACCTCTTATGAAGCTGATATTTTGCTATCTGGTCGAGCATCTCCTGCATGATATACTTAGTGAAATCATACCAGAAGAAATAATGTTGTCTTCATAATTGAAAGCCCAAACCTAGTTGAAACTCTTGGACCTCCTTGTCGTTATCCAAGCCACAAACAAAATCCATCATTGAGAATGTGTCCTTCATGTCATCATAAAAGCCCTTATGCGCCACTAGGATCTGTATTGGCCTATTCTGAGTTTCTCTGGGTCTTTGAGTCTCTATGTTATAAAAACTTAGTGCGAGGTCTCTAGTCCTCCAATAGAACTCTCCTTTTGCTGGGGTAAATGGCTCCATTTTTTTCACTATGGAGCTTCGCTTCGGGATGCAGAGCATATTCCAGATAGCTTCCCTGCAGATAGCCACACTCACCTCTCGGCCTTCAATGGTGTTGGTCTCTGGGTTGAAGTGTTTGATGGCCTCGTCAACTAATTCAGGGCAGTGATGTACAGATGGGATCATATATTGAGGAATCCCACTGTACCATCACTTTTACACCAAGGAATTTGGGTCGCTATTCCTTTTCATCCTTTCACGGGTCACCTCCCTTAGTGATTTAGGGTTCTTCGCAAGAATGGGGTCATAAATATTTTCCCATTCTTCTTTAATTTGTTTATTATCTTTGTGAGGGCTCTTCTTCTTTGCGACTCGAGTATTCACCCATGTTGGCTTTTTTGGCATTTCGGGTGAAGCATAAGAAAGATCTTCGAAGACGTAGGCGGTTGGTGCCATGCGCATGACATTGAATAAACTTTGGGTTTTCCCTTCCTGCATCTCTGCTTGAGAACTTTGATCAGCTTCCATCTTCTGTAGAACTTGTACCCAGAAATCCCACTGAAGTGGTATGAATGGAACCCAAAACACAATGCAAGGCCCTGAATTCGAAACCATGCAGCCTTTCGTTTTAGGTTTAATTCACACCAGGACAGTGAATTCTCCAAAATTATCCTCGTTTAGCTCCTTTACTGCTAGATGCGCTACTCCTAGTTTCTTTAACAATTTTGTTCTCCTTAAATTCCCTTGCGTATTCAAGAAGTCTTATGCTCTGTCTAGATTTTTGCATGTGATACTTGGCTTTTTCTTTGATTTCTTTGCATTCAATCAAGTAGACAACGGTTGCCTTTTTGCATTTAATTTGTCATGTACTGCCAACTCCTCCGCTCATGCAAAGGAACTACTTGCCTCTTTTGAAAAGACAAGAATTCATAATTGCATTGGTGACAACGTCTCTTCGGTGCGATTTTTCATGGGGAAGTGAGCCTCCAATGCAATGCTTGTCATTCCCTTGTCTGCCTTAGCATTTAATATCTTGCAAAGCGTGATCAAGTTGAAATCACAATGAGTACTTTGAAAATATTTGCACTCATCATTGGACTCCAAAGTTGCCTCCTCTTGCCACCTAGCCTTTTTCCGTATGAGCCATTACTTGGGACTGCCACCAATTTGCACTAATTTATTGCCGCTGCTTAATCTTGCACACAGCAATTTGTACCTACAAATGCAACTGGGTTGGAATATCAAGTTGGCCTTTTGGTGGGATTTTCGAGTTAATACTCAATTGTCACCATGCTTTGTATGTGGGCTACCTCGAATGTTTCTATAAATAGGCCCTAATACAATAGCAGAATCACACCTAGTGATTTAGCAGAAGTAGCATTGGGTGGTTAGATAAGATTATCTACTTAGGCGGTTGAGTAGGCTTTAAATTTGCATAGCGCTAGACTTAGGTGTTTTGAGCAGAAGCTGACACAATGAATACTCCAATTAGCCTAGTGTGTAACAAGGCTCAAACAACCTTTCTGGGGGAGATCTCGAGTAGGCGCTTGAAACGTATGACAAAGAATAAGCATTCGTTGGCTATCATAGCCATCAAATGGGTCCTAGGAAGAGACTGTATTGAATATGAGGATAGATATCGAGTTAATACTAATATTTTTTCATGTTTCGTTGCTTCATTTCTTGATGTTCAGGCCCCAAAAGCCATGATCCTTCATTTGACGCTTAAGATTTTTTCAAAGAAGTACCTCGGAGGACTTGGCGAAGTAGTGAGCAATGTTGTGTATGGTTTGGGCCTTCCTGTTGTGAGTGACCTGAGGCAGCACGTTGAAGAAGACGCAGTGGTACCATGGGTGCCTTTCCTGAGTGGGTTTCGGCTTCTCTCACTTTTTGAGCATCGTGATAGGGCCACCCACACATGCCACTTTCTCCTTCATTTCTATAATGTAGTGTTGTTCTACGGCATGGATTGGTACACCGACTTCAGGAACCTTGTGTTTCCTTCGTCGCTCATTATGGGTATCGAGGATGCTTCCGCCACAGGCCCTGCTATTACTGACAATCCTCCTCCTATTGTAGATAATCCTCCTACTGCCAAAGATAATGCTCGTGTTCCAGAGACCTGAAGCTTGACACGCCCCTTTTTCTTTTGTATATATACGCCTGAAAGAAGGCTCGCATATATATATGTAATGAAGTCATATATACGGTCATACTTTTGAACACATGGCCATAGAGCCATTTTGACAAAACAATTATCAAAGTATATATATATATATATATGGCGAATATACTTGCTTATGTTAAACTCCTTACCTTCATTTTTTGTGCTTTTTTGCAACATGGCTTGAATTCTTCGCATATGAATTTGATTTTTGCAACCTGAGTAGCATAATATTTTTATGTTCTTGTAAGAACACGTCTCATGAATTTCATGCTCTCCATAATGTAAAAAATGTGTTGAAAGAACCGACCGACAAAACATGAAAAGAAAAATTAATTACATTATTTACATATTTACACCTATATGAAGTAATTGTAGCCTAATTGAACAATTTTAAGTGAATTTCGTTAACCGAAATTCCCAGTGGCTCTTGTTCCATATTCTCTAATTCGAATGCATTGTTTTGTTTGCACTGAATTATTTTGAAAGGGCCTTCCCATAGCTTGTCAAATTTTCCATGTCGGCCAGGCTTTGCAGCTCTTTCATTGAACTTTAGTACCAGGTCTCCACATTTTAGACCTTGGTTTGAAGCCTTCTTGTCAAACCATCTCTTAACCACCTGTTGGCGATTAGTCATGGCTATTAGGGCTTTCTCCCTTTTTTATTGTACCTCCAGTAATTCGGCCAACCGCACCTCCATAGCTCCATTCTCTTCAATTTCCAAAGACTTGAGTAGCTGTAGCGTAGGTATCTCTATAGAGATAGGCAACAACGCTTCTTTTCCGTATACTAGCTCATATGGTGAAGTCTTCGGGGCTTGCTTAGGAGTTATGCAGTCCGCCCATAATGTTGTCTGGAGATTTTTATGCTATTCCTTCTCATGATTGGAACCGATCCTTTTAATGAGGCAAACTAAATTTTTATTAGTCGACTTAGCCAGGTCGTTCCCCTGTGGGGAATAGTTTGATGATGTTTTCAAGAATATTCCATGTGCAAGTGCGAACTGACATACCCTAGATCCTAGGAAAGCTTTGGTGTTGTCTGAGATGATCGTCTTTGGCAGGTTGAATCTCGTTACTAACCCCTCGAGAAAATCCACAATTTCTGCTTTTGTGGCATTCTTCAGGGGTATGGCTTCAGTCCACCTTGTGAAGTAGTCAATGGCTATGAGAATCCACTTGTGGTCGGCGCTGGAGGCGGGATTGATCATTCTGATGAAGTATAGCCCCCACTGCGTGAATGGTTCATCCGCTACTATCAGATTGAGAGGCATGGTGGAATTTTTCCTCCTCCCTGTGTAGAATTGGCATTCCTTGTAGGATTTTATCATGTTGTAGGAGTCGTTGAATAGCATAGGCCAAAAGTAACTAGCTCACAAGATTTTGATGGAAATGGTTTTTGCAGAGAAGTGTCCGCCTTCGGGGCTGCTTTGGAATGTGTTAAGAATTTTCTTTCCTTGCTCCATGGTGACACATTGTAGCAAGACGTCGTTGAAATTTCTCTTGAAGAGAACCCCCTCAATAAGCGAGTACCCACTATTTTGTAATTGGTAAAACCTTCTTTTCTGAGATGGAAGGCTAGGTGGATATTTGCCAGTGTGCATAAATCTTGCTCTATCTGTCAGCTAGCATCCTTCGGGTTTAGATTCATTTGTCAGGACCAGCTCCGCTTGTTTTTCTTTTGTTTCTATCTCTTTGTTGTGCGCCAAATATTCATACAGCCCTCTTCCTTTGACAGTATTTGTAGGCTTGACCTCGATGTCGTATTCTAGAATCTTATGATCCAGTTGGCCCTCTTTTCGGTGATTTCTCCTTCCATAATATATTCTTGCACACTGGAGTGTCCAACATAAATGATCACCTTGTTGCAAGATATCAGATGTTGGAACTTTTTGAGTCCCTTTACAATTGTGAGCGCTTGCCTTTCGACGAAGTTATAGTTCGCCTCATATTCCTTCAAGGTTCAAGAGTGAAATTCTATTGGATGTTCTCCCTTTCCTTCGTTGTCCTTCTAAGTCAGGACGGTGACGATGCTTGTCTTGCTACTAAAAACATACATTATGAAGTCTTTGGAAAAGTATGGATTTACCAGCACAGGAGTTGAAGAAATAGCATCCTTTACTTTCTCGAAGGATTCTCTTGCTTCCTTGGTCCATTTGAATAATTGGTCCTTTTTTAACATTAAGGTGATGGGTCAAATTATCCCTACAAAATCAAAAATGAATTTTCTTACGAATTTTACCTTTCCCAGAAAGGACTGAACTCCCTTCTTGTTGACTGGAAGGGGAAGTTCCCTAATCGCTTTTACCCTTTCAAGATCAATAGCAATTCCATCTTTGGACACTACGTGCCCTAGTAGCTTGCCTTGCTGCATGCCAAAAACACATTTTTTTGGGTTCAGGGATACCCTGAACTCTTGGCATTTTTTGAAAACCATTTCCAGGTGATCAAAATGGTCATCTTTGAACTTGGAAAACACAGTCAGATCATCTAAATAGATGAGGATGATTTTATTGATTAGTTCGCAGAAGGCGATGTCCATTGCCCGCTGGAAGGTAGCTCCCACATTTGATAGGGCGAAAGGCATTTTGGCATGTGCGAATGTTCCCCATTTGGTGGTGAATGTGGTTTTGTATTGATCTTCTTCTTTAACCTGGACCTAATTGTAGCCCGAGAAGCCATCCAGTAGGGAAAACATCTCTGATCCTACCACGGTCTACAAAATGGATTCCATGGAAGGCAGCGAGTAATGATCCTTTAATGATTCTCTCTTTAGGTCGTGAAAGTCAACACAGAGGCGAATGTCTCCATTCTATTTTTGGACTGGAACAAGGTTAGATACCCACGTATTGTGCTTGCTTGGAAACATGATCTTTGACTGGATCAACTATCCTAGTTCTTGTGCCATCAGGGCTTCAATCTTTGGATTGACCGGCCTCTGCTTTTTTCGGATAGGTTTAGCACCTTCTATGAGTTCAATGGTGTGTTGGATGATGCTAGGATCATCTCCCTTGAGGTCATCATAGGACCAGGCCATGACTCCTTCGTATGTTCCACAGAAGTGTATGCCTATCCTTGTCGTGATGTGGGACTTCTTTCCCAACTTTTAGTTTTCTTTCATCTCCGACCTCAAGGTCGGCATAGTCCGCTTGGTTTGCTACAAATTTCCTCCTGCTATTTCTTGCATCATCACAGTCAAACAGATTTTCGAGCGTGACCAACCCTTTTGGAAGTTTGTTTCATCTCAACTGAATGATCTTCCCTTCGTATGCCTCTTTAATCTTCAGTTGAAGTTGATTGGCGAACTCTCTTGACTGTTGAATGAACGAGGTGATGTGTTCATCACTTTCGAACACTTTCCAACTCTGATCATTATCTGGAATGGAGGGTCAGACAATTAGTCACACAGAGTGTACATTCCCCATCAAGTCTGAGGTAGGGTCAAATTGAGATCCTATTATTGACATGCGATCTGCAGTTGAATTTTGCTCCCTTGGCACTGTGTGGATGTTGAAAGCTTTGAAACTTTCAATGAGGTCCCACACCCTGTGTCTATAGGATCGCATGTAGACATTTTTCGTCATAGAGATGTTTCTAACTTGATTGATTATAACATCAAAATCTCTGAACACTATTATTTTCTTGATACCCATGCATTCTGCGAGGCTAATCCCTTGCATAAGACCCTCATATTTGGCCTCATTGTTTGAGCAAGCAAAATGGAAGTGGAAATATCTGAGAATCTGTTCATTGTTTGGAGATTTCAAGCATATCCCAGCACCAGCGCCGACTTTGCATCTTGCACCGTCAAAGTGCAACGTCCATAGCGTTGAGGCTTGTTCAGTCATGGAGTCCTTTACTATCCTCAGAAGCCCTTGATCTTCATCATAGATGACATAGGTGCCCAAACCGGTAGCATGGTAATTTCCAAAAGGGTCAGTATCTGCATAATTTCTCAAAAAGACTTCTTCAGAACCGGCTTTGTCTTTGGTTGCCTTCTCGTCTCCTAGTAGCTTGCTGACATCTGCTTCTTCTTTAGCGTAAGAGGTATGAGTAGCTTCGGTTTCTTCCTTTGAGGAAGAAGTATGGATAGCCTCATAGTTGATCATGTCTTCGTCGGCTACATGCTCTGAGTGCAGTGGTTTCAATATTATCTTCATCTTAGCTTTGTGCTTCATCCTAAGAATTAGGTGAGACCAATCCAAAGATAGGTATTCTCCTATCTTTGATGTGAACTCTCATGATAGACATAGGCCAAACATAGGAGGGACGTCGATGATCACGGTATCTTGCAGCACTGTGATACTAGGATAGGAAAACAAGGTCAAAGGGAGGTCCTTGATGAGGCCTACAGTTTCGACCTTATTCCCATCCAGTTGCATGACTCCTCTTTTTAAGGGTTCATAGCTAAGTCCTAAGGCTTCAACTATCTGCTTGGGCATGACTGTAGTTTTGGCACTGGAGTCAATCATAGAGTTGTGCAGCAGTTTCTTTCCCACAATGAGAGTTAAGAAGAAGGGTTTAGGTTTCGGCTTCTCCTCTTGAGCCTCAGTTGGAGTTTCCTCTACAGTATTTGCAAGAACTTTGGTCGGGGGTGATGAGTCGATAGTCTTTTCAAAATCTTGTTCTATTGGTTGTACAACTGTATCCTTCAACAGGACCTCTTGTAGCAACGACTTCTGCTCTAGAATGGCTAAGATATCCCAAACGGATATATTAGTGGAATATTTCTTTAATTGTTCCACCACGTTAATCGGTGATGGATTTGAAGGCTTTTGTTCCTTTGTCTTAGTGATAGCAATCTCCTTGCACATTTGAGGCTATGGAGAAATTGTAGAAGGGACAAGAAGTTGATTTGGGACATTCCTAGGCTGCAGAGTGATTGGCTCACCTATGAATCTCCTCTTCGATTGGGTGTTGTAGTTGGAGTGTACTTGTGGGGTCGCCGATGTTGATGGTTCATAATTGAACAATACTTCATCCCCTTCCATCCACGAGAGGAGGGCATGGTCAAGAGCTATGTCATTTTCTTGCTCCATAGGTATTCCATGCATCTGTGTGGTGAGCACCATATTCTTCGCTTGGGGAGAGGCGTATGTATAGCCTCTTGAATTTTTCACCACGCCTTGGCTGCGTTGTTTCACAACTTTCTGCTCTAAATTTCCCCGCGAACAATCTAGAGGCATATGAGCGTCACTGCAGGGATAGCACCAGGCATTAAAATCTTCAGCGAGATTATTTTGTCTTGCAGTCAACTCTTTGCTTGTACTCATCTGAGCGGGTCTTGGCGGAGTCAGCACCAGTACTATTTGATTATTTGTCTAAGTCGGCGGAGTTGTGCGCGCAACCCCTTGATATTGGTTTTGTTGGTAGGAGGGTCTGTTACCCTGATAACTTTGATAGGTTGGTCTCAGAGGAGCGTCCTGGTTGCGCTTGATAGTAGTCACTTTGTTTGTTAAGTTTCGCAACATTTCTCTTAGTTCGCTCATCTCATCCTTTGGAGTGCCAAATGTAGAAGCAATATTTTGTGGCACATTTGGATATGTGTGCATAGACGTCGATGACACGGTTGTACTGGTAGATGGAATCTCTTGGTTAGAAGTTGATATTTTGGGGAATATCAACATGAGGGGCCGAGGTGGCAGCTTCTCGACGTCAATCAGATTATTCTCTACTTTTACCACTATGTTGTACGCATCTAGTAATGTGGTTCTGCCAAGCGACTCGTTCATCACAGAAATGTCAGCGTTGATGGAATTTAAGTAGAACATAAATGCTAGTTCGATTGGTGGTCAGATGGCATTCTGGATTCTCTACCAGGTTGTATGGAATCGGGCGTTGAAATCTTTCATGGCTTCAGATGGGGCCCGCTTTATTGTAATAGTTGGTGATATAGCGAAGATCTGTCTCCACCATTAGAAAACCTCTCATAAAAGGGATCCCCGAGCTCATCCCAAGTACCGATAGTATTGGTTGTCAGAGTGCGGTACTAATCTAGCACTCTTCCTCTGAAAGAAGTTACAAGAAATCTCAACGCTATGTTTTCATCTGTTACTCTGTACACCAGACACACGTCCGCAACATCTTGCAAATGTTCAGATGGTGTTCTCGAGCCATCTCCGTTAAACTTTGGAATAGCTTTAAGAGCAAAGACCGAGATAGGGGCCCACACAGTTGGTGCTACTGGGGCAACAAGAGGACTTCTAGAGTCCCAAGCCACATAATTTTGGTTTGCGATCAACATTATGGTTGGGATCCGCAGTTTCTACTGGGCATTTTAGGAATGCGTTGTTACCAATGGAGATACTAACAAGCCAGGTTTATTTGTTGTTTGCGGCCTAGTAATGGGTCGATGGCTTACACACCCCGATGATTTGGTGTTTTTTTTAATAGTCCCACCGGGCATGCCAGGAAATAAAAAATTGTTGATGTCGAAAGTTGGCAAGATAATAGCCTTTTGTGGGAAAATCAGTTTTAGGGGGGACCTATTGCACCAAACTGAGTGACCTCCGGATTTTAAAGATGTCGGCTTCTTCTATAACTGGGGTTTTGAATGGGAAAAGGAAGCAGATATAAAATAAAAGGATCTAACTAAGGCGATGTGTCGAGATGTAGATGTAAGGCACGGTAAATCTATCGCTTGGATATGATTTAAGGGCACATTTGGTAGTCTGTTGTGTTCTAGAATGGAAAAATAGAGATAGAAGCCTAAATGATTCACTAGATGACATAAAATAACCTTCATACACATTTACTTAGAAAGAAGAGTCAAATACATGATCTAAACCAGCAAACTTGTATTAACTTGTAGAAGTCTATGAGTGAAGCATCCAGTACAATAATGGCACAATAAAACTTATCAAATATCAAAGAAAACAGAAAGGCCGAACAATGGCACAGTCTATGAGTTCTTTACAATAATCTAATAAAGCAATCAAAGGCCTAGTTCTTCTATCAATTCTTCTGTCAAAATCTACACACCTTGCTTCGATGAAGAAGCAGTATTTATAGTGAAAACCCAGGTTGATGAGCAAGCAATAGGCATGATCCTCCGATCATGAGCAATGATACATTAGCAATGATTTTTCCCTTGCCGTTGTAACCGAAAAGATTCGAGCCGTGAATGAGGACGCCTTAGGGCCAGATGCATCCCATGTGAATGATGGTAGTGGTCCCAATAGACCAGGGTGTCAACGCGTGTTGTCCACTCATGATGGCAGCTACAAAATGTGGCACCTGTTGTGCGGTTGTTGCTTGCTTCAACTTTCCTTCGCGATGCAGTCTCTAGAAGACCATATGGCGAGCAGTCGAGGCCCGACGTTCATCCTTCCTCTTAGGTGATGAAAACTTGCGTTGTGAAGATACATGGAGGTCTTCAAAGATACTGTGTTGAAGGTGGGGTCCGCCAAGGAATGTGAGCAAACTGATGCAACGTGGCGTGTGATCGAGACCCGAAAGGAGAGCAATGCAAAGGGGCACCAAAGATTGTGAACGGATAACAAGTGGAAGCATGGTGGAGGCTTTCTAAAAGTGAGAGAAGGAAACCTTGCGAGGAGCGCTTGGCTAAAAAGTGGCAGCATTCGCAATGAGACTTGTCAAAAGAAACCCGATATAGCCCTTTTAAAAGAGAGTGTGGTCGATACTTAAGCAAAACAAAATCACCCAAAGGGAGCTTGGGAATTTTATGTTCACACATATCATCACATTATTTTTTACAAAATCCCCCATTACATACATGCACTAATTTCATCTTGTATATCCAATCCAACATCACATTTCTCCTAACCAAACCTTAGGTTCAACCCGATCATTTAAATACATAGTGTAGCCTCATATCCTACCTCCATCATATCCCACAAAATAATCCTTCTACATCAACACATCTAATATTGAACATTCACATATAGACATCAAACATCCTCATCTAAAAGCTAAAAAAACTAGTGATCTAACCAAAATAATGGACTCATATCCAACACAAGAAAAGCCATAAATCATAATCAAGGGTAAACCAAACACCATGAACCCTTTAGATCAAATTATTTTCTTAAATCAAGACAATCATAATGATGTTTATGAGGTTATTCTTGTTTACCAACACAAATATGATCACTATGATGATAATGAGAGTATTATGGACCAACATGAGATCTCCCCATGTTCATCTATCCTTAATACCAAGAACCCATAAGCTTTATCATCCATCTATATTTCATCGATACTAACAAATCCCAACATTCCAACTTGCTAACCAACAACCACTTTTCCAACAACAACAACCACCTTTCTAAGAACCCATAAACTATGGTCACCCATCAAGCTAACATCTATACCAATAACCAATAAATCACTCTCACCCAACATCTATACCTCCATATTTTCTCTTATCCATATCTCAATATCCATCTATATCCATCACTCCTCCCCCATCTGTCATTTCTCACATCCAAGAACTTGTCAATCCCACTACCAATCATAAATACCTCTTTGATTTCATCCTTTCCTACCATTTAAATAGTGATAAAGGTGCCTCTATTAGGAACCTCATAAGTATTGGTTCAAAACTTCTATCCTCCCCATCCCCATCCCCATCCCCATCCCCATCCACATCAAATCCCAATTCATCTCCTATTGCTCATTTCCCCCTTCCTTTGACAAGGGAAACCAAACTCCCATCCAAATTTCCCCTCAAATCCCATCCACATCCCAAATTTTCATCTACAACTCATTTTCAAAATCCTACTCCACTTTCTCATCTCCCACATCCACATCATCCTCCAAGTCTTTCATTCATGATTTTCTCTGAGGACTATTGACAAAGGATCATAAATCCCCATATACAAACAAAGCTATGAAATCTTCCCATGTCATGTATCCATCTCCATCCCATAAACCTCATGGATCTCCCATCTCTCCATCCACCCAATTTGAGGATCCTATCCAACACTCTTCCCCTATCACACCATCCATGCCAATTAAACTATACCAATCCCTTACTCCAAATCATGTTATCATAGATTCCCCTCCACCTTAAGATCAAGGCATCCCTTCCACTCCATCCCATGATCCCCTTCCATCTCAAGATCAAAGAATCCCCCCATAAAGATCAAATAATCCCCCCATCTCATGATCACATCTCTTATACTCCATATCATGATCCCTTTTCAAATCAAGATCAAAGCATCTTGTCTACTACACCCTATGACCCTCTTCCAAATCAAGATCAAAATATCCCTTCCACTCCATATCATGATCTCATTTCACCTCAAAATAAAAGTATCCCTTCT
Source organism: Sequoiadendron giganteum (assembly GCA_007115665.2). NCBI lineage: Eukaryota > Viridiplantae > Streptophyta > Pinopsida > Cupressales > Cupressaceae > Sequoiadendron > Sequoiadendron giganteum. The sequence goes on along the minus strand of CM021106.1, from coordinate 7,605,230 downwards.
AATCCCCCCATGATCCTAATCCTTCTCAAGATCTCATCACCCCCGTCCAACACACTCATGAACCTCATGCATATCAACTTGGCTCCTCCACATTCATCCAATATGGTTTCCTCCATGAAGCTATAATTACTTCCACCTCATATTCCCCTCAAAATAAACTCGTGTCTTTCTTTCAAAATAAAAAGTATCTTATTAGTAAAAGGATTTGTCAAAACATGCACTATCATGGCTAAGGGTCGGACCTCCATGATCAAGGCATCTTAGAGCCCCCACCAAATAATTTTTTTTTATTGTGGCCTTGGATACATACCTCATGCTCAAGACATTGGTATTCCTCCCACATTTCTTCATCTAAATCCAAACATCCCCATCCATCACCTTTCAAATCCATTTTAGGCCCATATATCCCAAAACCAAATACCTCATCCCTTCCATCCATCTTGGGTCCTTACATTCCTCAATCCATCACCCCTATCACCTTTATCTCAACTACTCCTAATTCCACCATTCCATCACCTCTAATCCCCAATTAGGATCAACAAAGGTAAACATCCTTGAATTTCTTCCAACATCTTCCCTCCATCACCCCATTCATAAAATATCCAATTCAGCCATCCTCATGCACCCGTACCATTGCTATTGGAAGAATTTTGGATGCCAAATTTTAAATGTATGAATCCAAAAATCCACACAAATTTGAGGATCACCATGTCCCATCCAAAAGACATGCTAAAGTCAAGAAAAAATTGATAAAAAATAAGATAAATCCAAAAAGCCACAAAGGCCCATGAAGTGAAAAATAAAAACCATGTGGATTCTAAAGTAAACAACAAAGATAAATGCATCCCAAAGCAGAATCCAAATTGACATCCAACTCTACTCCTCCAAAAGCTTCCTCCATTCACAAGTCCTCCAATCCTCCATCTAAAAACCTCCCATATTCTAAATCTATTTTGGGCCTTTATGTCCCAAAATCCATTATCCTAAGTCCTCCATCATTTACTCAATCCATTTTGGGTCCCTATGTCCCAAAATTCACATCCAATCCCCTATATAAATCTCAAAATTCAAAATCCACTTCTACTCCAAAACCCCACCAACCCTCAAGGTGTGTGTTAATGTTGATATTGACAACATTCCCATGTCCACTCATCCACAAGTCTTGCAACACCCCATCCATTATCCAACATTTATTATCCATCACACTCCTTTAATTCAAGAATTTTCATAGATCCTTGTCTCTCTCCATAATTTTGGCTCTAGGAAAATTCATCGCCAGCAATTCACCGAAGGAAAATTCACCGCCATGGAAAATTTACTGCCAAGTAAAATTCACCACCAGCAATTCACCGCCATGGAAAATTTACCGCCAAGTAAAATTCACCACCAGCAATTCGCATTCATATTTTTTAATATATATTTCAAAAACTTTGATTTTATTAAAAATATTAATGTAGTTAATTTTCTACCATGGTGAATTACTGGCGATGAATTTTACTTGGCGGTGAATTTTTTGTCGGTGAATTTTCCATGGCGGTGAATTGTTGGTGGTGAATTTTCCTTCAGTGAATTGTTGGCGATGAATTTGTTGGATGCCCATAATTCCATCCCTTTCATCCAAACCTTTTGAATATAATCTTATCCTTCTCCATATTTCACTCCATTCCATCTCCCTTACTATTATTTTATCAATGTCTATGAGTAGAAACCCAATTGCCATGGTCCATTGTAGCACTTATTCATGAGATAGTATACATGGAACTTGACACTTGAATCCTTCCTACATCTCCCTATCACCCATAAATTATCTTCCAAATTCACTTATCCACATCCCTCTCCATCCATACTATTCCAACAATCCAAAAAAGCAAAAAATTGGAAAAAAGAAAGAAAGAAATAATGTGTCCAATGGTGAAAACCACTTCTTCTAGTGCCCTTGGCAAGTATTATGATCAAAACCTAGAAAACATTTATTATGTGTAATTATCTATCCTCTTGCACTCTACAATTGGGGGCAATATTTTTCCACTCTATCCCACCTACCATTTCTTATCCACATCATCCAATATCCTTCATCCCGTATCGCTCATCCCATATCCTTCATCCTATTCTATATAGCTCCATCCACTCTATCCCACCTATCTTATCCATATCTTCCAATATCCTCCATCACATGTCCCTCATCCTATCTCCTTTTCCCTACCCTATCCAATTCATCATCCCTTTTCACCTTTGATCTTGATAAAGACTAGGGGCATCTACTAATATCCTCTATCCCATATCCCGCATCCTATCTCCTTCCCCCATCCTATCCAATTCATCCTCTCCTTTTGCCTTTGATCTTGATCAAGACTTCGGGCCTCCTCTAATATCCTCCATCCCATATCCCTCATTCTATCTCCTTCCCCTCATCTTATCCAATTCATCCACCCTTTTCACCTTTGATCTTGATCAAGACTAAGGGAAAAAATCCATGCATGCAAACCTTACTTTCTCTACCATCCATAACCATTGAGCACCATCCTCCAATCTCAAGTATTCTTTATTATATTTCATTCTCAATTGTACTACCTCTAGCATGAGGCATCTTATTGCTTTGTGACATATTATTTGGATATTCATCCTCCTACCCTCCATCTAATATCCTCTTATCTCTTAGCATCATCAATCCACTCAATCCCCCTATATCCTACCTAAGAAATCCCTTATCCTTTTATCCTTATCACAAGCCTTGCTTATCCCTTGTCATTGGTTCCCATTTACTCCCCTATCCTAACCATCATATCCACTATATTCCCTTCTCCCTAATCCTCCATATAATCCCATCATGTCCTAATCCATTTACCCTCCCTTCATCCATCCAATCCAAAAATTCCAAAGTAGTCCATCCAATGCAATCAATCTTAATCCATGCAAACCAAGCTTGTAATCTGACGCATAATCCCAAATCATTCATCGATTTTGATCCAAATCAACTGATAGTCATTGATCCATTTGATATTTTTGATCATGTACTTGGCACATTGTCACCCTAGTTCCTTATACCTTGGTGCATAATGTCAAGTACAATATCAAATCAAAGTTGTGTATACTATTGCAACATAATTCTCTTCCATCCCCCCTCTCCATCCACCTCTCCATCATCCCTATCTCCTTTCATCCATCTTCTCCCATGTCCTTTTATCCTTCTTCGTCCAACCTTTCCATCATTTTAAGAGCACACCTATGCTTTTTGAACTTGCCTCTCCTCTTTAGGGGGTATACCAAACTCTTTCCATGTTATTCTTCCACATCCTTCTAGTGATTGGGATATCATGCCACTAGTCCTCATCCTTTTCTACCCAATTTGTTTTATTCTTCTTTGTTACAACACTAATTCTTATAGTCGTGACAATATAAAAGAGGAACAAAATGTAGATACCTAAATTAGCTTATACCTAACCACACTTCATTTTACCTTGTTCTAGCCATTATTTAAATAAATAATCATTAGTATTTAATTAATTTAGCCTTTCACCTTATCCCCCACCTTAATTAAATAAAATTATATTTATTTAATTAAGTCAACCTTATCCCCAAAATCGTCCAACTAAATCAATTTAAATATGTAATTAATTGATTGATTTAGGCTAATTAATCCTCAATCTTGTGCACAAGTGACAATAATCTTCTTTTCAAATAGATACTAATTTTATATTTCCCCCTTTAGTAGGGATGTGCACAAGACAAACCTTGGCTTTTATAGAAAGAAAATCTTACCTCCTGAGATAACTTTTCTAAATATCCCACCAAATCTTATCCATCCACTATTTTCTATGCCTAATCCTCATCGTTGATCTTCCTAGCCACCTTTTTCAATTAATTCCCTCTTGACACTTGTCCAATCCCCCTTGCTTGAGAGCTCTCATCAATTGTGAGCCTTCCATTCCTCACGCCTAGCTCTTACACCTCATGGGACACTTGTCACATGACTACAACTTCAATCAAAACCCTGATTCTTGATCAATCGCAACCATCCATCAACCAATACATATTAGCCCTTGATTTCCCTCTTGGAAAGTCTATAAATTGAAGGCCTCTCATCCCATTTGAGCGTCCACTTTCATCATATGCTTATGTTGTCCATTTTTCTATTGAATCTTCTATCATCACAACATCATGTTGCTAGTTTAATGAGCAACCACATTCAAAGAGCAACACATCACATTGATCATTCTGACATTTGCATGTATTTAGTTTGAATTCAACTTAATTTGATGCATATTACACTTATGTCATTTGCATGTATTTAGTTTGAATTCAACTTAATCTGATGCATATTTCACTTATGTCATTTGCATGCAATACAAACATATCAACTATTCTATCTACATCAACCTTCAAATCCATTGTTACACCCTATTTTATCACTATCAACTTAGTCATTAGGTTTGACTAAGGTGAATGAAGTTTCAAATTTCCAGCATAAAAGATCTTAAGAGTGCTTCTTAGTCCTAGTAATTTTTCCTTACTTCAAAAATACATTATACAAATAGATTTTGCAAATAACAAAGATCCAATTTCATTCAAGATAGAAGCTTACCATTTGGAGAAAATCACCGCTTGAACCAAATAGTTGTCTTAGGCCCCTACTTTAGATCCAATACTAGATTCTTGTTTATGTCTCTTTAATTGTCAAATATTATATTGTATAGAGATAAGCCCTAATTCCATCTTATCTCCCTTTCAAAATTTGATTCACTAAATTAATAATAAACTCTTTATATTTATCTATGACTTTTTAATTTAAAATTAATTTATTAACCTTAAATATTTTGTAGGGTGTGTTTTCTTCAATATAATAATATACACATATTATGATATTGCTATCAGGATTCAACCGTGTGTTTTGTAGGGTGTGTTTTCTTCAATATAGCAATATACACATTTTTATTCAATGTGTTAGGCCTTCCGTTGAGAGGACAAATTTCAGAAATCAAATTGCAGGCATGTTACATCGGTAAATACAGTTTTGCGCGGAACGCCAAATTGCTACACCTCCCATAGTTTCCATGTAAGTTCCCTGAAATCCAGAAAGGCTTGAAGTGGATATGTATTATTGGTTTTATTCCAACACATTAGAAACGTATATACTGGAATCAGTCTCATTCGAGATTCCTTATATTGGCACTCGTCTGAATTAGGTATATTTAGTCTGCAGAGCGTTCCAAGACAATTTTTAAATGTAGGAAAGGATAAACACACCTTTTGCAAGCAATGAGACTGGGGTTGTGTGTTCTTTCTCATTTTTTGGTTGGATTTTCAGTTGATTATTGTCTTATGATTAAGAGATCATTAAAATGATTACACCTCCAAAGCAGGGGCATTCACAGAGCAAGCACAGGCACTGCTAAGAAAGTTTGTTTTGGAGAAAGAATGTGAGTAAGATGACAATGTAGGACATGCATCCATATGCGAAATCTAAGGGTGTTAGTAAGACGATAACCTAGGCACTTGCACCCAGATGCTTGCTTTTGAGTTTGGAAGAATAACTTCTATATACTTCCATAAGCATCTTTGATGTTGTTGCATTGTTAACCACTGAAGAAAACCTTAGAATCTGTGATTTAATGCCCTAATCTTATGGGTTTTAGAGGAACTTTGAAGAGAATATTTGTAGTGGCAGATGATGATGAAAATGAGTTTGAGAAGCAGGGGGGCGAACATGATTGCTATGGAGATGAGCTCAAAATTGGAGCAAATGAATCTTTGCAGACTGATAAACAAAGGAGGAGGAAATGGATTGTCTGATGTACGAGCAAGAGCCACACCAGTAGTGACAGATTCAGGACTTGCAGGAGGGGAGGAGCTGATATTGCAACATGATGACAATCAGCAAGGGGAAACATACATAAGAAGAATAGAAGAAAAGTCTGAAACTATAGAAACTGAACGATCCAAAAATCTGAATTACAAGGAAGAAGAAGAATTGATCAACAATGTATGCACGGTGTTGAGAGAGTATCATAGCAAGAGTCGGTGGAATTATCTTAAAAAAATGTATCCCCAAGGACTGACTACGGAGCAAGTGATCCGTGTTTTGATTAATATAAGAAACAAAGCCCATCTGGCTCTCAGTTTCTTTGAATGGGCAGGAAAGCAGCACTCTTTCCGGCACACTATACAAACCTACTGTACAATCATTCATATAATTGCAAAAGCAAGAATGACTCGGGCTGCACAGTACCTTATGCAGAAGGTTCTTGTTGAAGAATGTAAGTCTGAAAATGCAGACTCCCAGGCATTTGAAGTTCTTGTCAAGACTTATAGAGTTTGCAATTCGTGTCCTGCTGTATTTGACCTGCTAATCAAGGCATATTTGCAGGCAAGACGGATTGATCAGGCAATTGACATTTTTCATTGCCTTAAGCGTCATTCATTTCTTCCCACAGTGAACACTTGTAACAAACTGCTTCATTCTGTGGCAATGTGGTGTGGGTCAGGTGAATGTTTGGAGTTATACAAGGAGATGGTTGCGAGCAAAATCATTCCTAATCTTCAAACTTTTAACACACTGTTGCTGGGACTCTGTAGAGAAAACGAATTGAAGCTTGCACAGGAGATATTCGCTGAAATGGAAGAGGCGGGCTGTTCTGCAAGTCTATTCAGTTACAATATTCTAATAGATGGACATTGCAGCACAGGAAACATCCATGATGCTATGATTCTTTGGGATGAAATGATACAGAAAGGCCTTATACCAGATATTGTTTCCTACAATACCCTGATTAGTGGACTCTGCAAGAACGACAAGATGCAGGAAGCAGAGGTTCTTTTACACCAAATACTTGAGAAGGGCTTGGTTCCCAGTCATCTCACTTACTGCACTCTCATTGCTGGACATTGTAAAAATGACAACATAGAGGAAAGCATAGCGCTTTATGATGAAATGACCCGATATGGTCTTGTCCCCGATGGTGCCACATATGATAAAATCATTGAAAAATTATGCATGAAAAGCAAGATGGATGATACAATCAAATTCTTGCAAGAAATATCAAAAAGGGGTTTTAAGCACACTCATTCTAATTCTACTTACCGGAGTATGATTTTGGGATACTGCCATCAGGGTGATTTGGAAGAGGCATTGAAGGTACAAGATGAAATGGCAAAGATGGGTTTTGAGCCTGATATTGGAACATACAGTGCCTTCATTGAAGCATTTTGTAAAAAAGGAGAAATAGCAAATTCTTACCAACTCATACAGGAAATGTTAGAATTTGGGCTGGTTCCAGATAATGCTACTTACAAATCAGTTGTTGATGCACTTATGGCAGATGGCAAGATGGATAGCGCTTTGAAGCTGAAAAATCAAATCCTTGAAAACAAACTCGAAGCTGATGTTTTGGACTAAAATAATTCGTAGGGTAGGTAGAAAACACAGGAAGCTGATGTGGAAAATCATAGCGAAAAAGGTGGCTGTCAATAATGGAATTGTGGCTCCATATGGTGTTTTCCAAGGAAGCACAATACCAAGAAAGATGTTTGAGGGAGTCTTTGAGATCACCTTGGAAAGGTACTGTGTATAATTTGAAGAAATTGAGAAGGCATGTCCATATATTTAGTTAGTGAGTTAGAAATGCATTTTACATTACATCAAAGATCATATACTTACATCAGCTTGACAACAAAGGTAAACTGGAAATTTTTGCCGTATAAATTCCAGAAAATTTGGCATCTTAAGCCTGTGCCCAGAGAGACAGATTCAATATCTCTATGAAAACTAACAAGCTAATCTTTGATCACCATAGGCAAGTCCTGTAAAAGGCACATAATATTATCTTCCACAGGAAACCAATTGTAGACAGTCAATTCCTCCATTTCACGTTAACCGCATAAAGAACCCACTATACTATTCTTGATTTGATGCTAAACCTTGGTGAAGCAAATTTTGTACATATTTACTTTGATGACCTTCAGGCAGATCTTAACGACTTCCATATTTGAATGTCATGGTTCTTTCTCTGCTTTTTTATACTTCACAAATTATAACAATGTTCAACTAAAGGTTCAAGTAATGATGTTGAAGGTTGTTTGTTGCAGATGCAACCTTCTTAAAATACTAATTGGTGGGGGAGCTAGAAGTTGTTAACTATTGTACAAGTTGATGAAAGAAAAATATCATATCTGTATTTGACTGTTTTGTTTAACAGTACTGCACACTCTTTTTCTTATGCATCTCTGCAAGGAGAATTGTAGATTTAGATGCTAGACGCCAAATAGGGATTGCTTTCAATTTGAAGGAACCTTAGACTTGTTCCCTCTTTGATTGAACTTGCAGATTTAGACAGCTCATGCCAAATAAGATCATAAGAGTTAAATTCTGATTGGTAGTCTGAGTAGGAAAGCTGAAGAAAGTTCTGGCCTCAACCAGGTTAATTCCGTTTGATCATTTACCGGTGAGCTTTGTCTCCTTGTAGATTAGCATGTACAACTTACAAGAACAGGGCATATAGGAGTTAGGAATGAAGTTTCAAAGAGATGGTAGCTAAATGTGTGCTCATATCTGTATTTGACTGTTTTGTTCAACAGTACCATGCCTGCCTTTGTCTGTGAATCTCTGCAAGGAGAATGATAGTTTAGATGACGAGCACCAAATAGGATTCAAATTAATTTTTAGCAACTTAAGGCCTGTTCATCTTTTTGATTAAACTAGCAGAGATGGACAGCTCATGTCAATTAGAATCTTAAGAGTTAAATTTTGATTGTTAAAAGGGAAAGTTGACAAATCGCCAGGCCTGAAGAAGGTTAAATCTGGTTTGGTCATATGCCAGAAAGCCTTGTCTTGTTGTACAATAGCATGCATAACTTTCATTAAAGGGTATTTTAGCATTTTATGAGTGAAATTTCAATAAAATGACACAGCCAAATGGGTGTTTAAATTATCTTATTTACATATGCAATGTGAAGAATTATGCTAGTACAGGAATTAGTGTTCTTGCTATCGAATTGAGCTTTATCAGTATGAAGCACTTGTGTGTTAAGGGGGAAGGGAAGATGCATATTATGCTCTGTTGGTATTTACTATGTACCTCGGTAAGCTGCTCTCAGACAACTGATCCAAAATGAATCAGCTGAATTAATTGACCCTCAAAAACCCATCTGGCAGCTCTGAATTTAGAAATATGTGGCAGATTTGTTACCATACAAATGTGGCAGGCAGATATGTCACTCACCAAATTTGCCTGGAAGATGTCACCTTCAATACGACACTATGAGATTTTTGCTAGGCAGATATGATACCTGTCAAATTTGCCAGAGGTGAACGACTACTGCCCAGTGTAAAGGATGAAGTGCTTCTCCAAGTGCTTCTCCTTTTGATTGTTGAGGTGAATTGACTGTTGAGTTCATTTGTGACTTTGTGTAACCCAAATTGTATATAAGTACCCACATTGGGCATTTGCAATATCATTCAAGGGATGTTTTATGGGTTCTAAAATGAGTGTACAAGATAGTATGAAGTATTCTAAGCAAGTTGAAAAGTAAAGCAAGCAAGGAGAAGCATTATAATTTGTTGATATCATAGAAGCATAAATCCTCAAAAAATCCCAAAAATCTAAGGCTGAAACGATTTTTTCCCCAAAAGTTTAAATTGCAAAAAAAAAAATGTAAAAATGGCGAAAAAATCGCCCAACCAACCCATCGTGAAACCCTAACCACGCAAAGTCGCTATTTAATTGGGTTTTTTTGTTGATTTTTAGTACAAAACTGAGTGTTAACCATTTGGATGTGATTCACCATCAAAAATACACTAGATTTCATCAGTTTGCAGAGGCCAATTGCAGGTAGACGACCTTGAATGGACATATATTTCTAATAGATGTTAGGGACATGAAAATAGAGACACTTTCTTTGTTATACTTCTACATTTGATGTTAAGGACATTAACGTGGAATGGTTAAGAGATGTGCTGCTTTTTTCTCTATATTCCACACTACTGTCATTTGCCTTAGGCTCATAGTAATGCTTTTCATGTATATAAATCCAAAGACACAATTTAGTGGGAAATAGTATCCAATAACATAAATACTACAGTACTTGCCAAAAGTAAATATAGAAAGCCAGACTAAACTGAAATGAAACTCTATTGGCTTGATATCAACCTAAAGAGTTTTGTTTTCTTGGAATTCTTGAGACCTTAACTATTCAAAAGAATTTTAACATGTAATGTCCCCTATTTGGTTTACTTAGAATTCTGCGCTAAAATCACAATTTCCAAGTAAGAGATATATTTAATTCAATTACAACTTCTGATAAACTCTAGTGTAACCCTGCAATAATGTTAGCCAACGATTCATAATATAATATAATTAATTGATCATTTGTATTGCTACATCCACTACATTATTTGAAAAATATATATTGATCTAGATGAGTAACTCACAATGCCAATTCTAAATTATTATCCCCCCAATAATCAATCATTGGGGAAGATTAGAGAAGGAACCTCAATAGGGTGCTAGGAGTCTTTCCTACTTCTATTATATATATATATGATTTAGATGAGTAACTCACAATGGCAATTCTAAATTATTATCCCCCCAATAATCAATCATTGGGAAAGATTAGAGAAGGAACCTCAATAGGGTGCTAGGAGTCTTTCCTACTTCTAAGCCCAAGGGTGGATAGTCAATCCCCTTGTCTACTCAGCAAGGAATCTCTTCCCCCCTTCATGTACTTCCAACTCTTCTTCCCATGAACAAATTATAGAGGCATTAATAATTTAGATTGTTAATGCAATATGAATTACAATTCCTATGAGGTTCTATAGGAAATACATGGAATTGATATATTCAAATACATAAGTAGCATACCACTATCTATGCAACTATGTTACTGTTATAGCCACAAAATGTAGATGCAATAGTTTGGTGTGCAGATAATTATTCTAATCGACCTGTTGTAGATATCAGTCTGCAGATTATCTTCGATGCTGTTCGATCTGTTTTTAACATTTTGAAGATATTGCTCAGTGTAAATCAAACGAGTAAGAATCTTTTATCCATACTCATATTAAAGAATCATACTTACTTCTAAGGCTCAATAATTTCTGCAAGCATCATTATTGCCTAATCTATCTATCTATATATGTATATGTATATGTATATGTATATTTTATTATATGTATATGAATTTATCTAAGTTGCCGGTTCGGGTACGGGTTCAGATGCGGGTTCAGGTTCAGGTACGCCGGTTCGGCGATTTTTTTTTTTCCTAGGGAACGGGTACGGGAGTATATATATATATTATATTAAATTATAATCATATTGATATAATGAATAATCATAATGCCATAATGCCATAGAATATTGAAACAATGAAATATGCCATACGGTAATACCTCATATAATCATATTCATAGTTTGCAAAAAAGTAAACAGTAAATTACTAGATAGTAAATACTCAAGTCTTAAAATGTCATTACACATTGAAAATTCAAATTACAATCAAAACAATATTTAAATCAGTATTCTAAGATTCTTCAAATTCGTCTTCATCAAAATCATCAAGGTCGTGGTCCTCAATTGGTTCAATTTCATTTGAACCACTGTCAATTGGATTGCCACTCCCACTAGGTGCATCAGTTGCCTCATTGTCATCTACAGAAGCCAAGGAAAGTTGTGCAACTGTAGCATCTAAATCAGAACACTCAGGGATGAGATCCCAATTATTTGTCACATCCTCATTGTATTCAGGTTTCTTATGTGATAAGAGACGAAGGTTGGAGTGTACGTAGACCAAATCCTCTGCTTTTTTTGCACCCAAACGATTGCGCTTGACCGAGTGGATGAAGGAGTATGTACTCCAATTCCGCTCAGCTGAAGAGGAACTTGCAACTTGTTGATTATGCATACAACATTTTAGCTTGGAGGCAAAACAATGGTGTTTTTTGCTCTTTTGAGTTTGCAAAATGGCCTCATTTGGTCAGCCAAGTCAATATAAGGCAATCTGGGCACTTTTTAGGGTTTCATTTTATGTTTTTAAGTTGACTTTTTCTCTTTTTTTGGGCTGGAAGTCATGGGTTTGCCCGGGTCCTCCTGGGTTCTTCACGGGTTCGGCCAGGTTGTTTAGAACCTGGGTTCTCCGTGGGTTCTTCAAGAACCCACGGAGAACCCAGGTTCTAAACGCCGAACCCTAGCCGAACCTAGAGGAGAACCGAACCCATACGTATTTTGGCAGGTATGGGGGCCTAAAATGGAGAACCCGGTAACAGAGGAATTTACACTCAACTAACTTCCCTTATCATTGATTATTATTTGCCTTCATATATCTCTTATTTAAGTATCTTCTTCTTCCACATGCCTCTTGATATCGGCTGTACTTCTAAATGGTATAAATTTTTGTTGAAATAAGAATTTGGTTTGTTCAACTATTCAGTTATTGGCAATCTTGTTTTGTTTAAATTTTATTCAATTATTGCTTATAATACACCAAATTTCACTAGTGTATTATCCCATAATATATATCCTTTAAAGGGTTCCATGAACCTTCTTCATCAAGAGAATTTCTACTAAGGTTAAAAATATGGATTCCTTGGGAAATACAATGTTGATTTTCCTTTTCTTGTTCCACTCAAGTTCATTACTCACTTCCCTTTTTGTATGCATGTCATGTTGATTGAAAATATTGAATGATTCTAATCCTTTCATGATTTTCCCCATGAACTAAATGAGATCTTTCATGTTTCATTTCTCATCTATATCAATATCAAATTTTGACTAAATGAGATCTTTCGTGTTTCCTTTCTCATCCATATGAACATCAAATTTCTCAACAATACATTCTTAGAAAGTTGATTCAATTTCATCAAAGAAGAAATTGTGAAATTTTTGGCCTTATGGAGAAAATGAACCATTTGAAGATCATCATTAAAGACCTTCCAATTCTCTGAACTAACAAATATTGAGGGTCTAAATAACATATCCATGGTAAATTCATCATTAGAAATATTTGGGTAGGGAATGACTAGACTTGTGAAAATAGATAAAGAACCAACATATTATTCTCTCTCGAAATAGTGAACAAATAAAATTTTAATGTTATTCAAAATTTTATAAATCACTCTTTATCTTATTCCGCCACAACTTCCACACCACATTGATCTTTTAAGATTTTTGTCTATAACAAACTTTTTTTATTGATAAAAGATTGTATTCCCCGTGTGTGTGTGTTACATTTGAAGTTCAAAATAGCGAAAATTGAAGGATCCAAAACATAGCTAATAAGTTAGCATCATAGCTGAGAAATATAATAGAATTGAACTATTCAACTTCGTTAGGGGACATGCTAAGGTCAGAGGTGAGCACAACCTGGGTACCAATGTGTAGGATAATAAACATTGTTAATAATCAGTATTTTGCTAACAAACAATTATCATCGATTAGGTGGCAGTAGTTATTTAATTCAGTGTCATATAAACTTGTATAAGTAGCATCTATTGTTGCAAGTATGAATAGTTGGTATTGTCCTTGATGTCAACAAGCTTATTTGTGTTGTCATTGTTGTCAACTGGTAATGGTTGAGAAGTTGTATTGATGCTTTGATTAGTTTCATTATGTTGTCATTAGTAAGTGCTATTGGTGTCAACCCCCAGTGTTGCTTTGATAAGCTTCTATTGGTGGATGTTGTTGGTTTAGTGATGATGAGGAAGTGTTGAATGATGAGTATGTGTCTGTGGTGTTTGGTTTCCAAGTGCTTTTGAGATAATTTGAATAATAGAGGAAACAGAGTGTTGTAGAGGTGTTCTGGTGTATAGTGTGGTGTTCTGGTTTTGCTCTGCATTTCTTCATGGTTGAAGATTTGCTTGTGCAGTTTGGATATGTCGGTTAAAGGTGTTCAAAGGTCCTATATCCAGAATTTCTTGGTCTGGATCATTGTGTAGAAGTTGTGTGAACTGTGCTATAGTGGTGTCTGGGAGAAATGGTTTTGCTCTGCATTTCTCCGCAGTTTGGTTTTTGGTCTTGTGGTTCTAGAAGTGTGTCGATAATGATCATATCTACCTTCAATCAAAGTTGTTCATGGTTTGGTGATTCGGAAGTTGATTTCTTGAGTTACATTATATGGAAGGTTGTTTGAGTGTATTGGGTGTGTACATTCTTCAGGTGAAAGTTGTTGCGAAGGAATTTGTCAGATTACAAGGTGTCTATGGAATATTCTAGATTGTGTTTGAATGTTGTGTGTGGTTCGCGAGTCGTCTTTGGATATGAGGAAGTGTGTACTTAAATGTTAATGGTGTTTACACTGGTTCGAATGACCTTGGGTATTTACACTAAATGTGGATTTGCTTCAGTGTTTGTGGAAGTGTGGCGTGATGTATATGTATGATTTGGGTCCAAGTTAATAAATGGTATGGTCCGCTTTCATTCCTTTCCACCGTAGGAATGCTTAGTGTCGACCTAATTTGCATTTGCACAATTGAGGTGCATAGCCGACCTTGGAGAATGTTTTCGAGGTTGAAGATGGTATAAATAAGTGTTGAGTTGATGGAGAATTGTGTTGAAAAGTGTGATGCGAATTGCAAAGTTGTGAAGTGCGAATTTGTGAAGTGCAGTGCGAGCTCAATGAATCAAACCACTAGAAGCAGTGAGCGGAAGGTGTGTACAATCTTCAGAGAGGCTGTGAATGTGTTGGTGATGTTGTGGTGGATCTTTCCTGTTGCATTGAGCTAGATTTCTCATGGTAACATTTTTCTTTCTTCTTTTCTGTAATCCGGCAGTGAGCCCTTCTTTCTTTTGGGCAACGAGCCCTCTGGTAGTGAGCCTATTGTATTCGGTGTTGCAATTACTTTATATTGTGAGCTAATCCTCATTGTGGTTTTTCCCTTATTAGGTTTTTCATGTAAATTTGGTGTTCTATTGTGCATGATGTTGATGTGTTCTATTTTTTGTTATTTGCTTCCATGCTAAATCATTCTAATAGATTAAGGGTTGATTAAGTTGATGTGGATCTAAATGTTTATGAGGGTTTTGATGTTTTAATGTACAATTGATTCACCCCTCCTTCCCCCGCTCCGCCCAAACCCCCTCTCAGATGTTTTGTGTGCATTCAACATCTACATCAATGATCAAGTGAATAAGAGATTTATGTGTACTCTCAAGTTTTTTATATGCTGTTTCTATTAATGATCTGCAGATCATCATTGAAATTATGTTTGCAAATTGTTAATACCCCTTTAGGATGGTCCCGTAGTGTTGTATTGTGACAATCAAAGTATTATTCAAATGAGTAAAAATCCAGTGTTCCATGGCAGGACTAAGCACATTGATATCTAGCACCATTACATTTGTGAGTTAGTTCAACAAGGCTTGGTTGAGCTGGTATATCGTCTCATTGGGACACAAATTGTTGATTGTTTTATAAAGCCCCTTGGTCATGATCGATTTTAGACACTTCAGAGTTTACTTGGTGTTTTTCCCAATGTTCATTATGAAAGAGAAATAGGATAACTAATGAACATTTTTTTTGTTTTCCTACAATGTTCATTATGGGAGAGTATATACGATAATAATCATTGTTAATAATCAGTTTTTTGCTAACAGACAGTTATGATTGATGGCAGTAATTATTTTATTCAGTTTCATATAAACTTGTATAAGTAGCATCTACTTCAATGATAAGTGAATAAGAGATTTATGTGTGCAAGTTTTTTGTATGTTGTTTGTATTGATGATCTGCAGATCATCATTGATTATGTTTGTAAATTGTTAATACCTTCACAATGGCAGACGCCATGTGTGGTCAAACAACACATATGAAAGCAAGAAGCAGATGGCCCTAAAAGCTTCAAACACACAAGGTTGCAATGAAACATCCAAGATATCTGGCAGTTTCTCACAAAGTGGCTTAAATTTTTTCTCTTATTTTATTGTAGACCTTCAACCATTGCATTATGGACTTAGATGGTTGGGAACTTGAGAAGATTCCACTGACAGGAACCAAGCCAAGATTCACATCGTACTTGTCAGTGGCATTCTGAAATAACTCCTCTGAGAGCACATAAGGCTGGATGTATCCAAAGCCCAGCCAATGAAGCAAACCCTTGTCAAGAACTAGGTCCGTGGAGTTGGACAGGAACACGGAGACCAATTCAATGTAGTTTAATTAGCGGGATAGTCCAAGAGCAAACCTTTGCCTGCAACAGACTTGATTGCCTCCTCCACACGTGTAATCGAAGGAGAAGATGAAAGCCAAGCTTCATTGAGTCATTGGAGCCCAAGTCCTTCAACTCCCATTTACAGGGAATGAAGAAGCAAAAGTTTTTGATAACAAGGTTCATTTTACCATCAGCAAACACTAGAATGCCTGAGAAAGCTCCCTCATGGGTATAAATAATCGCTTAATCAACAGCTCTAGAGAAGATCATTAGGTGTTACTCTTAAAAATTGGTCTGGCTACACAATTTTATTTATTAATACCAGGATTTATTGCCTGCAAAATCTGAAAGAAAGGATAACAAGTCTAAGGTGGCTTATAAGGAGTAATGGGTCAAACATAAAATTTGACAATATGATCAGAGAAGAATAAAGGATTCATTCCCAGTCGTAACTTGCCTTAAAGCAACATATGAATAAACAATAAATTACTCATTAAACTGAATAGAAGGCAAGAAGGTCTTAGACAAGCCAAAAATATGCAAGCCACGTGCAATAAGAAAAGGGAAATGATCATTAAAAAATTAAATGAAAAGAGAAGACTTAATGCCAGTCATCTTGTTCAAGTTTTTTTAGGGTTGAGAATTGAGCAACTAAATGTTAATTTAGTTTGATGTAGTCCTCATTCTGGTCTATTGCCTTGTTTGCAAAAGCATTTGCCAACCTATTTGTTTTCTTGTAGCCATGACTACATTTACCTTCTTTGAATCTTTCCAGCAAGGGCCAGATCAACTGGAAAATACTTTCAATTTCCATGAGCAAGAAGTTTTTTATTTTAGAGCATTGATAATAATCAATTAATCACCTTCCATATGGATTTTTTGAATACCTTCTTTTCTTTGTATAGACAGCCCTATTAGTAAAGTCTAAGCTTCAGCGTTGTTGTTTGTGCCAACTATATTAACTTTTTAGAAATAGCTAGTAGAATTTTTTTCACTATTTTGAGAACTCAGCGTATCCCAAAAGGCCCAAGATTTCACCTAGAGGCCCTATCAAATTTGAGTTTAATGAAACGATGGGAAGGGGCTTCCCACTAAGTCAGGAGACGAACATACTTTGCAGCAGGGACAAGCACAGATCCACACATTTTTGGAGGAGATCAAATTTTAATTCTTCAAAATATCACTGTCCCAATTTGAAAATGTCTTGAGACAATTGGATGTTTATAAGACAAAAGCATTAACAATTTGTAAGATAACTGTTTCTATGCTCACCAAAAGGGATTGTAAATAAGAAGGTGCTTTTCTAAAGATTGTGTAAGTCTCTTTCTTTCCAAATGATCAGATTAGAATAGATGGAGCTATTTTTCATATACAAAGAAAAATGTAGTCCTTATAAAAAATAGGCCAACTCTGAAAGTGTTGTCGAATGGAGATGGGAAAACATCTTTGCCAATTTAATTTATCGCACAGCCATTTCTATCACTAGAGGCTAAAATATTGAGAAGGTGGTAAGTGTCTTCAATAGAATTAGTACAGAGAACTGATGTAAAAGCACAACTAACCCTACATCACAAAAAAAAGTTTAAATTCGTAGTTTTTTTCAATTTTGATGTGTTGTTGATTTGTAGTTATCTTGTTAGTTTGTTTCACAATAGAGTGTTATAGAAAGCTTTTAGGTCTCTCTTTGTTTGAGTTTTTAGTGACAGTGTTTTAGAAATATCTTCATGTTGTTTTAAACTTATTTATAGTTTCTTAAAGTCAAAATATCATCCAATAGAGTTGTTGCAAAATAGTGTCAAGAATTATAAGTGCTGACAGCAAGGTTAATATGTGTGCTAAAGGGAGACTTCAATATATGTTATACCATAAATCGTCTATGGCAGTATTGGGAATTCATTTCTGAATTGTTTCAGACCAAAATGTAGTGGCTACAAGTCGCTTGTGTCTAAAACCACTTTTGGATGATAATGAACTGTTATAGCAAAGCATCGGGAGAACTGTGTAATTTCTGCTGCAAGGATTATATTTTCTTCTGTTGCAGAATCTATGTATGGTTGCTACAGAAATTTTTTGACTTGTCTTTATTTTTCTTATCAAAAATCATTAGGGAGTTGTTTCAAACTCAAATCAAGAGGTCACGTGGATATTTTTGAACTGCTACAGAATAACAGTGAGAGGACTGTGTTTGTAGCTACAAGAAAATTACATTTTCTACTACAAAACCTGTACACTAAAATGTTGTTATAGAAGAACCAGGTGTGATATTTTTAAGTATTTATGTGAGATATCAAGCTACTACAGTTATATATTTGGTTTGGTTCAAAAAGTTGTTACTTTGAATATTAAAATTAATTTAATATTGGTTGAATAAACAATGTGAAGGTTACTATGGGTCAGGGGGTCTAGTTCGATTGGCTAAAGCATCTTGTTACAGGCAAGAGGTCACGAGGTTTAGTTTCCCCGTCGTGTGGTACAAAAAGGGGTCTACCCAATTCCTGCAGTCTAAAAAAATATAAAGATTAAAATGAAATGAAATGAAATATTTTAATGACGTCCACAAGGCCAAAGAAGCCTATGGCACCCAAGAACAGCACAAGAGCCCCCCATAGAAAGGCCCTAGTCAGTTTGTAAACTCCGATTGAGATCAGTCCTTCTGCAGTGTATTTTGATGATGAAGTTTGCAGTTTTGTCTAACCTTGACTCTTCAAACAAGGTATTCAAATTATCAACCTGCACAGTGTCCCCATAGCTGTACCGGATGTCTTTATACACTGAGCACTCCATGATGAAATGCCATTCCGTCTCCACCATACCCTTGTAACAAAATTGACATATTCTATTTAGCTTTTGATTTTAAAAAAGGGACTTTCTATGAGAGAATATATTAAAACAAAAATATGCTTTCATTATATTTTGAAGGGGTAGATTTTGTCCTTTTCCGAGTGACACATATCGAAGGAATATTGTCAAAAGGCAACCAATCAAATTCCAGACTTTTTTTTGACATTACGGCAGTCTTTTTTCTTGATTTTTATGGTGGCAACTACTATTCCTATTCCTGGCCACGATTATTCACTTTTTTAAGACTAACCATTTCGTGTTTTTCATGAACCAGTATAATCTGTGGGGATTTTTGGAGCTATTTCTTGGACATTTTCATAGTTGTTCCACTTCGACAAAACCAACATCCAACTGAATCAATGGTTGGGTAGAAACATTGGAGGTGGAGACAGAAAAATAGAAATAAAAATAATCAAAAGTTTCATAATAGAGCTATTAAATAGAGAAGAGGTTTTTTTCAATATTTTGTTTTGGAAAAAAGAGGAAAACATAAATATTATAAAGAAAGAACTTCTATTGGAAGATTGAGAAGAGAATAGATTGGAAACCTCTATGAAAAGGGGTATAGAAATCTGTTAGTGGAGTTCTAAAAATAATTCCTGATGATGGATCACGGAGTCTGATCTGAAACGTTGATGCAAAAATTCCTACACAATCAAATCCAGAAATCATCTAACAATAATTCTAAAAATAATTTTAAAAACATTAGATGTGTTGATAGGAGATTGTAATTAGGATAATGACTTTGTTGAAACCTCATTGAGAGAGAAAATGTAGGCTATAGGAGCTGTTATAATAGTTGTAGATAGATATTTTATTTATACAAGTTGTTTACTGCTACATACTGTCAATAAATTGATCCTAAATTTGATGGCTTTACTCCACTTATAGGAAATCATCCACAATTACTCAAAAATATTTTAATTATCAAAATTCCAACAATGATTTTTTAAATCTTTTTACATCAAAAAGTATATTTTCCCATGAATTTATTTCTCTTTAAAATTATTTATCAGTTTCTCAATTCTTTAATAGATTCATAATTACTTTACAAAATATTCAAATTATACTTTTGTTGCTCTTCTATATTTTCCTATCGTTCCAACTTGAAAAATAACATTTTTACTAACACAAAAACAATTGGAAAGATGTTTGAATCCACTTTAAAGTCAATGGAATAAAGAAATATTGGATATATCATTTCAAATGATTGAGCTAATCTCTCAAATGTTCTTTATATGTCCATCTTTTTTAAATATTTAATGTTAGTTCTACCATCTACAATTATTGATTTTCCCCTTGTCCACCGAGAAACCAAAATTTGATAGTCAAATTCAAAGTAATAAAATTTTATAGTCAAATTCAAATGTATTCTCTTTGTTTTTAATGATTTTCTTTTTTTCAACTTTTCATAAATGGAAGATATTGCATCGCTATGTGCTTGACAACTTTTTTTTCTTATGCTTTACCATTTGATCAACCCATGAGACAATGGAAAGAGTAATGGAGGGAAGTGAATTAAAAATCATTCGAGGGGCAATGAGTTGATGTAAGATTTGTACCTTTTCATTATCATCACTTGCTCTAAGGGAAACGACATTTGACACTTGGCCAATGTATGTTGGACATTGCAACAAATGAGTTGATTTTTTGTGATTTTAATTATTGTTGATTTGAATTATCAATGAGTAGCATTGAATCAATCACACCATCTATTTCATCAAATTTTTCAAGAGAATAGGTAGGATGGCGTACATCTCCATCAAGAATAGAAAATTTCCTAGGAACACATAGAAGGATGATATTGAGCTTCTACAACTTGCCAAAGTCTTTTCTATATGAACATTACACTTTTTGGGTTACTGTTGTCATATTATTTTTTCCTACATCTCTTAAGATATAAAAATCTGTAGGAGAAACTTGTGTGTACACAAAAAGTTGTCTCTTGTATTATTAGAATTTTCAGGAGTTTTGATTATCTAGTGTATAACTTTTTCAAGTAGTGATATTGTTGTGTGCATATTGATCATTTTGACACATTTACAAGAAGGTATTATCAATTATATTTTGTGTTTTCTCTTTTAAGAGAGGATTCTTGACTTTGGACCAATAAACTCAACAAAAATATTGGGGAAATAACTATTTTGAAAATAAATAGGCGATATTGTAATACGCTTTGGTGAAATTTATAAATTGTGTTGATTGGGACTTGAGCATAAGTTGAAGAGACATTGAGCAAGTCTCAACAACTTAATTCAGCTTCATTCTTACAAAAATGGAACATTATTTTTCAAGCAAGGGCCAGATCAACTAGAAAATATTTTCAATTTCCATGAACGAGAAGTTTTTTATTTTAGATAAATTAATCACATTCTATATGGATTTTTTGAATACCTTTTTTTCTTTGTATAGACAGACCTATTAGTAAAGTCTAAGCTTCGGCCTTTTTGTTTGTTTCCCTTTTCATGATGCTTTTTCTTCCATTTTATGTTTTTTATTTAGTTTAGGTGCTATTTTAGGCTTGACTATATTGCCTATAAATAAAACACTAATTAAAAAATTACTAGAGATTATGAAGTTTTCTTATGGTCCCTAGAGAGAGCCAATTATTTCACCCTTATCAAACGCATGTTCATACTTACATTTTTCCTATTTTTTATCACAACTAATCATCAATATGTACTGAATAAATTTAATTTATGGCCTTCCTCATCAATTTGCATGGCTATCGTGTTGTAGTCTTTATTTTTTACAAACATTTTTTGAAGGTTAAGAGCATAAAGGAATAGATGATTAGTGGGGGCCACATCATAAAAGGTGGTCATATCATTCTCATCTTTTGAAACATTTGAACCTCCTAATTCAAAAGCACCCAATTCGGAAAAAATCATCTTGAATATCGTTGTTACCAATATGTGGGTGCAACATTCCAACAATCTTGTCCTCAAAGTTTTTTTTGATCCTTGGGGCAATCTAAACCACCACTAAATTTTCCAACCCATGCTCTTGTAGAGTTGAGAGTAATCCAATGTTGATTCTAGTATCAAGTTTCAATAGCAAATCCAATGTTGAATCTAACATAGAGCTAATAGAATAATCATTGTTACTACCACCAACATACTCGAAACTTTTGCCCTTTTCCAATCATGCTTTGTATCACTATTTTCAAACTAAGTTAGGTTGTCACCTTTGACCAAACTTAATAACATTCTTGGAGAATTTTATATGATCTTGCTCATATTCTCACAACTCATTATTCTTTTTAATCTAATGAGAATTGCTTGTAGAATATTGCTATGTTTCCTTTGAATGAAGGTCACAATCAATTGAAACTTCAACATCTCTCTGTTAAGTTGCACCTTGAACCTTGCCAATTGAGTCTCCTTGCAACTCCATTTCTTTTTCATCATTTTTTTGTCATACTATACTCAAAGTCATTTGCACTTTTAGCTCTCAAACATGCCTCTAGCTTTACTTCTTGGCTTATCTAGAATATTGTTTCTCTTTAGGCTCAAATCTAGCTTCTGATAGAAGAGACAAAGTTGATGTCGTGAATGCTCTCCCTCAATGGCTTGAGTTACCAACAAAATCACCTAAAATATCAAGCATGAAGGAACAAATGATTAGTAGGGTCCATGCCAAAGCAATTACATCAATAGATAAAGTGGCCCATATCTTTTGTCTTGGCACAAATGAGGGTGAATTCTACCTATATCATACATTGGCAAACATAAACATGGGCACACTTTTGTAGTGATTTAGCCACACGAAAACTCTACCTAGGTGGTATAAATGGCTCATAATTTTGCCCAAACTCAACAAATGGTTTTAGTGGCATAAAATTCCACCTAGACTTATAAAAACTAACCTTAAGTGGATGAAAGTTCTACTCAAATGAACCAAGGCACACGTTCTACATGGCAAAACCACATTAAAGTTCCACTATGTTTTCAAAAGGTAGCATAAATGATCAAATGTTCTACCATGTTTAAACGGAGGACAAAAGTGATCAAAAGTTTCTCCTCAAGTTGATAACACTTGCCCAAGTGAAAAAAAGCGCCACCCAAAGTGGCGTGAGTGACTCGCCATACAAAAGTTAAAAGTGATGAGAATGAGCTAAAGTCCCACCCAAAAATGCAAAAGTAGCTTTAAGTATTCTAAAATTTCTCTAATGTCCAAAGCATCTTCTGCACACATCCATGGTAGTTATGCCATCACATATCTCCACTTGCGAACATTTGATTAGATTCAACCATCAATTTTCACTTTCAGCTTCAAAGTTGGTAAAATTAAATAAGTTGGCCATGAAAGCAAAAAACCAAGATCAAAGCACTAAACTTTAAGGTTCTCTATATGCAAGTTAAGATTCAACGAAAATGAGGGCCTATTTTTAAGCTGTGTTATTTTATTTTTCCTTTAGAATGAAATTTACTTTGCAATTTATTTCTTTCCAGCTTATCGATAACCTTTAAGAATTGTGCTTTGAAACTTGTTGGAATTAAAATAAGATTATTTCAAAATCTCAAAGGTGGAACATTTATAACTTATAAATAGGTGTTTTAAGCACATAAACATATTATTCAAGTTGGTTCACCTGTATTTGTAATTCTGTTGATTGAATTGAAACTAATAACTTTGTAAAGCTTTGCATTGATGTCATGTATATGCAACCTATCAATATATTTTCTTGAATCATGTATTTATGCTTTATCCAAATTGCCATTCTTTCAAATCTTGTTTTTAGCTAATCGGTAGTTCTTGTGGTTGTGTTTAGATAGTTTGTTTCTGTTCAATATCTGTGAATCTTAATTGCAAGAAATGATTGTTAACAGTCTGATGTATGTATATGAAACAAAAATATTAATACACAATCATTTTCATTTGTGCAAAAATCTCTCAATGAATCTTGTATAACGTGCATATTTGTACTGCATATTTGTACATCTTACCCGTAGTTTTAGTCTTAAGGTGCTACGCCTAAGAATCTAAAAAGAGATTCTACCTTACACACCATCCCATTTTGAGTTGTCTTGCAAAAGACAAATTCAAATATTTTGAGGTGGAGAAAGCAAAAACAGTTAAGTGTAATTACAATTTAAGCATGGAAGTGAATGATAAAGCAAGCCTGGCTCCATCTGCCAAAAAAAAAGTGTGCAGAACATCGCAAGTTTTCCAAAAGTGTGCATGGTCCAAAGAGTGGGAATAATTCTGCTTATTCTGCCAAACTAAAAAAAGTAAATGTGAAATGGCTGGATTGGCAGAAATTAATAAAAACTTTGCATGGTGCATGACGTGCAAAAGGGTTTACTTAATCAGCTCAAAAACAAAGAGAAATGTAAGTGCAAAAAGATTGGGAAATGGAACTTGTCTTCATAGGTTCATGTGGTAGAATGTCCCCTTGATCCATCTAGCAACATTAGCAAAATATTTCAGAAGAGGAAGGCAATGAGAAGTTGGAGACATTTTTTTATTGCAAATATTATAAAGAACATGAAGAGGAAACAAGGTTACATTTCAAATAATGAATAGTTTGGTAATACCCCTAAAATTTGCTGCTCAAATTGGAGAGATAATGGACTGCCAGTTCCAGTTGTGCTAGGGCCAAATTTGTGATAACAACAGTTTCACCCAAATCCAACAGTTCAATAATGACCAAAAAGAATGATGCCTCCTCCAACTCCCTCACAAATGCATGTGACAAAAGCAGTTTCACCCAGATCCAAAAGTTTCAATAACGGCCAAAAAAACATTCTTCCCACCTGCTTTGACATGTTGTAGTGCATTTTATCTCTGGCTGTTGTATATCTGATATGGTGGTTGCATTTGAAACGAAGAATAGTTTTGTCCTGTAAAGTGGCTGTTTTGCCCAAATCCAATGAGTCCTGTAACAGACCTTGATGGTTGAGGATCCCCTAATACACAAGGGATGCCTTCTTCTCTTGTTAAATGAAGACATGGCCCATTGTTGACACAGGTGTGTAGGAAGTGAGTAGCATGTGAATTCAATAGTTTTTATGTTGATGAAAGTAATAAAGTTCAGAGTAGCATAGCAATAGTTGATTATAGTAAACACATTTCATACCGTGCTCTTCAAAAATGCCCAAATTGAGGAAATAAATAGTGAAAGTGATTATTTTAAAACTTCCAAGCTTCTTTTCTCCATGCTTGGATTTTGAGGTTCAGTTGAAAAAAGCAGCTAAGAAGTTTCAAATAATCATTTCCTTTTCTTCCCTCAATTTGGGCATTTACAAAGAGTACAGTATGAAATGTGCTTACCATAATCAACCATGGCTACACTATCTCTGAACTTCATCTCACTTTCATCAACACATAAACTATTGAATTCACATGCTACTCACATCCTACACTCCTATACCTACAATGGGTTTTGTCTTCCTTTAATGAGTGAAGGTGTCCCCAGTGTGTTAAAGGATCCTCAATCATCAAGATCTGTTACAGTTCCACAGTCCAACAATGTGGCCGTATTAATAGGAAAATGCTATCCAGTTCATTCTCATTTATTGATATTCACTACAATGTTTTACAAGCAAAAAATTTGTGTATTTTCCAAACAACATAGCCATGACTTTCTAGATGAATCTAACCTCGAACATTTCAAATTTTATACAAACTAAGGATCATCTAAGCGACACTTTCCTAGTCACAGTGGAAGGTGTATTTTGTCAAAAACAATAGCATACATGTGTCAAAGAAAATGTGATATCTGTAATCCAAATAGACACTGGAAATGCAAGCATTCAAACTTGCCTTACCTAACATTAAGTTTCTTAACCGTTTGGTAGAAACAAATGTCAGCATTATGGCTTTGCATATTATTCTTCACATGCTGTGTAATCAAAACCAAAATGCAGGAACACAAAATCAGAAGTTACAAATGGATTTAACATGGAATTGAGCAACAAATAAGTGGGACACGATTGGTGATTTTGCAACAAAACTTCACTGAAGCATTCTGAACTTCAATTTGTTTATTTTCAAGTTTACACAGTCCATAATCTTTCTCTGGCCCTTTGGAAATAAATCCATGAATCAAAAATGAAGTAGGCTGTATGCCATTATCCAAGAAAGCTGCACAAGAATATATGAAGCATGAGAATGCTTTCAAGAAAATAAGAAAAATATGAGTGCAGAATCTTTTAAAAAATTAAAAACTCTAAGTCAAAAATTTCAGCCATTAATAATTCAAACAAAACAGTGTGTATGAAATCTTACCAAGAAGAGTGTGATGGATGCAAACATTCCTTCTTGAAGAAGTGTCCCATGGCCGCCAAATTCTTCCTCATCAACTTTCAACACAAGAGCATAATATACATAGATAATGCCTGAAGACAACAATAAAAATCTGAAAGGAGACGCATAATTAGGATTATTTAACATGGCAGCACAAGAAAATCCTAATTTGCTTTTACTATTCCAAAAAATATTGAAGGATTTAAATAATATCATTGTCTGGTATAAATCTAGTTTAATAGAAATAACTATATGTGAGCCAGCAGAATTGATATTCTGAACAGGTCGCCAAGTAGTTAGTTGTCTATTCTGTATTTTGAAGCATGGATGCAAAACTTTGAAATACTATTGACTTGCATGGTATATATCAAGGAAATATAACATTGCCAAGAATATGAAGAATGCATCTCCAGAATAGGCCATTGCACTTCAATGAAAAATCAGAAATGTGTTATCTAATTCTTATAGAAACTTGCACACACTCTTTGCCAGAAATTCAAATCAATGAAATCATTACATCAAGAATACAACCAGAAGGCTCGTCAACTCAACAATGGGGAGACATTTTTGGATTTTCTCAAATAGCCATAGATTTTTGTATCAACCCAGAGCAGTGAATGTTACTCTTATCCAGAAAACATAAAACGTAGCATCCATGAATCTTGAGAAACAGGATATAGAGTTACAAGATTAATGTCTATCACATTAGTTTGAATCCTATCAAGTTACCAGGTACCTCTTTATAAACAAGTTCGCAAAATGATCAAGAGATTGTAGTATTATTACTTAGCAATTGAAATGAGACATCTAACAATGCAGAAGTTAAAAGTTGTCATTGAACCTATATGGAGCAAGCAATGGCTTTTCAGCCATGTCTACACTGTACGTTAATAGAACCTGATGATTCTATGGCAATAGTCAAGTCTGTTAATTGAAGTTTGCACCCTTCTGGTACATTAGATATGCTAATAGCCTAATGCCATGTTTTGGAACCAAGTCAAAAGATTCAAAAGTATGAATCCTGAAAGATGGTACCAGAAGATCCTCAAGAGAAACGAATCAGAAAACTACAGGCAGATAAAGCTTTCATATTCAGTGTTTGAAATTTTTTTGAGCCACAAATTCATGAAGAACAGAAACACAATGCTTCAACAAGGCATTGGAAGAGGAAATATATGATTCTGAAATCGTAAATGATGCATGGTAGGTAATTGCAATGACAAGGATATGTTGAATGATTTAAAGCATAGTTGCAAAACTGACAACCCAGCAAAACTCGCCAGATCCAATTTTGACTTGGACTTGGCAAAACTTGGAAAATTAAATAAATACTGAAATTCATTAACTTAGCAAAACTTGGTGAGTTACTTTTGCAGCTGAGTAAATTGCACATTAACTTGGACCCAAAATTAACTAGTGAGTTAGGTGAGTACTTGTCAAATTTTGAAACTATGAATTAAGGTACTAAAAAGAACTTAAAATATTCAATGTTAAAGATCTTGGAATGCCTCTCTACTGTTCGGGTGTTGACATTTGAAGGAAAGTAGATAATATCTTTAGTTGACTAGGAAAATATGCACACGACTTAAAACATTCAATATGCTGGAGTGAATCCTAACTTGGTTCACTTTGATGCCAATCAAACATTAACAGATATATAACACTGTCAATAATTAGTAAGAGAGACTCATTTATTTTAACTGCCACGATACCCTGATAATTCACTATTGTTTGTGAAGGAACTAGAAAAAACTTAGTTACATTAAACTGAAAAAGAGGTTACATTATAAAGAAGAGACATAATACTGTAGATATTAATTATCTACCTATAATCTACCTACTGACTACTGTAGAAACAGTAAGTCTACCTAAACTAAATACATTGACCATTAAATATACATAATTTAATATTCTAACACCCTCCCTTAATGGTCAATCTGTCAAAAACACCAAGTTGCCCCCTGAATTTGACAAATTTATCCAGGCTCAGAGACTTGGTGAGAATATCTGCAGTCTGATCCGCTGTCGGAACATACTGCAACTGAACTGATCCGTCTTCTACCAGCTTGCGGATGTAGTGACAATGAAGCTCGACATGCTTGGTACGTTCATGGAAGACTGGATTTTTGGCCAGTTTGAGCACCCCTTGATTGTCAGTGTACAAGGGAGAAGGACCTGCTTGTGACATGTGCATGTCAGAAAGCATCCTGTGGAGCCAAACTGCCTCACATGCTGCTTTGACGGTTCCTCGATATTCTGCTTCAGTCGAGGAAAGAGCCACTGCCTGTTACTGGGTCCAGGTACTTTTTCTTATTTGTTGATGATTTCAGTCGAAAAATGTGGGTGTATTTTTTGAAACATAAATCAGATGTGTTTAGTACATTTCAGCAGTATAAGGCCTTGGTTGAGAAAGAAGCAGGTTCTCACATTGTTACTCTAAGGTCAGATAATGGGGGGGAGTTTTGTTCAGCTGACTTCTCTACTTTTTGTGCTAAACACGGCATCAAACGACAACTCACCACACCCTACACCCCTCAACTGAAATGGCTCGTTCTATGATGGCGTACAGAAATGTCCCCAAGAAATACTGGGCTGAAGCAGTTTATTTTGCTGTCTACCTCCTGAATCGGTCACCTACACAGGTTGTTAAGAAGATGACTCCAGAAGAAGCCTGGTCAGGACGTAAGCCTAAAGTGGGCCATCTGAAATTCTTTGGTTCTACCGCTCATGTATGGATTCCAGAAGCCAAGCGTGCCAAGTTGGACTCCAAGAGCCAGAAACTTACGTTTACTGGTTACAGCGACAATCACAAGGCATACAGGTTGATTGATGTGGAAACGGATCGTCTCATATTTAATCATGATGTTGTGATTGATGAGACTACTGGTCCCTTTGTTCCTACAACCAGCCCTGAGAATCAGCCTATGAATTTTCCTGATGATGGTGTTCATCTTCCTCTTGGTTCCCCTGACGGGAGGGCTTCAGAGCATTCTGACTCTGAAGATGAGGAGTCTACCAGTCATGATATAGCACCACCTGATCTTCCTCAAGATTCACATCCAGATGACGTTGTTCCAGACATCCCAGCAGATGTTGTTTCTCCTACTTCAGATGTTGGTACTTCTACTCGTCGGACATCAAGAAAGAGTAAATTTCTGCCTCCAGAGTGAATCTGAACATTGCCCTTACTGGCAACGGTGTACTCTTCGCCGCCTCCAAAGATCACTGAATCAGTGAATGGTTCATATTTGGTGAACCAATCTCGACGATGAGTAAAATGCCGAGAAGCCCCTGAATCAATATACCAGGCAGAAGATTGGACTGGATTTGCAATTCTCTTGGCCATAAAAGCATAGAATGCAGACTCTTTCTGCTCAGTGTGCTCTACGACATGTGCCTTTTGTTGAGACCCTCCCTGCTTCTTTTGTGTAGAAGCCATCCGAATTCGACAATCAGCCTTCATGTGACCATATTTATGGCAATAATTGCACTAAACGTTCTTTTTCTTCTTGCTGTCCTGTGAAGAACCAGAGCCTTTCGGCTGAGAAGATTGAGCCTTCCCTTTGTTCTTAGCAAAAGATTTGGCAGAGAACGCTTGCTCTGTGGAGGTGGAACTGGTACTGCTTCCAAACTGTTGTCGCCAGCGATCCTGCTGCAAGAGCTTGTTGCAAAGATCTTCAAATTTGAGATCAACATTGGTGGAGGTGATATTTAGCGTCTCGATGAAATGCTCATACGAACGCGGAAGACTCTTCAGAGTAATGATGACCATGTCCTCTTCCTCCATTGTTCGACCAATCGCCTCCAACTGATCACGAATGTCCTTAATCTTCGTGAGATGTTCCTGTAAGGACATTTTCTCATCCATCATGATGGAAAAGAGCATGTTCTTGAGAAAGAATGCTCTACTCTTGTCGGAGGTTTCATGGAGAGCCTTCAAATGATCCCAAATTTCTAAAGCAGTTTTGCCAGACGGTACCTGAGGTAGCTGCTCATCTATGACTGAGAGTTTGATGAGCATGACGACTTCCCAGTTGCGTTCATCCCATTTGTCCTGGTCCTTTCCGACTACAGTGGGACGAGTTGAGTTCCCCAAAACGATCTGATCGAGGCAACGATATTCGAAGATTGTAATCATGCGTTGCTTCCAAGTGTTATAATTCTTCCCGTTAAACTTCTGGCTACTTTCGAGCATGATATTCGTCAGAGATGTCATCACGTACCTTGAGGTCAAACTGGTGAAGGCAAAACAAAAATTAAAAAACGCTCAAATTCAAAGATGAAACCCTAGCACGGATTTTGAGGCACGTTGATGACGAAATCCAGAAGATCTAAAGAGTACCCAAAAAAGAATGTTGAAAACCTAGAAAATTTTCTGACTACCCAGAAAATTTCATCAACACCCAATTGCACAAATTTTGAGGCACGAACTTCGAGACACCCAAAAAAAATGACAACCTAGTTGAGATCGCAGAAAACCCACCAAGAATATGGTCTCAGAAAAAAAAATTTGAGTTGAGCAAACAAGTGAAAACCCTAGTTGACGGTACGGAACCCTAAGCGGCCATTAAAAACCAAAAATTTGCAAAAAACAACTCGAAATTGTCTGAAAACACAGCACACTGAGGGCAAAACCCTAGGCGACCAGAAGAAAGACAAAAACGCATCCAAGAATGGTCAGAAAACTGAAAAAAACGCGCTCAGATTTGTATGCAAAAAACATGGGTTAAAAAACACAGAAACGCGGCCAGAAAGGACTTGAAATCGCGGCCAAGAGAAGTCGCGACCAAAAGAAATGGCATTTTCAGAAATACGCGCCCTTAACAAAAGCCACGAACTGTTATTTTGAGCAGAGAATCACAAAAAGTGCGCCCAGAAACGCGTCATACAGAAGTCGCGCCTGCAGGAAGAAACGCGGGCCACGAACAGCAGAGAAATGCGACCAAGGACAAGCAAAAAACGCGTCCAATCTGATGAAAAAACGCGCGCCCAAGTTTTTCACGAAAAACCCACGAATTTTCAACCGAGGGTTTCAATTTTCTGGGAAAAGAAACCCACGAAAATCTCCAATAGAAGAACCCTCGAATTTTTATAACCAAAGAGCCCACGAAAAAACAGAGGGAATCAATCAAGCAATTTATAGAAGACCAATTACCAGTGACTTTGATACCATGTTCTAGAAGGAACTAGAAAAAACTTAGTTACATTAAACTGAAAAAGAGGTTACATTATAAAGAAGAGACATAATACTGTAGATATTAATTATCTACCTACTGACTACTGTAGAAACAGTAAGTCTACCTAAACTAAATACATTGACCATTAAATATACATAATTTAATATTCTAACAACTATATTATTAGAGAAGTTAAACAACTTAAGGCTACTCCAAATCACATTGAAATGCTGCTGAAATCAAATAATCAGCTTGGAAGTTTCAAATAAACAATTCCTAACAAAGGATATTAAGTGGTATACAGGATTATATTGGGCATGGATGATACTGACATGGGAGGTCTACATCAAGCTAGACTTTCGACTTGGACTTGAGAACCATACCATGGTCTAACAAAATGTGAGTTACAGTGCACTGGCATCTTTATAGAACCTGAATATAAAGCAGGAACAAACTTGGTATGTGAGGCAATTTTCCACAAAGAATTCTAGAGCACGTTGACATACAACAAAAGAAACCTTCTACTACTTTCTATGATAATCCAAGTTGCATTTAGCATATAGAGGTGCATCATTGATTTAATATAGAGAATGTTTAAGATGGGGAATTGAAAATGTCATGTGGCAGACAATGTTCATCAAACCACTTTGCAACAATCATAAAAGCACCCTTCTAATGCATGCATAAATCATGCTAAAGGATGTCATCAAACAGCTAAAGTTTTTAAAAGACAGGATCTGTTTATGGTATTTGAAGTTTCTATAAAAGAAGGTTACTTGTGTCCAAAGCTAACTTTCCATCTTTCATATATAGCAACCTATTATTTACTTAGTTTTACTAGTCATTACCAACTTACGTGGTTCAAGCACCAGAATTTTATGCAGGTGGAATAAACTATAATGTATTCCAAACCTAATTTTAATTTCTCAAGCAGATTTTCTTCAGTTTGATGTCTGTTTCCTATCTTTTTCTACTGCCTTTGGCAATTTTCTGCCGGTTTTCTGATACATTATGTGTTTTAACTTTTTCAACACTTCGTACAAGCATTTTAAAGCATCCCTTTGACCCTCAAGAAATATTGTGACATGACCTGTAATTTTTTCTGTTCTAAGGATTCCCAATTCTCTTTTACTTTGACCCTCAAAAAATATTGTGACATGACCTGAAATTTTTTCTGTTCTAAGGATTCCCAATTCTCTTTCACAAAAATCATGTTAAGCTCATTCTTTTACAGATTATATAGGTAGGGCAATGTCATTGACAAGTAATAACTAATAGAAGCAATGTTAAACTTCGCTGTCAGAAGTCCTGTCTCTTGGAACCAAAAAAATGAATCATCCAATTTTATTCTATTTTTTTTCTTCCTTTCCTAATGATAAATCAGAGTATGATCCAAAACATTGACACAAAAATCACCTATAGAGTTATTACCAGAAGCACTCTATCATTGACATGGACTGTAGAAATTTCATGTCCATTACTAATTATATCATATACTGAACAGAGTCAGCATATGAGCAGGTCCATTAATTCAGTTGTGAATTCAGATGAATCCGTATGTGATCCCCTCATTCTTTGGATGAGAAATCTATTATCTTAAGCACATGAACTACAGATTGTCTTTCTTTTCTATCATTAATTTATTTAGGCAGAATGCTTGAACATTATAGCTGCTAGCATATGAGCAGTCCTTAAGTCAGCTATGATCCCCTCGGTCTTCAGATGGGGAATCTATTTATTTTTAAGCACATCAATTGCAAACTGTCATTTTTTTCTATCATTAACCTTTCTGGACAGAGATTCTGAATACTAATGCTGCTTCCTTTTACCTCTTTAAGGAATGTACATTTTCATATGTGAAAATTGTTTCATGTCATTTCACATATATTAAATTGGCCAATGAAACTAACGCAAAGTAATTTGCAGTTTAATAAAGATCCCTTTAATAGTCTAAGATGACAAACTATCCAGTGAAGTCAGTTTCTAGCTGGTTCAAATGCAAGAAATGTTGGATCAGTTCATAGACTCACAAGTTAGTGTTTTGCAATAACATGGGTAGAAGTAAAGAAGCCAGATAATTTGTCTTACAGTTATAATCACTTTGGCTAGCTGAAGCTCAACAATTATAAATTCATATCTTAAACAGTAAAATCTCGTAGCAATCTGTAATATTTTTCCTTTGAGACAACTAGCTTTTTTGGATATTAGATTTAGTAGATTGAGAAAAACAGCTTTGTCATGTGTATCTTATTACATTTGAATGTCAAAACAGTACATAGCCATTCTTTGTCGTCTGACCAATGATGGTGAGTGATGTCACTAGTCAGATTTTGGTTAGTCATTATAGGTATTTGTGTTTAATAAAAGTGGGTGTTGAACAGTTGTCCAACTGACGCACTTCCATGGCCAACTTTATGTTGGTTACAACAAAATGTTGAGGGAGCTGCATTGATTATTTTCCTGTAAGTATTGTTGTCCATATACTGGAGATTTGTACAATACATGGTATATAATATATACACCAGGTTCTTATTCTTATCTCCAAGCTATTCTATTTATATATGTTTCATTCTGGTTTGATTGTGCCTATTTTTTCATATTGCTATGGTACAGTTTCTAATCCATATGTAGTGTTAATCAAAGCTAAATATCTTTAGTAATTAAGGATGTGCTAAAAAAAGGTATTGGTATTAAGAACATACACAACTATCCAAATAGCACCAACTAAGGGAATAACACCCCAAATGAGACCACATATAAGTGCAACGGCTTGTCGAATCCAGTGCAGCACATCTCCTAATTGGTCCTGCATATTAAGATGATTGTTAAAATAGGATACAGAATTAATAGATTGCCAACAACCAAAAAGTGACCATAAGTTAAGAAGAAAGTATGCTGGTTGATTAACAGCAAATAGCTACTATCTTGCTATCTTAACTTTCTAGCATATAGTCATTAGAATATTAAATATTAATCTACAATCCTGTCATCAATCATCAATACTGAAAGTTTCCTTAAGAACAGCTACATTCAAATTTCAAAATATATTTCAGGCTTCAATAACATCTTTCAACCAGTTGTATAATTTTTGTCAGCATAGAGTTATTCAAAACACTAAGTAAAGACTGTTACAGGAGGATAAAGGGAAATAAAGATACATCAGATCACTACCAATATTGATTATTAAGATTAAATAAATCTCTCTAAACTCTCTCTTCTAGTTTGAAAATCTTCTATTTTTTATGGCTAGACACGCCTTACTTGTATTGAGTGCTTATTAAGGATTCTTCTTTCCAGAGAAGTAAGAACTTTTGGAAGCACTCAGTGTCCGCATGTACAATAGGAGCAAAAACTTTTGGAAGTGCTCGGTGTTCACATGTACAATAGGAGCCAAATATGGCAAAGTGGCAGATGCACTCAAGATACTGATCAGGTCAGGTTTGTAGATATTTAATTTCCTTATCTTAAGTTGGGTTATAATAATGCTCTGCATAGAAAAAAGGTTCAATTTGATAAAACCTTCTCTAAATTAATAAGAAAAGATAGTCCAATATCCATGTTACTTACAGCAAAGTTAATGATAGTAGTCTCTGAAAATAATGCAGTATTTTTAATATTGCTTATGCTAATATTTCTAAATATTTTATAGATTGGAAGTTTCTATGCATACATTCCAGTTGAGTTTCATTAGAGCTAAGCAGAGTTTAGACTCTTCAAAGAAGGTAAAATGGTTGTGCCAAAGCAAACAAAATTGGAGGTGGTGTTTCACAAAGCCTCGTCTAGGTATTTTCCCTTACAAATCTCCAAATATATTACAAGCAAATGCTGGTGTTTTTCCAGTGAATGTTGCAGCTCATAGGGTCTATCAACACTTTCTTCTTCAACAGCTACACTTTAAATTTCTACAGGGTCCAACAGGAGGGACTTCTTTTCCTTCTACCCAGTGTTAAGTGCCCATGGTGGAAGCTTAAATGCATGATGAAAGCAGAAGACTCATCAGCAAGCTTGGATTACTCAAAAGACTGCCACATGCTTCAAGATCCTGTGGGTAGAATAGAATGACCATTGTCCTCCCTAACAGCAGATCAGAGCTCATAATCAACACTATATTTCTCATTTTCACTCCCACAAGGTGTTCCCATCTTGAATGTTGAGAAGTTCTTCTTCAGTCCTTGTCACGAGAGTATTTTGGTGATAGTTCTGATATATCCTACTAGTCAGAGATGCATTCCACATGACAATCTCAAGGACATCATCTATCATCATTCAGTGAATAGCATATTCAGGTGTTGTTTGTAATTGTTATTCATCCTCAACACTGGTTCTCTTGATTCTTGACCATTGTATAATTTATGCATGATATCTTTCATTTTGGGGTTTACAATACCTTTTCAGCTTTCTATTTAGTTAAAGCTGTCTGCTGTATTTTTGTTTAAATGGAACTTGGATTTCGTACTCCCTCCGCTGCTTTTACTTCCTGATGTACTTAAAATCCCATTGCCCTATTTTGGTCATTTGTGTGCATGAATATCACTTTTATCAGTGCCACCAAACACTCAATTTAGACATTTGTGCATAGATACTAAATTTTGTCTTGCAATGATATGTGATGGATGCTGGTTTTGATTATTTTCCTCCAACTCCTGAAGATTTCTGTTATAATTGATCAAGGTGTCAGCTAAGATTCTATGATCTGCAAATCTTCTGCTCAGTTGTGGCCTGTTCAGCCCACTATTAATTCAAGTGTCAGCACCAAGACTTATACCCATGACACCAGTGCTGGATCCTTCATGCATTAATGCCCATCACCACATGCTATAACACATTATGTCCGACAATTTAGTATGTTGGACCCTGGAAGGCTCCTAGAATCCAGGTCAATAATCTACCTGGTTCTTTATAATGTAATAGTTTCCCATTCCCCCCATAATAACAGATGGATTCTTCAACAGTATTTATATCTTACTGATTTTCATGAGATTCAGCCCATATCTTCCAAGTTCTCTATACTAATTATATGGGAATAAGGAGGTTTCTGGTTTGGCATTGTTAAACAGTGATTGCCCCTCATGTCTCAAAGACTTGTACTCTGTGGAGAACCTTCCATAGAAAAGAAATATTTTGCTTGCCTTTCCATGACAAAATTTTGAAAAAAAAAATCATTTTTTGAGGCAAGGGATCCAAAGTTGATGCAGGGGCTCTCATGGGAATGTTAAAACGAGTATTGGACCTGGGTACATCTTTTGTTAATCCATTCTAATCGACATCATCTGAAACACATGGTATGTGTAAGGCATCTTCATAAAAATTAAAAAATGTTTCTACTCGCCCTTCTGTACATCATATGTGTGGTGTCTAGCAACACAGAAGTCTTTTTTATGAACTCTTTACCTTTTATGAGGCTTTAGTCATCACAAAGTTATTCCTTTAGGGGCTCCCAAATGATTATATTTTATAGTGTCAAGGGAAAAACCCAGATTCAGAAACTCCTTCAAGTGTTACACATATGGAGTTCTTGAAAAGGGATTTGAGGAAAAATGATAGATTCTAGAGGACAAGTACATCCTTCATTTTTCATCTACCATTCCTTGTTTAGATTGCTTGGAGGGGAAAACCCACATTCATTAACTTTTTCATGTGTTATAGAAATAGGTTCTTGAAGGAGGATTTGCAGAAACAATGGTACATTCAAGAGGGTATGTTCCCCTCCTTTCCTATCTGAATTGACCAAAAGTCCTGGCTATTGGTATTTACATCAAATTTCAGGGGCTACTGCAAACTTTCCTCCATCAATAAAGCAGGATTACACCCGAATTCCAAAATCCTCCAAAACTAGATACCAGAGCTAGGTCTATTCACTGAAATTTTGGCAGCTAGGTCAGCTGCTACTGGATAGAGGAATACTATCAAGTGATCATTATTTCTTTACTCAAATTTCAACTCAGAAGAGTGAGGAGAAGAAATCCTTGCAATTCTGTGCTGTCCATATAATCCTGCCTCCTATATCAACCGTAACCATCCCAACTAGCATAATATATAACAGCTGATATACATTTGAATATGTAAAGTCAACAAGGCAAAAACTAAATCAAAACAAAACAGCCGCTAAATAATCCAGAATGCTCATTTAGTGATGCCATTAGCTGAATAACAGCCTCTCATACACAAGTGATATTATAGCATCTGATATACATTTGAATATGGAAAGTCAACAAGGCAAAAACTAAAATCAAAACAAATCAGCAGCTAAATAATCCAGAATGCTCATTTACTGATGCTATAAGCTGAAAGTGTACATTACGCTAAAGAAAAATATAATTCAAACTTCTCATTGATCAAATGCTAGACTCTATAAGTGGAAGTAAGTCAGAAATTTACATTAGAACAGATTTACGATTCCAACTAGCCCTAATAAATTATATAATTCTAATAAATCAAGCAATTCACCTCATTTGGGTCTTACTCGTTATACTTTGGCTTAGTCAAAAAATGTTTAAATCTGCCTATTTAACGAGCTTGAGATCCCAGTAATCCTAAAAGTACCTATTTCTCTGTTGAGCTGCTGAAAATGCAGTCAAACCTGTTGATCTTCACATAATACCTTAATGGAGATTCTCAACGTTCCAATCAAAAGACTTGATTGAAGCCCTAATTAACAGTTCTTCCATTTTAGGGTTTTCTCAAATACCATCCCAATTTCAATCCTGTGATGCGGCTCATCTTTAACATAGCTTATAATAAACTGGGCAGTCTTAAGAGTATAACCCATATTCCTATCCCCGTCACTTCAATCAGGAAACCCACAAATCTAATGAGTATAAGGAGAGACTGTGGTTAAATGTGGATTCAAGTCTGACACATGTTTACAAATCTTGCTAATATGGTCCAAGCTTAGCCCACAAGATGTACCAATCCAAATCAATCGAGAAACAGGGCAAACGTATTTAAATTTAGAATCAACCGAATTCAGCCAATATTTTACCTGCGTTTAAAAACGATACTTTTTACCAATTAAGGTGACAGGTAAAGACAAACAGGAGAAACGGAATTAAAAGCTTGAAGAGTCAAGAAATACTGAATACCTTATCCCAAGAAGCCTGTGGATCCAACAATTTGGAAAAGGAAAAAGGTGCAACATCTCCATTGTGCTGCTGTTGATGAAGCTTCGCTGACTTCAAAGATGTTGATTTTTCTTTCATGTTGCCTACTACCAAAATCGATTTCCACGCAGCCCAACAAGCCTTCTGAAACAGATTCACTTTCCCAGCATCCCTGCCTTCCTACACAAATTGTCGGGTATCGACAATCGGCCAGGAAAAAAGGAAGCAGCGAGAGAACTAGTATTTTTTCTTCAAGCGCTAAAACCATGCGCTTTCAAAGGTTTTACCAAAAATTATAAATATGGCTATTAATATGTATGAAACAGATCTAGGACATTAGAAAAAATCTAACCTTAAGCTCCAAAAACCAAGCGGTCGGCCTATTGCAGCCAATCAAACAACAGTTAATCGGTAGTAACCTCTAAGCATAGCATAAGAGCCTCATTAGAATGCTATATTGCCTAGTATTATTGGGCAGATGCTTGTTTGCTTTCGACAGGACCCTGGCTTCTGTTCAAGTGCAGAAGCATTGGTCAGAGGTCTTAGTGGGCTCTGGTTAATAAATTAATAAGTATCTAGGTGACAGGTTG
The DNA here is from genome assembly GCA_007115665.2 of Sequoiadendron giganteum. Classification (NCBI taxonomy): domain Eukaryota; kingdom Viridiplantae; phylum Streptophyta; class Pinopsida; order Cupressales; family Cupressaceae; genus Sequoiadendron; species Sequoiadendron giganteum. Next base: position 7,566,139 of record CM021106.1, on the reverse strand, counting down.
CATTTGGAGGCATTCTACAACATAGCAGGAACGAAATCGCTTTGTGAGCACCCTAACTGAAGTTAAGGGAAGCATCTAACATGTTTGACCTTGATTGATTCTGTATTTGTTTTAATTATATATTTACTTAATAAATATTAAACTTTATTGCTCCCTAAGGTTTAATTATTATAATCTGCACCTTTCCAACTAGTGATTTTGTTATCTTTTATTCATAAATTAATTATTTTACAAATGTAAACTATAGTGGCTATTTTCATACAACGTTGTATGTGTAAGACATTAAATTAGATTAGTATAATATGTCATGGTAAATTCCAGTCAAGTTATGTTGATAGGATTCATAATAGTTAGTAACTTTCACATTATAATTTTACCATTTCTCGTGAGCATATTCATGTTTATAAAATATGGAGTAAAAATTTTCAAATACACAAATATGAGTTTATGAGTTGTAAAAATTTGAAGTTTATTTCTTGGTGGATTTAGACATAAAAATTGTGATTTTGTATCATTTTTTGTTGTTTTTTGTAGAAATGATTCTCGTGTGTTTCTAAATGTTTGCAAAGGGTGGATTTCATTTTGAGTTAAAACATTAAGAAATTACCAAGTTGATCAAATCATTTCCTACATAATCCCATGAGAAAAAAGCAACCATACAAGCTTACAAAATAATTACAATGCAAATATCAAAGACATGCCAAAAAGTTATGTACGAGTTATACCTTAGGACAACTCTCAAGAGGGAAAAACCTAACCTCCAAAAGCATCCACACTCAATGTATTATTCGGCAATGAAAACATTACAATACACTTACAAAGTCTCCATGAATATTTTGAAACATCAAACTCCCCCAATTCATCTTCCATGTGTCCAAGCATGTAACCAAACATATCATTTCATGCTTCACATATACACTCAACAAGAGAGATCAATACAATGACAACCAAGTCAAACAACCAACTAGCCAACGAGTCAAATAATCAACCTTATGATGCAGTTCAGATTTCAAATGTCTTATCAAATAGATGAAATTTGTAGCTAACAAAATGAGGAACCAACTTCAATTTCACAAATCTCATTTCACTGTGCAAACTCACAACAAATTCAGTCACAGTTTAAATTTTACAAACAAGAATCAAATTTCACTAGTCTACAATTTTCAACCATAAAAAATAATTCTATTTGTTTTCAAAATAAAGATTTCCCTTGTTCAATTTGTTATCATCTCTATCAAATTTTGCTCTTCAAAGTTGACATCACCTCTTGTATCGGCCTTTTCCTAGACAATGATTCTTATTCCTTGGTCAATTATGTTCTTTGTGCATCCCCTGTTATTCTTGGTTTTTGTGTGGCAATTTCTTTAGCTTCTTACTATCCACTCTTCAAATTTATGCATTGCCTTCTTCCTTCACACCATTTCCTGCCTTTGTTTTGCCAAAACTATGGTAATTTTGTTGTTGTCCACCATTTCCCACGTGCCCTTTTCCTTCTTGTAGCTGCACTTTGATTATCTTATCATATTTTTTGCCTGGACTTCATTTGTTATTGCCCTTTCAAATTTCCACACCCCTTATCAATGTATGTATGTGTTTGCTTTGATTGCTATTTTCTTCACATAATTCTACCTCCTCTAATCTCCATGTTGACCCTCCATCTTCCTAATCACCTTATCTTCCTATTCTATGTTGTGTGCCCTTGTTTTCTTTGTCTTTTGTTGTTCGATAAAAAATTAAAACTCTTCATGTGCCCCTCAACCTTCCATGCCTTTTCTTAATCTCTCCTTTCTTTGAGTTTTTAATCATTCATGAAACTCAAAGATAATAATTTTAATTTTCAGGTAACTGACATAGAATTTTAATTGCATGGATAATTAGTTGGAAAAAATTGGGAATTAAAGATAATTCATTATTCGAGTTTGATACTACCAAGAGTGTCACGGGTGTCGGCAGGTAGAGTGTCATAGGTGTCAGCATGCGAAAAATGCGAAGTGCTTCGTTTTGCCCAAAAAATTGTCCAAACGTGTGTTATGACCCCCTCAAGTCCTCTACAAAAGGATTTCGCTCCAACCCTCATAAATTTTGAAAAATTAAGCTTTTCGTAAACCAACAACACACTTTCGATATTAACAACACAAATTTATGACATTAATTTCTCCCAAACAGTGAAAGATATAACTTTGATTAGTTTTGCACATTCGACATGGTAACTCCAAGAATGCCCTTGCGAAAGGATTCTACTCTAGCTCTTACGAATTTTTGGAAATAAATTTCACAAAATTACCTACAAAGTGTCAAAACTGCAAATCGTTGAAAGTTTGATTCTTGCAATTCTTTGTTAACTCTGAAGTTTGATGATGCCAAGAGATTCCAATGACCACCAAACTAAAACAAAACTAAAAGCCAAACCTGAAAATGTTTTTAGGTGATGTTGATTGCCAGTCCCATGTGCCCCTTTCCTTTTTGTAGTTGCACTTTGATTCTCTTATCATATTTTTTGCCTAGACTTCATTTGTTGTTGCCCTTTCAAATTTTCACACCCACTATCAATGTATGCCTATTTTTCTTTGATTATTTTTTCTTCACATAATTCTACCTCCTCTCATCTCCATGTTGCCCCCCATATTCGTGGTCGCCTTATCTTCCTATTCTATGTTGTGTGCCCTTCTTTTCTTTGTCTTTTGTTGTTCAATATTAAATTCAAACTCTTCCTGCGCCCCTCAACCTTCCACACCTTCTCTTAATCTCTCCTTTTTTGAGTTTTTAATCATTCATGAAACTCAAAGATAATAATTTTAACTTTCAGGTAACTCACATAGAATTTTAATAGCATGGATAATTAGTTGAAAAAAATAGGAATTTAAAGGCAATTCATTATTCGACTGTGACACTACCGGGAGTGTCACGGGTGCCGGCAGGTGAAAAATGCAAAGTGCTTTGTTTTACCTAAAAAAAATTCCAAACGTGTTTTATGACACCCTCAAGTCCTCTGCAAAAGGATTTCGCTCCAACCCTCATAAATTTTGAAAATCTAAAGTTTTCGTAAACCAACAACATACTTTCGATATTAACGACACAAATTTAAGACATTAATTTCTCCCAAACAGTGAAAGATATGACTTTGACTATTTTTTCACATTCAACATGGTACCTCCAAGAATACCTTTGCAAAAGGATTCTACTCTATCTCTTACAAATTTTTGGGAATAAATTTCACAAAATTGCCTACAGAGTGTTGAAACTACAAATCGATGAAAGTTTGATTCTTGCAATTCTTTGGTAACTCTGAAGTTTTGTGATGCCAAGAGATACCAATGACCGCCAAACTAGAACAAAATTGAAAACCAAACCTAAAAATGGTTTTAGGTGATGTCAATTGCCAGTCTGCCCAGATGCTCCTGCATTAAACATGTCGAGTAGGAATTTTTATGAGTAGGACTCACAAAATAGATTTGAGTAATATAAATACCCTTTTAGGTTGTAAACAACTTGTAGTAAACTCCATCAGTGAATTAGGTTGAGAGAATTTCTTCTTCCGCCTCTTCCAACATTTATCGGGGCATGCGTCATCTTCCTCCAGCAATGTTGCACTCCACTCTTCCTTCCCCTCGTGGACTCGTGTCCACCATGAATCGGCCTCCTCCACCAAATACTCTCCACTCTCCTCTCCTCCTTTGTGGGTTCCAACCCATCGCAAACCAACCACCTCCACCAAGTGTTGCTTGTAACATCCACTACAACTCCTATATGCAAATATGTATTATCTAGACTCCAATCTGCAGCCACATCAAAATTTTCCATCTGCATACTCTCTTATTTCTCTACATCCCCTTCTAATTTCACCAAATTAGATAAATAATTATAACAAAAATTTACTCCATTCCTTTCTACTATTCCAACTTCCTTTTCCTCATCCTTCGTTGCAACATTCTTGCACTCCATCGAGCTTCAACATCTTCAGTCACTGTTGCAGCACTTACATCCTCTTTCCCATTCTTTTCTTCTTCTTTCTTTATGCCTTCCTCATGGAATTTCTTCGCTACAACTTCTTCATTTACTTTGGTAGGGGCTGCTCTCACATCTTTCTCTTTCCATCTTGAGCTGCAACACTCATTTATTCTATTCTACTTTCCATTGTCATATTTCTTCTTCTCATTCCTCTTTACCAATCTCCTCTCACTTTTCCCAACATTCTTTTCCAATTTTTTAATCCTCACCTCGATCTTTCCCACTTCCTCATGGACCATTTGTCCCATCTTCTCAAACTTCTCATTTTTTACCTTCTCCCAATATTGTTCCCAAAACAATATTATTGTGTGTCTCCTCATGACCCAACCATCTTGTCTACTACAATCTTCCACAACTCACTTCACTTCATGACTTCCAACTCTCAATTGCTCAGGGCTTCTCTACCTACAACAATCCTCTTGAGCTCTCCACAATCGCTTGACAATTGTGCAAATTGAATCACATTCGACGATTTGTTCACACAACTTCATCTGCAAGTCCTGGTGGATCCTCTCCACTCTCAAGACTACCTGCTTAGATTCCAATTGACACAGTTTAGATTTTTAATGTCTTATCAAACAAATGAAACTTGTAGCTAACAAAATGACGAACCAACTTCAATTTTACAATCTCATTTCACCATGCAAACTCACAACAAATTTAGTCACAATTTAAATTTTACAAACAGGAATCAAATTTCACCAGTCTACAATTTTCAACCATAAAAAATAATTCTATTTATTTTCAAATTAAAGATTTCCCTTGTTCAATCTGTTATCATCTTTATCAAATTTTGCTCTTCAAAATTGACATCACCTCTTGTATCAGCCTTTTCCTGGACAATGATTCACATTTTCATAGGTTAATTTTATTCTTTGTGCATCTCATGTTCTTCCCAGTTTTTGTGTGGCGATTTCTTTAGCTTCTTACTATCCACTCTTCAAATTTGTGTGTTGCCTTCTTCCTTCACACCATTTTCTGCCTTTGTTTTGCCAAAACTATGGTATTTTTTCTAGTGTCCACCATTTCCCATGTGCCCCTTTTCTTCTTGTAGCCGCACTTTGATTCTCTTATCATATTTTCTACTTAGACTTCATTAGTTGTTGCCCTTTCAAATTTCCACACCCCCTATCAATGCATGCATGTTCTACTTTGATTATTTTTTCTTCACATAATTCTACCTCCTCTCATCTCCATGTTGCCCCCCATCTTCATGGTCACCTTATCTTCCTATTCTATGTTGTGTGCCCTTCTTTTCTTTATCTTTTGTTGTTCAATGTTAAATTCAAACTCTTCCTGTGCCCCTCAACCTTCCACGCCTTCTCTTAATCTCTCCTTTTTTTTAATTTTTAATCATTCATGAAACTCAAAGATAATAATTTTAACTTCCAGGTAACTCACATAGGATTTTAATTGCATGGATAATTAGTTGGAAAATTTTGGGAATTTAAAGACAATTCTTTATTTGACTTTGACACTACTAAGAGTGTCACGGGTGCCGACAAGCAGAAAATGTAAAATGTTTTTTTTCACCTAATTTTTTTCCCAAACATGTGTTATGACCCCCTCAAGTCCTGTGCAAAAGGATTTCGCTTAAAACACTCATAAATTTTGAAAATCTAAACTTTTCGTAAATCGACGACACACTTCCAATATTAATGACACAAATTTATGACATTGATTTATCTTAAACAGTGAAAGATATGACTTTGATTATTTTCGCACATTTGACATGGTACCTCCAAGAATACCCCTATAGAAGGATTCTACTCTAGCTCTTATGGATTTTTGGAAATAAATTTCACAAAACTACCTATGGAGTGTCAAAACTACAAACCGGAGAAAGTTTGATCTTCTTTCAATTATTTGCTAACTCTGAAGTTATGTGATGCCAAAAGATTCCAATGACCACCAAACTAAAACAAAAGTAAAAACCAAACCTGAAAATGTTATTAGGTGATGTTGATTGTCAGTCTGACTGGATGCTCTTGCATCATCTTAACAACTAAACATCTGGTTTCTTCTATAGATTCAAACTCACACAAAACAACCAAGTGGTAGGGTAAAATCATGAGTAAACAAAACCATTCACCCCAACATTTACTCTTTGGTACCAAGTTTTATTAATATTAAATATTTCTTAATGTGCAACCCACAAATAAAATATCTAACCAATATCACATACAACTTTACAAGTGGGCCCAAATAAATATTTGATGTGGCTAGGGTGATCCCACAATACTGGTTTACAATTTTTGGCCAAACTGGACACTGAACTGATTTTTTTAACTAAATCTTCACTTTCGAGCACCTATAGCGGCTAAACCGTGATGAATTTGAAGATGATGCAAACTAGTGATTTGTGACATTTTGTTTGTAGATTCTAAATATATTTTTTTCAAAAAAATTGGAATCAAATTGCACTTATTTTTCCATCTCCTTTGAAAACTAGTTTTTTTCAGTAAACACCATTTTTAAGGAGTGATGCTCACCGTATAACACATAACCTTTTTTCCATAAAGGATTAAATTCTCTTTTTTTTCGAATTTAGATTTGTAACTATGATATCTAATGCTTCCAATTGGTTTCATAGTGTTTTATTGAATATTTTTTCCTTAATCAAATTTCAAAGTCAAACCAATTACAATTCAGACATAGGCAAACCGTATAACACAACTTTTTTTGTATGTATCAAAATTCAATTTATTTATTTTGTTGGATCAAGGACTTCAATATCTGGTGCATTCATATTTTTCAAAAAAAATTGATAACCTTCTATTTTTCCACATGTGTAGAACAAAGAGTTTGATTTTTGGTGAAAAACCTACATTCACAAGAAATAAAAAATAAATATAATAATAAAACTAAATTTATTTAAAATTATACTTTTTGGTAAGCTTATAATAAGGACTACATGCTTACAAAAAATAAATTTTAAATGAATTCATTTGATCCCCCAAAAGGTAAATCAAAAGTGGTTTTTTATCAGCATTTTGATAGGTGTAAGGGAGACTCTGTTATAGGTATGGTTTAAAACTAGCGGGGTTCTATCCAAGGGGGTTTGATCTGAGGTGGTTTGATGAAATCCTCTTCAATTGGAATCCTTAAAATGGAACTTTTTAAGACTTAAATCATTATATTTTCTAAAAATATGTGATTTCAGCAAAAATCAGAATCTTTTAGAAATTGTAAACCAGCATTGTGGGATCACCCGCTAAACACATTTCTAAAGATGCACAATAAATAAATATGTATTTTACAATTAAAATAATTATGTTTTTATGCAAAATGTACAACACCCTTTTTTCTAACCTTCTCTCACTTGTTGTATACATTGCATAAGGGTCAATCAATAAAATAAATTATCATAGTCATCTAAGAAACCACATGAATCTCTAGCATACTCTTATGCTCCATCAAGATATGTAAAATAACATCCAATGTGTCTAACATCCAATGTGTTTAACATCTTAGGAAAGAATTATTCTCATCCTTCAAAATATCATCTATGGAAGGCAAGCAACAAACCAAGTTGAAGATGCACCAATCCAAAGAACATAAGCATCAAATCCAAGTGATTATAAAGGCTCCTAGTTATTGTCAAATTAAAAAAATCCACATGATTAGAAATAACAATCACAATAAATGCTAATACGTTCAATCATCCATACCTACAAAAGTATCCAAAACCATGAACTCCCACTATATAGATAATGTCAAATATGAAAATAAATCAAAACATATTGAAAGTCTACCAATCAACACTCGTACCAAGGTGTGGCATATAATCAAACTATATAGTAATTGTCATAAACCCTTATTACATTAAAAAAATTATTAAATCAAAATTATATTTAAAGTATGTATTATTAAATTATTAAATATACTCTTTATATAATAATTAAATTGTAAACTATAAGCTAATGTATGTATTATTAAATCAATTAAATAAGAAATATTAAAAATAAATTAAATAAATCATGGACATAAACATATTAGTTAACTCAAAATCACAATCCACTTAACTAATCAATCAATCTAGTTTAACTCCCTCTAATTGTCACTCAACTAATAATTAATTTTAAATTTAACTAATTCTAATCATTAGTTAAGTGACAATTAGAGGGAGTTAAACTAGATTGATTGATTAGTTAAGTGCATTGTGATTTTGAGTTAACTAATATGTTTATGTCCACAATTTATTCAATTTGTTTTGTTAATTTGATGTAAGATATCTTTCTCGAGGCACCTATTCTTAAATGTTAGAAATTGATGAAAAATAGATGGTCCGAAAAGAATATCTCTCAACATATTTTATATAGATATTCTAAAGATATATATGCTAGTATACATTTAATACATGGGTGATCCCACAATAGTGGTTTACAATTTTTGGCTAGACTGGACACTGAAATTATTATTTTTAACTAAATCTTCACATTCAGGCACCTATAGCGGCTAAACTGTGAGGAATTTGAAGATGATGCAAACTAGAGTCTCGTCACATTTTGTCTGTAGATTCTAATTTTTTCGAATTTAGATTTGTAACTCCGATATCTAGTGCTTCCACTTGGTTAGATAGTTTTTTATTGAATATTTTTTCTTTAATCAAGTTTTGAAGTCAAACCAATTACAATTCAGACATAGTGCGACTATATAACGCGTAACTTTTTTTGTATCTATCGAAATTCAAAAAAAAAATTGTTGGATCAAGGACTTCAATATCTGGTGCACTCATATTTTTCAAAACTAAAATTTGATAATCTGCTATTTTTCCACATGTGCAGAACAAAGACCTTCATTTTCGGTGAAAAACCTATATTTAATAAAACTAAGAAAACAAATACATAATAAAACCAAAACATATCAAAATTATATTCGTTGGATAGCTCGTTCTGAGGACTACCTGATTCCAGTTGGGTTTGTGAATTCTTCACCATTTTCATGTTCAAACCGAGCTCTGAAGTGCAAAAATTTAGGTTTTTTTTGTGAATTTTTTCAAACATCAAGGAAATGGGGGGTTCGCTTGAACCCTCGTTCGAGCAAACCCTTTTTTAGTTCATGCGAACCCCCAAAATGTAAAATTTTTCCATGGGGTCATTTTTTGTGAGTTTTATTTCCTCACTGGAATTGTAAACCACTATTGTGGCTTCACCCACATACATATAATATATATAACAAATTCATCTATATAAATAAATATTTAAATAACTCATAATAATTTTTCTTCATAGGGGTTGGCCCCATACTGTGTTGGTTAAGTTGTAGCATTGTTGATACTACTACCAAGGTTCAAATCCCCATTGGGCTGCTATGATCGTAGGTGCGTGTCTTCATTGATCTGGTGTGCTCACGGATTGTGAACTATTGTGGCATTCAAGCTAGTAGATTCAAAGGCATTTAGGCTTGTGCCAGACCCTCACTGGGTTGGTGTGCTTGTGGGCTCTATGCCCTTGTTGGGCTACCATGCTCGGGTCTGGATGGTTGTTGTGCATTCATGTCGGGGATGAGGTCCCTTGTTTGTGACCTCACTATTCAATAACTCCAGTCAAAAGTGTGTACCAATCAAAAAATATATTTCTTCATATTTTTTCCCTATAGTTAAAAAATATATTAATTATAATAAAATATATTTATATAATATAATAAATGATATATTCATAAATTTATTTATTCTAAAACCAAAATCACACCCCCTAAACTTCTAATAATCTTAACAAAAAAAATTATATTCATATTTATAATATATAACTAAAAAAATACTTCTAGTCTTCCCATAAGTTGAGAGGATATGCAGATTATCCCTCGTGTGCTTATCGCCAAGTCTAAAGGTCTATAGTTGTGTACCTTCTTGAATATTCGTTATTTTATCCTTCCATAATATTTTATTGATTTACTCTAAGAATTTCATCACTTGCCTATTTTATTAAATCACTTGTAGTACCCCTATGTCAACACATTATATATAAACATGATTTAAGCGAGAGTTTTTATGTAGAGGGTTCTCCCCTCCCTCCTAGTATAACTATATAACCCCCTGACAAGATTAAGAATTTATATAGGAAAAATATTAGTGAACTAAATTAATTTAATTGTTGACTATATTACCATTCGAGATGTGCATGTAATTTCATATTTTTTTTTAAAAAAATCAACTAGTTAGGGAGACAAAGGAATGATATAACTCCTCATTTGTCTCAATTTACTCCTAAATTAACACCCTTGAAATGAATTATTAGTTAAGTGGCAACTAGAGGGAGTTAAACTAGGTTAATTGAGTAGTTAAGTGGATTGCAATTTCAATTTAACTAATATGTCTATTTCCATTATTTGCTTAATTTGTTTTTAAAATTTGAATTAAATTAGGAATTTGCATGAGAAAAATATTAGTGAACTAAATTAATTTAACAGTTAACTAAATTACCACTTGAGATGCATGTAATTTCATATTTTCTCAATTATTTTTCTTAAACTATTAGGGAGACAAAAGAGGGAGATAACTCCTCATTTGTTTCAATTCACTCCTAAATTAACACTCTTAATTTATTAGACATGTGGAGATAATGTTTAATTTATTTTAAGATTTAACTATTTTTCACTAGTCAAATGAGTAAATGGTGGAGATTATTTTTCAATTTAAAATTTAAAAATTTAAAATAATATCATAAAATTAAAGGTAAGAATAAAGGGGATTGGGAAAGGAAATACCTAGTAGGTACTACGATAATTTGAATAGCAAGTGTTCAAGAATGTAGTAAGAAGGCCATCAAGAGGAGGGTTTTTAAGAGAAACGAAGATTGAAAAATATAGATAAGGATCAACAAAAAAAGGACTTAATAACGTTTCCAAGTAGGTGGACTTCTTCTATTATCTTTCATAGTCAAAGACGTAAGAGTTGGTATAGAATACTCTACACCATGCAAGATTTGGTTGAATATTATAGCCACCCAAGATCTAGGAACTTCATGAAGGCACAAGAGAGATCAACTATGAAAGAATAATTATACTTCATAAAAGGATGCAAATGATAGATTATGATTGTTACTATTTACATATGAGAACCCCTTGGTTATATAGCTAAAGTGAGACATGGGATTAGACAAGATCATGACAAGTGTCTTAATTCTATGTCATGAGACAATTTTAAATGACATAAGACACAAGAAGTAAATGACATAAGATAAGATAAGTTCTAATGCCAACTAAGACTTATAGAAATATTCCTAGGACCTAAGTAAACTTAACATGTGAATAAGACCTACTAAGTGAACTAGTTAGGTAAAACACCTAATTCACACCAACAAAAAATTTATAAAGTAGGAAGTGTGAAATCTTTAAATTTACAAATTATAGATTAAAATCATTCTCCTCGATATCAAATTTTAGGCCCATTTTAGTTGATCTCATCAAAAAATAGGTCAAACATGTAACATAAAACACAAAATGTGGTTAACAAAAGAAAAGAAATGTAGAGTAGAATTTAATGAGAAAAAATTAGATTCTAAAATTTAAAAAGTTTAAAAATTACCAAAAACACATATTATTTTATATATGCAAAAATGCATCTAAGAAAATTTAGTTGAAAATGTATATGTGTGTAATTAATTATAATAATCTAAAATAATGGTTATATAAATAAACTCATTTTCCAAAATTTTAAAAAAAATATATATAGACAACTATGTGTATATAAATTATTTGAAATATTTATAGTAAATAGATAAAAAAATATTAAAAAAAAAGAAAAAAAACACAAAAAGTAGGTGTTGCATCCTACATAGAGTCGTAGACACCTATTGAATTCGCACCAAGCTGGGTCATGACTACCATGGTAGATCATAGGCCCCAAGGGGCTACAACCTACAATGGCAAGCTATGAACGCCTAATGGGGGTCGCGACCTATTGTGTGTAGGTCATGAGCCCTTCTTACTTTCTTTCAATTCTTTTTGAAACTTAAAGTATATCAACATTCACTTTGAGTTTTTGCATGTCAACATAATCTTGGTTAGACTCCTCACTATTAAAACATGGTATGCACAAATTTGTCCTGCCTAAATCGTTTAAACATAATGAAGGAAAATCATTATCTAATGGGGAAGAAAAACTCGCTAATATAGCTTATGATTGTATTTCTTTTCTTTGCAACTCATACATTGGTGCCTGATAAGATTCATTAATGAGTTTCACAGAATCTTCATGTTGTACTTCTAAATACCTAACTATAACTTTTATTACATTAATTTCATCCTTGCATTTTATGTCGTAAATGAGATCCTCTTTTATGTGTAGGATTTCAGCTACTCCAATAATTTGAGACTTAGATAACACATTTGAGTTTCTATTGGTCGTGGAAACATTGGGTTGTCCTGTGCCATCATAATTATGCAACTAGACTTGTTAGACATTCTCAGTTGTACAACATCTTGATTCTTGACTCTCCACTTCTCGTAAATCCTCTATAGTGAAGATAGGGGTCCTTGTGCTAGACTACTCCAATATTCCCATACCTTCCTTGAATTCTTTGATTACAACCTAACATAGTAGACATGAAAATTCTAAGTGTGCATCATTGTATACCTTGCACTAACATGACAACAACAAGTCCTCAAAAAATATCTCATTCCCAAGGCTAATTTGATTTCATGGAATTTGCAACAAAATTTGTATATCCTTCCAATGTTGCACTTTCATCATCTACAAGAGAAACTTCATTTGATGACAGGTAATCTCAGGCTTATGTAATTACCAAAAGAAAAATTCCTTTTTCATAGCCATATCCAACCTTGTCAAAAATATCAAATAACTCATTTCATTATGGTTAGTAGTGTCATGTATCATACATTGGTCTGATAAATCAAAATGAGACACATTTTTTGGATACGACTGTCTATTCAAAGCTTCTTAAACTTGTGGGATGTCAACTGTCTGACTCGCTGCACAATAAGAGACAACAAATTGTTGGCCATCCATCTGCAGTATTTGGGCTTTTTGATTTTTTTAAATATTTTTGACATATAGAGAGATCTATTATCTCATATTTACAACTTGAAGGCTCGTTACTCCTAGCTCATCATTCATTCCCTTGTAGAACCAATTTTATTGTGAATGTTTTTTCACATCACAACATAGACAAAACATGAATTATTTTATCTCTCTTGAAAGGAAATCTAACCTCAAAACTTCAAAAAGATAACCCTAAGGCTTCGATATTCAGGTCTTGACTTTGCATAAAACAACTTAATGGATAATGATTTACTGTTTTACAAGGGGCCTTACAAATATTTAGTTGGAACTTTGGTTAAAAAAGGCTTATAGAATATGAAAATGGTCTGGAATCTTAGTTATATTTTTAGATCTGAAATCTAAAAATAATTCTTGACATCCAATATGATAATTTAATGATGCTTCTCTTCCTGAACTAACTATGTTTGAAATAAAATGCAAAAGATAAGGGGAAAGAGATCAAGTTTTGAAAACCTAAGGACAATGATAATAATAGTTGATGTTGCAGACAAACTGATCCCTCACAAAACCAATTTCAACTTAATCAAAGTTAAACTCACAAAACTGCAAGAACACTATAATCTTCAAAGGAAATTGAAGGATTTTTAGATCATAAACATTCATACATATACCCAATTCTAGCGCAATATAAATGAACATTCGCAATTGAACTTATATTGAAATAAAGGCTTAGACTAACTGTATACATCTAAAAATGGTTACAGTTAATCAAACCTGTTAATTAATTAAATATGAATTATTTAGTTAATATTCTAAAGTCATCTACATATAAATAAATTTAATTATTTATTTATATTGTTCATTTGTCTAATTCTTCTAAGTAAATAAATAAGTTTATTTGATTATTATTATCTTCCTCTTAATTAAATTAAATAAATTTCATAATTTATTTATATTAATTATCATTTTATTCTAAGTTTGAATGTTTTAATTCAAATAATGGAATATTCTTCTAATTCATCCTTCACTCCACATTTAAATTAAATATTGTAAAATATTTAATATATTTTTCATATCACATAATTAAATATTGTAAATATTTAATTACACACCTTTTTCCTTCACCTCTCACATAATTAAATATTAATTATTTAATTATGGAAGCTTCCAAAATTCATGTCACATGTAATTAAATAAATTTATTTATTTAATTAGGAATTATCCTCAACTTTCAACCAATTTTCATAAATGAAAAGACAAATGGCATGTTTGTCTCCATTTTTGAATGAGGATGGTTTTGTGGGTTGAAAACATTCTCCATCTTTCTTTCAACCTTCCACCTTTCTCTCAACTTCCAAAATCTCTCACCTTTCATCTTGACAAGTTTGAATTTGACCATTGATCTTTGCCAACTAGATTCTTGCCTCCAAAAATCTATAAATATAACCCTTTTGTGAGTAGATTTCATCCTAGATTTTGTGAATTTAGCGTGATTACTATAGTTGCATTTGAATCAACATTTTAGCATTTCAAGTTCATAACATAGCATCTTAGTTTCATAGCATAGCTTAAATCATTTAGCAATGGACGCACATGTTGCATAATCTCATTCTCCTAAGTTGTCATTCCAACAAGTTGTTGCTTACACCAACTGAGAGCCAGTAACTTGCATCGAATCCTTGGAGATAGAGGACAATGGAATGCTTTTGAAGGATCTGCTGTTATTTAGATTTTGTTTTATCTTTTTAATTAGTTTCTTTTGATTTAATGTTTCATTGGTGTGTTGGTTTATCATATTAATTAGTCCACATTTTCTCACACACATTTTTGGCACCCACTGTGGGGCCTTGCCCCGTTTTTAATCTTTTTTATTGCAGATTTTCTGACAGGTGACGGACTGGAGCTGCGGTTTAGCGCATAGAGCTATGTTTTGGCACATACGAGGAGTGTTTTAGCGCATTGACGACCTATTTCAGCGCATTTGCTAGTTCCTTTAGCACATTTACTGACTGTTTTGGTGCATCCCTGTTTGCTCCTTTAACGCATTTGTTAACTGTTTTAGCGCATTTTCCAGTTCTTTTAGCATATACAGGGGGTGTAAAAATAAATCTTGATTTCAACGCCATCCACGAACAAATATTTTTCTTTTCTGCATTAAGTAAAAAAATGAAGCAATCCTAGGATAAACACTTAAATCTAGAATTAATCAATCCTAGGATAGTCACCAAGCATTATTTTAGGTTGGTTAAAATGAATCCAATGTTTGTTGCGAAGTAACATCTTCACTTAGTATAGAAAATTGTCATTTGGATTTAAAACTTAATCATTTGTTTGTTGTGATTGTTGGGTAATAGGTTTATGCTCTCCCTTTTACTGGGTGACCAAAACACTAGACTCACCTTTTTCATTTCTTGCATTTCATGTTTTATTAAATCCTTTAGAAGGCTTGTCGTAGTGGGAAAAATTACTCACCCTTCGGGAACAAGCTAAGTGGGAACAACCAAAGCCAAGTTTTCCAACCCACTCTAATCAAAAGTGAATTTTGGGGAAACCCATATTCAACGAAAGTGAGCAAGATAACCATCCCCAAAATATTTGTTCTAAAGATTAGGAGGTCTCCCGAGGGAGTTTATCTATTGCCACATTGAACGGATACCTTTACTACAAACCATAGTGTAGAAAGCCAACTGTGTCAGTATCCAAACATCATATTAATCACAGTGCAAGGGGAGGGAAGAATCTGCCCCCAAGACACTCACCATATAATTTCCACGGATTTTTTGCTCAAGGGATCGAGAAATCTAACCTTGAGTACGCACCTGGAAAAGACAAAAACACGGGCGCCCTTTAGGGGGTGACACGGTTGTGTGAGTCGACGCTATTTTAAGATGTGGGTTGTGGTTGCTATGATGACCTTTTTGACAAATAAGAGTGAGTCTATCTGAAGTGCTTATTTTGTTAAATACTCATAAAAATCTCAAGAACATACACTCTTTGTTTAGTTTTTTAAGATTTGCAAACAACTATTTTCTACTGTATGCCGTATTTTTCCAAATTTAAATCAGATAAAGATCATCCAAAAACATCAAACTGTCAAAACATGTCTGTCTCAGTGCAGTAATTGGATAGTTTAGTGCATCCCTTGTCTATTGTAGCGCATTTGTGCTCTGTTTTAGCGCATCTGTGCTCTGTTTTATTGCATTCATGCTCTATTTTAGCGCATATGTGCTATGTTTTAGTGCATTCATGCTTTATTTTAGCGCATCCTATTTTAGCACATTTGTGCTCTATTTTAGCGCATACCTGCAATAGTCCAATGCATAGATTGGATAATTTCTGACACCCAAAAAATCTGCCATTCAGTCTAGTCTTTTTCTATGCGTAGGGTCTAGAAGTCTGCAACTTTTGCCAAGAAGTCTCTAGAGAGGAAGATTAAGAAGCCAAGGAAGTCTCTCAGTTATAAGAACCTATTGAAAAGGAGAAAGTTTTTATACCAAAGTCGAAAAGTTTTGCTTGAACACAGAACTTTTATTCATCGATATCACGACTTTGTTAGAGGTTTCACTAACGATTTTGCCTTAGAACCATTATATTCATGAGCTTTCTTTCAAAGAAGAGCTCTTTCTTAAAGGCATAATCACATTCAGCCTATTCGGTCATCTTTCATTCCCCAACCAGCAATTTTGTATTCTACTCGTCCCAATCAAGTTTTGCAATAGAGAGCTTAAGAACATTAGGCATTTATCAAAAATCCTTATTTTTTACAAAACTACGATCAAACCTCACAAAGTGCAACATCATCTTTATTTTTTATTTTTAGTTTAATTCCCGCAAACATGATTATCATCCTTTCAATCAGGGAATCATGAGCTAAAGATTAGAAATTTCATAAGTCACATCAATAGAATCTTCATTCTATTCCGACTTAGATATCCATCAAAATTGCACTATTTCATTTTTTTTATCAAAGTTAGTAAAAATTTGGCAAAAGCTTATGCCTATTGTCACAAGATCTCGAAAGCACATAGAAGGATATGAGAACGAAAGTACACTAAGAAACATGGGTGATAAAAGAAATAGTGGTGATAAAGAAGAAAATCCTTTTCACAAACTTTGCACTGGGAATAATCCGAATAACGAGGAGATAACAGAAGAAATGCTTCAAGAAGCAGAACAGGATCCTCAATTCCATACTCTCATGGATAGAGTTTTGGAACGAAACAAAGAAAGATATTTCCTTTCATTGGCTAATCAAGGAGCTAAGTTACCTACTGATTTTGACACGGAAGGGATTAGAGAGGATCCTGAGGCCCCCCTTAATGATTTTAGTGCTCTTACTCAACAAATTAGAGCATTACAGGGGCAAATAAAGGAAATACAAGGAGGACAACAAAGAAATATGTTTTGGAGGATATCTGCCTATATCCATTTGACAGGAATCTTAGCATGATTCCTTTTCCAAAACATTGTGAGATCCCAAAGTTTGATAGGTATAATGGGAAAACGGATCCCATTGATCATGTGAGGGATTTCTGAAATATGAGCTTAGAATTCACTCATGAAGATACCTACCTAATGCGATTGTTTCCACGAAGTTTGGATGGAAAATCCATGGAGTGGCTTTCCAAGATCACTCCCCCCATCAGAACATTTGAGGAGTTAATAAATAAGTTCATATCGCAGTACTCCTATAATATACAACACCAGATAACCATGCTTGATTTATGTAGAGTAAAACAAAAGATTGGGGAATCCTTCACCACATTCTTACAAAGGTGGAGAAGGTTGTTTGCAAGATATTCTCGTCCTGTTCTTGAAAAGGAAAATATGGAGATCTTTATCGACAGTCTGAATCAAGAGATGAGTTATAGGCTAAATCTCCATTGTCCTCAATCGTTTGAAAAATTGATTGAAAATGCAATTACCATTGAAGGTGCCTTCGTTAAGCGTGGAGTTTTAAAGCTTGATAAAGAAAGTCCAAATTCGTACAACAACAACAAAAAATAGCAACAATAATGACAAGTCACGATTTTGGACTCGAAATAAAAATGTTGTGAATGATGGGGTGGTAGATGCTAACAACGCGAATGTGAAACCTATTGTTCTTAATGTATCAGGTGTCCAACATACCAATAATGCTATAAATTCTAGTAAACAAATAAATAATTCCAACCAAGGAAATGTGACTAATAATCGCAATAATAATCTTGGCAAGAATCAAAATTCAAATGTGCCCAGATCTTTTTTTTTTTTCAAATCGACGAAGTTTTACTCCCTTGGGCCAGTCTTTGGAATCAATTCTTAAAGAACTGTTGAATCAAAATTCTATCACATTGCCACCACAAAGAGTTTATGAGCCTCGAGTTAAACCACCATCATGGAATGACTCACACTTTTGCGATTATCATAAATGCAAAGGTCACAAAACAAGTAATTTCCAAGGGTTAAAGAATCTCGTTTAGGATTTGATTGATAACCGTACCATAATGGTTGAGGGACATAATACCAACGATGATCATTGGGCATTCAAGGATCCTCTCCCCAATTATCAAAAAGGGGAATCTTCGGGTGACAAAGGCAAGAATGTGAATCATGTCTATGACACCATCATCAATCATATTTACACCGACGATCAGCAAGTCAATACTATCAGGATCAAAGGAAAGCAAGAATATCGAGAGGTCAATGCTACAACAAGGGGACAAGCCAAAATCATCATAAAGGGAAGTTCATCTAAGGCGGCAATTCCCCGTCCAAGTCAGTACAATTTGGTTGATCAACTGCAAAAAACATCGGCCCAAATTTCTATCTTGGAGTTGCTCAAAATATCACCAACCCATAAGGACATTATGGAAAAGGCACTCGTTGACACAACTGTGTCTCCTAATCTGGATATCAATGAATTTCAAGCCATGGTGGGACACATGTCCTCACCCACATGTTTATCCTTTGTTGAAAAGGATGACTCCTCCATGACCCATCCCCATAACTCATCGCTTTATCTAGAGGTCATGGTTCATAAAGCTTGAATCAGACGCGTTTTAATAGATGCGGGAGCTGGATTAAACATTTGTACTTTAAAATTGGTCCTTGCTTTGGGATATTCAGAGGAATACATAGATCCACAAAGGAAAATTACAATTAAATCATATGATGATGAAGAAAGAGCTTCCAAAGGCCTCATCATGTTACCAATCAGAGTTTTAATTCAAATAATGGAATATTCTTCTAATTCATCCTTCACTCCACATTTAAATTAAATATTATAAAATATTTAATATATTTTTCATATCACATAATTAAATATTGTAAATATTTAATTACACACCTTTTTCCTTCACCTCTCACATAATTAAATATTAATTATTTAATTATGGAAGCTTCCAAAATTCATGTCACATGTAATTAAATAAATTTATTTATTTAATTAGGAATTATCCTCAACTTTCAACCAATTTTCATAAATGAAAAGATAAATGGCATGTTTGTCTCCATTTTTGAATGAGGATGGTTTTGTGGGTTGAAAACATTCTCCATCTTTCTCTCAACCTTCCACCTTTCTCTCAACTTCCAGAATCTCTCACCGTTCATCTTGACAGGTTTGAATTTGACCGTTGATCTTTGCCAACTAGATTCTTGACTCCAAAAATCTATAAATACAACCCTTTTGTGAGTAGATTTCATCCTAGATTTTGTGAATTTAGCGTGATTACTATAGTTGCATTTAAATCAACATTTTAGCATTTCAAGTTCATAACATAGCATCTTAGTTTCATAGCGTAGCTTAAATCATTTAGCAATGGACATACATGTTGCATGATCTCATTCTCCTAAGTTGTCATTCCAACAAGTTGTTGCTTACACCAACTGAGAGCCAGTAACTTGCATCGAATCCTTGGAGGTAGAGGACAATGGAACGCTTTTGAAGGACCTGCTGTTATTTAGAGTTTATTTTATCTTTTTAATTAGTTTCCTTTGATTTAATGTTTCATTGGTGTGTTGGTTTATCATATTAATTAGTCCACATATTCTCACACACACTAACCACATAAAGTAACTTACAATCAACCAATTTTAAATGGTATGAGCTGAAGATCTATCAAATATCTTCACACTTCACCATTATCATAAGTAAACTTGAACTAGAATTGAAAAAAGGAACCATGCATTTGTAGAGAAATAACAAGAAAGTCACCATACCCATTTTCCTCCTTGGGAATATAAAACATCTTGATCATATCTATAGCAATATTTGATTAATGTATGGACACAATTCCATATGTTAACACTTTAGTCAAAATATTCTCCCCTATCAGGTGTGGAACAAATTAGTAAACCATTGCAAATTTTAATACAATTTCTTATGTGAACCCATTTGGGAATTTTCATCTTCATCCCATCGAGTCAAAAGTTGTCCCATCTATTGCAACAATTCTAAGCATATCTCCCACTGCACCTGTGTCATAAAATATCATAATTTAGATCTCTAGATATATCTTTAATGCTTGATAATTTCTCTTATTTAAAATATTAAAATTTATTGATTTAAAATCTATAGTTTGCTATGTAATTATTCATTTAAAACTCACTAATCCATCATGATTTGACTCACACGAGACTTCAAACTATACAAAAATATTTAAAATCTTAACGTTTCCTTTTTAAAATAACTCCTCTAGATTTGTGGAGATCTATGGATCATGTTGACCAATTACAAAAAAAATGGGGGTCATCCAACCTTGTGTAAAAATGGGGGTCATTCAACTTTGTGGAAATTCAATGCTTGTGAGATTTTAACCTTTGGTGGATTTTGACCTCTGTGGTATTTTAACCTTTGCGACATTTTGACCTCTATGGGATTTTGACCTTTGCGGGATTTTAACCTCTACAATATTTTGACCTCTGTGGGATTTTGCCTTGGGTTCAACTTTGCAAGTTTTACACCAAACTGACTTTGGTGAATTCTCCATAAATCCTCCCTTCTGCAACCTTCAAGAACTTAAAGTTCAAAATATAACAAAACCACCCAAAATCAAAACAAGCAAGCATAACAAAAAGAGAATAAAATATATCCTAACTCAACCTAACCTAAAATAAGCCGGAGTTGAAAAGAGGGGGTCCTCGCTTTCAACGGGGCATGTGTGTCAAAGACACAACGAGGTTTCTATTGTATCGTATTAGGTTTTTACTAAATCTTATTTAATTAAATTTATGTCTTGATTACTGATGTACATATCTATGCATATCAATCAATATTGAATTTATTCCTAATGTATTCAATACATAATTTTAATTAACTATGTATTGGTTGTTGGTGTATATATCAATTGGTATCGATTGATATAAAAGTCGATATTTATATAATTTTTATTATATCATATTAAATTTAATATCTATTGATTGTTGTATATATAATTGTCAGTGTATATCAATTGATATTTATCAATCACTATATCAATTGATATTTATCGACCAATATATCAATTGGCATATTGATCGATATCGATTGATATTCTTAGGGTTTCTATTAGAAATCTGAAATAGATTGAATTACCCAAGGAACTTTTTAAGAGAAAATCAAAGTTAAATAAACTGAAAAAAACATAAGAATGCAAACCAAGACTCCAAGAGATTATGCAATGTTAATGTGACAGTATTGCATTAAGAGCTTCCAAGTTGGATCAATACATGAATGGATGCAAATACAAACTAGGTAGTGAGTTTATTTATAACTAAGGAGAGGATGTTAGTGTAAAATCCAACCAATAGGAATCAACCACCAAAAGTGGACATGGATCACCAAAAGTGGAGAATGCCACCAAAAGTGGAAAGTGTTCCACCCTTTAAGGAAGGGGACACCACATCACTCATCTCCTAGTAATAAGCTCACTTTATTATTCTAAGCAAGCTTAATAAAAGTGTAGGAAAAACGTAGGACCAAGGGAAAATAAATTAACCCACTTAGGAGGATGCAAAAAATGATGGGTCCCGACAAATGAGGCCATGTCAGGTACCCATGTACATATCAGATTCCCCCCAAAGAAGAAGCCCCCCCCACGAATAGAGAGAGAGAATCTCCCAAAATAGAGAGAGAGGATTAGAAGGACTAATTAGCCCCCCCAAGATGATACCAACCGCACCCCAAGCAAAGCTTGTAAATGAAGGAACTTTCTCTCAATGGAGGGTTCGGTGAAGATGTCTACAATTTTATTTGATCTCGGACAATACTTGAGATCAATGATCTTTGAATGAATCAACTCCCAAATGTAGTGCATATGGATATGGATGTGCTTGGTCTATTGATGATGGATCGAATTGTGAGAGATTTGAACCACACACTAGTTGTCATAATAGATGATTGTGGGCTTTCGAAAGGGAATTCCAAACTCAGTGAGAATGTTCTAAATCCAGATGGCCTCGATAGTAGCATTGACTACTCCTCGATACTCAGCCTATGTAGATGAAAGAGAAATAGAAAATTGCTTCTTGCTCGACCAACAAACTAGATCAGAACTAAGGGAGAAGTAATACCCTGAAGTAGACTTGTGATCTTGAGAATCGCCTGCCCAATCTAAATCTATGTGTCCCACCAAGTCAAAATCCACTCCCATTGCATAATGAATCCCATAATTGTGGGTACCCTTGATGTAGTGAAGAATCTTCTTAACTGCTTCCCAATGTAGCTCACGTGGCTCTTGCATGAATCAAGAGACCATGCCTACTACATATGAAATTTTGGGCCTTGTATGAGTCAGATAGATGAGACTACCAAAAAGTTGTCGATACAAAGTGCCATCAACCAAGGGTGAAGAAGACAACCTCAAGTTTGAACCCTAACAAGAATGGAGTTAGTGTAGGCTTACAATCAGCCATGTGAAACCTCTAGAGCATGTCAACTGTGTACTTAGACTGTGTAAGAGTGATACATGAGGAAGACTGAGTGATCTCAGTCCCCTAGAAGTAGTGCAACAAGCCAAAGTCTAACATCAAAAACTAATCATGAAAGGCGGTTTTCATTGCCTAAATGGTGGATGAGTGACTTCCTATTATCAACAAGTCATCAAAATAGAGAACCAGGAAGGTGTGAATATCATCCTATTGCAAAATGTAAACATTAGGATCAAAATAGCATGAGTGAACACAAATTTCAAAAGGAAGGAATCCATCTTGGTGTACTAAGCTTGAGGGGCCTATTTGAGGCCATAGAGAAACTTTCAAAGATGACACACGAGTGAAGGATCCTAAACAAACTCATGTGGTTGCTCCATGTATATGTCCTCTTGAAGATCATCATGAAGAAAATCACTTTTCACATCCATTTTATGAACATCCCATCTATGTGCTACAACTATAGAAAGAAAAAGTTAGATAGAATTCATTTTGGCAACCAAGCGAGCCTTATGCTTGTCAACCAACCCATTTTCTGCATATTTTGTTTGATATACCCACTTGTATCAAACAAGTTTCATTCCCTTAAGAAGCAGGAAAAGATCCCAAGTGTGGTTCCTCTCCAAGGACTTGAACTCTTCCTACATGGATGCATCCCACTCGAGGACACCAGGAGCTTCCCAAAAAGTTTATGGATCAAAAGTTGAGGCAAGAAAGAAATGTGGAGCATCTTGAAACTATGATCTTGTTCTCCTATGATCTAAAGGATCCCCTACCCAATCACTTGTTGACTACAAAGTCTGATGAGCCCAAAGATGCTTTACAATTGAAGGAGGAGAATTAGGAGGAGAAACATCATCCTTTAAAGATGAACTATGTGCATCATAATGGTCACTATCATAATTTGAAGTGGAGGAAGAAGACTCCTCATCATGATTTGAAGGATTATGATCCTCTGAAGGACTATCATCATGATACAAGGACTCCAAATTGATGGTGGTAGGAGAAGTGTCGAGAGAAGGATTGGAAGAACTCTCCTCAAATTCAACACTCCTCTCAATGAAAAACTCATGTGTGGTAGGATGGAGAATCCTGTAGCCTTTAACATCATATAGGTAACCAAAAAATATGCAAGGCTTTTTCTATGGATCCATAGCCTTGCATTTTTTTGTTAGAATGTAAGACCATGCACTAGATCCAAACACTCAAAAGTGCTTAACTAACAGTTTCTGACCGGTCCAAGCTTGAAAATGAGTTACTCCTTTCACAACTTTATGAGGTACATGGTTCTAGATATAACATGCACAATTATTGGCTTCTACCCAAAAAGGTGGTGCCAAAGACTTGGAGTGAATCATACAATTAGCCATCTCTTTCAAGTATCGATTCTTTTGTTCTACAACTCCATTCTGCTAAGGACTGTAGGGAACTATATGCTACAAATCAATACCCTTTGAAGCATGATATTGCATAAACCTATGGTTGACATATTTCCCCCCCTTTATTTTTATGTAGAACTTTGATAGATTTTCTAGCTTGTTTCTCTACAAAAGCCTTGTACTCCAAGAATAAATCAAATAAATCAGACTTTTGTTTGAGAAAGTACACAATGGTGTACCTAGAAAAATCATCGATGAATGTCAAAACATATTGGGTTGTATTGACTGAAAGATGGATGTGGAAATGGCCCTACTAAATCACTATGTACCAACTCCAAAAGATGTGAAGCTCTCCAAGTTTTTACTTTGTCAAACTTCTCTTCAGGATGCTTGCCAAGAATGCAACTATGACAAACACCTTTAGAAAAAGTGAACTGTAGGAAATCATATAACCATGTCATGTTTGTTTAGCTGCCACAAGTAGCGGTAGTTCAAGTGGCCAAACTATTGATGCCACAAAATACTCACATCATTTGAATGAGTGAGTAGAATAGTTGGAGGATCAAGAACAAAGTGAGAGAACAAATAAAGCCAAGACTGATGATCTACTCTCCCAGTTGAAACTATAGAATCGTTGTGCATCTCATGAATCACCATTGAATCAAGTTTAAACTCAACTCTCTTGCTTGTACCTGTGTGAGTGATTTGATAGATTTATAGGGGATTAGTTGATAATGAGGACACACAAAGAACATCCTATAATGTTTCATCCCTCATATCAACAAACCCTCTCCCACACATGCTTCAATTGGAGTGTTATCACCCATCAGAATGGAAGGCATAGAACATATCTATGTAGATTCAAGTTCATCCTCAATTGAAGCCATGTGATTTGAAGCAACCAATTAAAGAACCCATGTGAATGGTGGAGAAGCAACTACTATAAGGGCTTTGCCTTTCCTTTCCCATTTTTGTTGTCTTTGGCCTTGTGAGAACCCTATTCTAAACTCTATTTGATGGAATCAAAAACACTGAGACTATTCTTATCAAGAATGTGCGTCAAGTGATCAAATTGTTTCTTCAAACACTTGTGCTCATCATGATCAGGTTTCTTACAATAGGCACATTTGACCCTCTCTTTCTTAGGCTTGTCACCTTTTAAAGATGAGGTCTTATTACTTACTTTTGGAGTAGCTGATTTCTAATTCTTTTTCTCTTTTCTACTCTTTTGTTTCTTATCCTTATTACTATTTTTCCCTCTTTGTTCATTTGTGCCAAGGTTGATAGCCAAGGCATGTGACTTAGAAGATTTAAGAGTGTCCATATGAATAAGCTTATCTTTCTCCCATATGAGAGTAGTAAAATCATCCAAAGATGGCATCTTGAATTGAGACCCAAGTGCATTCTTAGTAGCATAAAAGGTAGAAACAAATACTGAACACACAGTACTTAGCTTTGAGGGAATACTTCAAATCAGTTGTTCATCTTTCTTAGTGATTCCACATTATTGCAATTGTAGTCTTAGTGATTTCATTTTGGTGAAGAAATCATGTATTATGTTGAAGTTTCCTGGATTTAAAATAATTAGTTCATTCTCCAACATATGACCTCTCATAGAATCTTGAGTTTCAAAAAGAGATTCTATCTTTTTCCATATTTTATTTGGAGTATTCAAAGATTCAATATGAAAGAGAAAATCAGGAGATACAAGCAAACACAATGTTCCATATGCTTTATCACATTTGTTAAACGGCTCAAGATTGTCTTCATATTTATCTCATTCAATTTTAAATCCAATTGCTATTTTATGCAAACCAAGACTTCTTAAATGAATATTCATTTTTTATTTCCACTCAAAATAGTTGTATGCAGTTAGAGTAGGAACTGTTGTTGATGCCATGATGAAGAAATGCAATAATTAAGTGAACACAAGAACACCAAGAACACCCCCGCCCTATCCACTAGTATAAAAAATGACCCCAAAATATTATAAGGTTGGCACTTTATAGTTCAGTGTGTTTACAAAGCCTTTTCCAAGATACAATGCGCAATAGGCTCAAAATAGCCAAAATTATAAATTCTGATATAAAATGTGTAGACGGAGGAAAAATGGTTTTGAAATCTTATGAGATTAAGATTAAGATTTCCAATATACCCAATGAAGTTACCTGCAAAACACACACATGCAAAAAAAAATATCTAATCTAAACAAACATGCATAATAACAGGGATCTAATCCATTGTTTTCCTACAATCACAATCTTGTGTTGAGAAAATAGGTGCTCTCAGCAACACACACAAGAGGTTATGATTGACGGATATGAGAGATATTCTAATGAAGCTAAAATGAGAGAAATGCAAGATACTAGTGGTAAATGCAAAGATACTATGAGAAAATACCATAAAGAGTGCAAAACTAAGAGTACTCAAAGTGGATGCAAAGATAACAAATGCGAAGAACGTGGATGATCCAAAGATGACAGGGGGCCATGCTTAAATAGGCGTCCTCGGGGTGAATCTGGATTACATAATGAATGTGGGATAAAAGATTGACTTGGAGAAGTATATCCCACATGCATGAGATGATTGGAATATAAAAAGTGCAATAAGGTAAATAGGCGATAAAGCGGGTGTGAAAGAGGTTAGAAGGAGGATGTAATGGAGAATATAAAAATGCTTATAATACTATTAAATGGATTAAATATATGAAAATTATGGTAAAAAGGAGGAAATTGATATTATGATATAATGAACAATAATAATATAATAATATTTGGATCCACTTAATGATTGGAAAATTTTGAATAAGAGGATGATTTTAATGAAAAAATTTATGTGTCTATATTTTTCCCCTCTTTGAGACAATGCAGCCTATCGCGTTGTTTCAAAAAAAAATTGATCAATTGATACATGCCCCAAAGATATCTTGATAAGGATAATGATGAATATGATATGCCGCTTTGAGAGATTGGTCGAACAAATTATAAGAAGATTGATCTCTCGATAGATTACAAGAAAATTATTAGATGATTGATATTGCACAAGTGATTAAGCGGTGATGTGCATTTGATGAAAATGCACAGTTAATGGGCATAACTAAATTTTTTATGGAAATGATCAGTATAGTAGGTTGATGAGGTAATTAAGTTGATTGAGATGGATGCTAGCGCAAAACAAGTTGATACAATGATTGATTGATTGATTAGGGGGTTATGAGATTTTGAGAAGCAAGTTCATTGATTTGATATTTGATTCAAGAGACATACATTAGTTGGATAAAGTAATCGATTGATTGATTTGCGACAACGAAGATGAACAAAATGATGAAGATAAAATGAGAGGGAAAGACAATGAAAGAAATGATTGATGAAAAGGAGAATGCTAGGCGATGATAATTCTTGTGCTTTGTAAGTGCTTATTTCATCATCGAGCTTATGATGTCACAAATTAGTATAAGCATCTAGATAACATGAACATCTAAATGACCTGAATATTGTTTGCATTTTTATTTAGTAGTGAAGTATAAGCATCTAGGTATAAGAACCTTAGATGACCTGAATAATTATTGCATGGAAGACACTATCAAACAAGGAATGTTCTCATTCACACTAGACTCATAAGTCCTCAATGATTTTAGCCAACCATGTCTTAAGATGAGTCATCGAGTGAATAAGAAGCAATCCATAGATAGTAAACAATTGAACATGCCCCATCCTCGCCTCTCTAGTCCAAGACATCCTCAAGAAGCTAAGAGACATGCCACCAAAGATAAAGTCGTAAAATAATCAAATATCGACAAACAAACAGGCATCATGCTTCAATGTAAAATTGATTCTTGCCATAGTTTATGCATTTGATTGGATTTGAAAGATGTGTTGATAAGTATGCTGCAATGTTTGCTTGATTGTCAATCGTGACATGTTTTGATTTTGTTGAAGTTCAAAGCTGTGTGGCGATCTGAAAGTGTCACTGTTTTTGAAATTTTTGAAGTTATATGTTTTTTTTGGATTTTAGGAATATTTGATTTTTTTTGGATTTTTTCAAAATATTTTATGATTTTTATGGATTTTTTCAAGACACTTCATGATTTTTATGGATTTTTTCAGGAAATTTTATGATTTTTAGGGATTTTTTCAAGACATTTTATGATTTTTATGGATTTTTTTCATGACATTTTATGATTTTTAGGGATTTTTTCAAGACATTTTATGATTTTTAGGGATTTTTTCAAGACATTTTGTGATTTTTAGGGATTTTTTAAAGACATTTTATGATTTTTAGGGATTTTTTAAGGATATTTTATGATTTTTAGGGATTTTTTAGGACATTTTTTAGGAAATTTTACGATGGAAAGAGATGAATCGCAAGCGAGAAGACATACATAGAGGATAGTTTCTCTGATAGCGAGATGTCGAGTATCCCAATCCATAGCTAAGGTCGAGGAAATGCCCCGGTGAGGGATAGGACCAACCTAGTATGCATGGCAAAGTGAGCAAGCGAGGGGAATGTCGAACAATTAACAAGCCATGATGAGTGTGAAAAGGCTATTATGAAGTGGAGGGTGAATGAAAATGGGATGGAAAGATCAAGTAGAGCTCCAAAGGAAAGAGGAGAAAAGCCTCTACATATGGCACCAATTTATCGATTTTTCACCATGGTACTTGCTCAAGGCGCCACCAAAGTGGTTTTCACCATTGAACGAATTGATTTCTCTTTAATTTTTTCATTTTTCATTTTTTTTGTATTTTTTTAGTTTTAGCCTAGCTCTCTGAAGCTAGGTATAGAATTGATAAGCACCAGATCCATAGATTGCCTTGACGATGCCTCAATCTTGTGTGGATGACCGTGCTAGATGAAAAGACCCAATTGAGATGAGGATTGCAAGTGGAAAGTATGAAGGATGATAGATGTAGCAGATGAAAGAGGCTATGGTCGGATCCCTAATGTGCACACTATGTGGGCCATCAAGCTTCAGACAAAAAGGAGCTTGGGTGATCGATGAGTTGTAGTATGTGAAGGGTTCGTCGTCAAAGATACATTGAAAGACATCACCAATGGTGTGGCATGGTAGATATGTGAACATGGAGGGGTGGAATGGAATATATGGTATGCGTGAGAGTGATGTGGATGGAGACCTTGGATCAATAAGCTCTTTTTTGACTTTTTTCTTTGATAGATGCCCCTATCGGCCTCCTACAATGATTTCAATAACTAAGCCTTTACAACCATCCTTCAGAGACTGGACATCTGACCTAAATAGCCATCTTAACCATTACGAAGGTGCATTTAAATTGTCAACCCAAGGATGTGAACTTGAAATGGGTCAGCACAGTATGTGTGCACTAGGTACTCAAAGTAGTCATCTTCATTCTACAACTAAGAGACTTAATACTGAAAGTAAATTGCATGGAAAGAAACAAAGTAAATGTTGAAAATTACTCAAAAATTAAACTTAAATTGAACATGCATGACAAAAATAAAAATCTGAGCAGCAAATAGGAAACTACTCTGTTTGCTTTGGTTGTAAGAACGGTCACAAAATGGAATTCTAGTGGCTGTAGGAACAGTCAGTGCCAGATTCTTAACTAAGGACTAAACAAAAGCTAATACTAATCTAACTAAACTAAAGGAACATATTACTTGCCAAGTGGGCCCCCTTGGATGAGTATCCTCTAAAACTAATACAAACTTAGATACTCAACTCAAAATCTCATTTTCATTCATTGGAAAGTGCAAATATAAAAGAGTATGTCTGATTATTAGATTGTACAATAGCTTGGTGATCCACCCTAAAGAAGGAGGATCTAAACCTTATTTATCAACTAAACATGGCATTCAACTCTCACTAACTAATAAAATGCCACTTAGGGAAAACAAAGAAAAGAGTGGAAGAGCGGTTACACATGCAGGGGAATCTGTTCAGACATGCAAGTCCAAACATGGACTCGACCACTGCAATAACGCCCGCATTGCTCAATGTCATTAAAGATCGACATAAGGCGGTTACATGCGGCTGACATGGGAATCTCTTGTCATCATCCTCAGTTGACCTTCACACGTTTCCTCTACATGACCAGCTGGCGGTTGCGATTCTCATCCTCATGTGTTTAGTGTTCTATTTTTTGAATTCGTTACCATCAAAGGAGAATGTCAAGTGGAAGTCCAACATCCCTATCGAAAAGCAAGTTTATAGATATTTGGAATGTATGGAAGATAAAGTAAATGCATGCAAAGTTTACTTCTCATCCTTGCAGATGGATTTGTGCTCTGATGTGATAGTGTCTAGTGCTATGCCTATCAATCATTTTGAGGAGGGTTCCTCCTTCGATAAGAGGGAGTTAGAGGTTATCATTGGCAGTTCCCCTCTGAAACCTAAAAGGAGGAAAATTAACTCAAAGGATGTCATTACTATCTCAAAAGAGAAGGAGAAGGAAGAATAGAACACAAATGAAGTTCATTCTATGTTGGATGAGGGTGATATGAAAAATATTGATGAAATGTGGAATGCTTGCTCTCCGGTCAGTAGGCCTAGAATTGAAAATGCCTTGGTTGATTATTTGCTCAAAAAGGGTATTATTGTTTATGTTGTTTCTAACTCGTTATCGGATGGTCTAGTAGAAGTTGTTGAAGAAAGGTTGTTGCAGGAAGAATATGAGGGAGATAAATTCAAAGCTATGATTGAAAGAAGGGATGTCACAGCCAAACAAAATTTATCCAAACATATTGGTTAGACAAGAGAATGCATTAAGGAGATGTCTGACATCTACAAATACTATCTTCGGTGGCCTGTTGTTGTTGACAATTTTAGAAGTAGAATTGAAGCTATTGAATTTGAATTGAATGATATTGGGAATCATTTCAACTTCTTCAAAGATAAATATGGAAAATAGAGAATAATATTTGGTGAGTTGCAAGTTGAGTTATTGTCTTCTCGGAGACAATGGGAAGACTTGGTTAAAACTTTCTAGTTGGTCAAAGAAATTGTTGGGGTCCGATTGGATCATCTCTCTGGGATACTTTTTGATCCAGAGGATTGTGAACAAAAGTGCCTATCTCTAGACTGGTCATATTCATTTGGGATGTTGGTTCTATAGGATAGTGTGTGTGCTAGAATGGTTTCTGCAGTGCAAGCTTGAAAGAAGATTCTTCCAATTGTGAGAGAAAGGTACAAGAAAATCTTTCATGTGAAAAGTGTTATTTTTACTTGATTTTTTTAATGTTCTTATTTGGCCCTTTGCCTTTGATGGCAAAAAGGGGGAGAAAATGAAAATAAAAGAAAAAACAAAAAGAGGAATCAAATTGCTTGAAAAAGGGGGAGAGCTTGGACAAAGGGGGAGAACTTGGAGTTTTTCCATTTTGTAGCTTGGAGCTTTTTCAGTTTTGTTTTTGTGGTTTTAAGTTTTTTTTTTAATTTTTCCATCAATGCCAATGGGGGAGATTGTTGAGAAGTTGTTGATTTGGCATTTTTGTCATTGATGTCAAAACCTGGGATCCGGAAGGTTGTGCTTCATATGATATACAAAAATGATCTATCCTATTGTATACTATAATGTTGTGTAGTGTGGATGTTATCCTCGATACGGATATGGTAGTACTTCTTTTTGGGACATTTGTGGAAGACAGTTAATGCAGAATAATGAAGACAAATCTTTTTGAGATTGGTTGTTGTGCTTAAAGCTTATTCTAGGTATCCTTGCTATTCGGACATTCATGTAGCATGTTACAAGTTTTGGTATGTCTAATTGCATTCCTCTAATTGGTATTGAAATTGATGTTGATCAAGATTTGGTCTTGGTTGTGGCATTCCTATCGGCTTTGGAATATATCTCATGTAATTCAAAGTACACTTTATTTTGGTATTTATGCTATATCTTATGTATGACCTATTTAGGGGTCTTGTGGTAACATGGTAAGAAGATCTTTATGTGTGACCTATCTATTGGGTCCGATGCTAGCATACCAAGCCTTATTGAATATCTCAAGGTTGTTCTTCAAGCTGACATGTTTTGCTAGGCCGACTCATTTTGTTCTCCAAGTATATATATATGTATAACATTTTTTTGGTACCAAACATGAAGTATGGTGTGTGCGAGTAGTGATAAGGGTGCAAAGGATTGTGCGACAAGAAATAGAGAAGTAAGTGAAGGCAATTGTCAAGAAGAAGCAATCTATATTGTAGAGGTTGTGGAAGGAAAGGTGTGCAGAAGATTATTCACTAGATCTGCTACAAATAGATATTGTGCTCTTAACCGGAACTGAATTCATGCATATATAGATGCAACTTCATCAGTTCATGTTTTGTCTATTTTGTAATCAATGATTTTGTATTAATCAAGCAATGAGCCCACTGACAGTGAGCCTTACCTGCAGTGATCATTTTGGCAAAGAGCCCTTGTAAAAATCACCTTAACCGATGCTTATTAATTGAGAATTAGCATTCTCCATGATTTTTACCATCTTGGGTTTCCACATAGATTCTGGTGTTCATTGTGCATGGTGTTGTTGAGTGCTTTAATGTTCATATCTATTTTAACTATGTCTGATTGATTTAAGATTGCTCTGGATTAAGTAAAGAAATGAAAAGTTTTTGGGATAACTGATTCACCCTCCTCTTAGTTATCTAGACTGTTCAACAATTGGTATCAGAGCCTGGTCCCTTGCAGATAGAGCTCAACCGCTTGAGGGAGATCTTGACAGTTTGAATAGATGGCAAGAGATTATTACTTTGATGAAGAACTGAAGATAATGTTAGATGATATGGAAAGAACGAAATCTAAAAACGAGGAATTGAAAGAAAACATAAAGGAGGAAAATGCTTGCATCTCAAAGCTAAGGGAGAAAATCTAAAAATTCAAAGCAAGACATAGAGATGTCAGCGAGGAATTAAAGGAGTCAAAGGAAAGTGTTGTGAACCTAAAGCTATGGTTGGATGAATGCAAGAAAACCGAAGAAAATATCAACGATACCATCGAATAGAAAATGGAAGAATGGAAGAAGACTAAAGAAAACCTCAAAGATACCATCAAACATAAATTAGAAGAAAATGACAAGTTAGATCAAGAGTTAAGAAGGCCGAAATCAGAAGCTAGAGTATGTGAAAGCAGCATGATTCTGGATCAAATTTTGTCCCTACATAAATGTCACAAGGATAAGGAAGGACTTGGCTTCTCGAGGGAAATCTCAAATCAGAACACTAAGGGTAAAGACAAAGCAGTTGAAGTTGAAGCAAGATCTGGTGTAACAAGTAAGGTCTGAAACTCTAGAACAACTACAAAAAGACCTCTAGTGAGGCAACCAAATGCTCAAAGGTACTTTTCGTTTAAGGGTCATTGTTTTCTATGCAAAAAATTTGGACATAAGGTTGTAGAATGTAGAAGAAAGATGGAACTAACTATTCAATGCTTTAACTATCACAGGTTTGGTCACAAAGCAAGTCATTGCAAAAGTCAATTATCTAATTCGACTAGAAGGAATAAAATGAATAATCTGAAATATATTGAATAACCCAATGAACTTTATAAGAGAAAATCAAAGTTATATAAACTAGAAAAACATAAGAATGCAAATAGGAACTCTGAGAGATCATGCAATGTCGATGTGATAATATTGCAGTAAGATCTTCCAAGCTAAATCAATACATGAATGAATGCAAATACAAGCTAGGTAGTGAGTTTATATAGAACTAAGGGGATTATGTAGGTGGAAAATCAACCAATCAACCACCAAAAGTGGAGAATGCCACCAAAAGTGGAACGTGTTCCACCCTTTAAGTAAGGGGACACCACATCACTTATCTCCTAGTAATAAACTCACTTTATTATCCTAAGCAAACTTAATAGAATTGTAGGAAAAACTTAGGACTAAGGGAAAATAAATTAACCCACTAGCAAAATAAAAAACCTACACCAACAATTTCTATATTGTATTAAAAATTAAATTTTTAATATATTACATTGTACTGTTTCTATTGTACCATATTATTATTTATATAAATTTCCAAGGTTTCTAAATTGTATCGTATTATATTTTACATGTACTACTTTTTTTAACCTCAAATTATTACAAACCCTAAACTTGAATTTAGGGTAACTTATAATATAGAGCCCAAGATTAATGTTTTGAGGTAAAATGAGTTTATTTTAGGCTTTTAGGTTTCGTCAATGAATTTACATAAAAAATGGTTTTTTTAACTAAACAAATTTAAATAGTAGAAAATCACCTACCTCAAAACCCTGGCGGACAGTTTTTATAGAGGGAAAAGGGGTTCGTTTTATTGACAAATTTTTAGTCTTGACTCTTGCATTCCTCTGCCACAATTGTCAATCTTCCCATGCATCCTTTCACAATTCTTCCTTTGTCGCTCACCAGTACAACTCCTTAGAGGAGTGTGTGTTGAAATCTTTCTTTTTCTATCACAATTTCCCTAATTTCCATCATGCTCGCTATTTTTTTGCCCATATGTTTTGATTGTTGGTACATACATATATAAATTAATATTCCTACGATTTATATTGCATATTATTAAATTTTATATGAATTGGTTAAACTAGTTGAACTAGTGTTTCTATTTTTTTTATTTTTTTTTTGGTAAGCTCCACTAGAGGGGGTGGCTCCCATTTTTTTATTGATTAAAGCAAAAATTACAATCGATCCTCCCAATGCATATAGCCCAAATGTCGTGGAAAAGAAATAACATATTGAAATAATAAAACCAAACAACTTAGCCCCCCTCACCACCACCACCAGCCACAAAATCCTTACTGATCACACCAACAAAGTCCATATACTGTTCGACCCCGGGAGGCTCAAGCAACAAACCCTTGCCATCTGCACCAGAGTTAGCCAACCAATTGGCAGCCCCATTTGCCTCTCTGTAAACATGCTTAATGGTGAAATCCATCTTCTCCAACCGCATCCACGCCTGAGACAACAACCTTTCCAATTTACAATTCGCACATTTCTTATTTTGTATCCCATTGATACAAATCATCGAATCACCTTCAATATCTACGAAGAGCTAGCCTCTTTTAACACACTCCTCCAAACCCCTAATTAAAGCTGAAAACTCGGCTTCATTATTTGTAGCTGATCCAAAAACTTCAGCAATCGTCCAAACCACCTTCCCTTTATCGTCTCTTAGCAGATACCCAATGCCAGCCCGTCCAGGATTGCCCTTGGCAGCGCCATCAAAGTTCAGTTTCAATCTCCCGCTTGGGGGAGTCATCCATCTAGCATGCTTCCTGCTCATATTCTAACTCACTGCATCCTTCAAACTAAATCCCATGGGGGTCTTTAGGCCTCCCCACTACTTACTCATCAACTCATCCCACCTACTATAAATTGCCTTTTGCCTGCCTCTTGCTTTAGTGTTGGTAGTTTCTATCAACGCAGTTTCAATATTGGCCAAGAGTTGGTTGATGCCTAACTCCATCCCATTAAATATACGCCTGTTGCATTCCTTCCAAATGTGCCACGCCACCATTGATGGCACACGGTCCCAAATTCCACCCCATAAACATTTCATGTGCAGAGATGGCCAATTCACCAAGAAGTCCTTCATCCTTTCGTTCCTAGCCCCATACCAGCCAATCCTATCACAAAGCCAATCCCAATAGTCGGACGCCATAGGGCAGCTATAGAGAAGGTGATCCATAGTTTCCTCCCCATTTTTGCATATGACGCACCATGAAGGTCCCTCAATTCCAACCTTCTTGAGCCTATCACCCGTTAGAGCTCTTTCATCCAGCGCCACCCAGAGGAAGGCCCCGGCTTTGGGCAGCACATTGTTTCCTCAACATAAGTCCTTGCGCCACCCCACCTCTCTTCTTTCCGCTCTTTGGATTAGATAGCCAAGCTTAACATAGTATTTTCCCATCTTCACACCACACCAAACTAATGTATCCTATTGATCATTGATTGTAACTTTGCACTCTTCCAAAAGGTTTTTGAATAGAAACCAGAAGTGTAGCCCAATCGGTGGCAAATTTTTCGGATGGTAGGGTTGGGGTCAAGAAAAGCAAGGGCAAACCCACAAATCAGCAGAAAAGGGAGGAGGTGTTTGCGGAGCAAGGGCTACCTAAGATTAGAGAATACTTGCTTCGTTCAAGGGGAGGCACACCCTCCTTGGGAAAACAATGAGGCTTACGACTTGGAACGTTAGGCGCTTAAACGCCCCTAACAAGCGATGCTTGTTTAAGCGTCAATTAGATAACCTACAGACTGATATGGTGATCGTGCAAGAAACAAAATTGAGTTCTAGTGAGGGGTACGCCCTTGCCAAGCATAGCAGAAAGTGGCACTCATGGTTTGTTGATTCGCTCAGAAGTGCTGGGGGTCTTGGGTTCTTCTGGAACCCGTATGTGTTTTCCATTGAAGGGGAGTGTGGTTGTAGGAATTGGGCCTATAGTAAGGTGTGTTGTCTTGGTATGGAACTTTCTTTTGGGCTTTTCAATGCTTATGGCCCTATCAAAACAAACGATAAGAGGAAATTCTGGGAAATCTAGTTTCGCTTTATGATGGAATTGCAGGGTGAAAAAATCATTCTTTGTGGAGATTTCAACGCCATTCTTAAAATTGATGAGAAAAGTGGGAGTTTACAAAATGAGAATGTGGTTATAAGAGACTTTCGTACCTTTGTGGAAAAAAATGTTTTATGGGATGTGGCGCCCTCGAACAGGAAGTTTACTTGGACAAATAGAAGGTGGGGCTTTACAAGCATTGCAGAAAGACTGGACAGATTCCTCTTGTCTGCAAATTGGTTGGAGCTTTCAAGCAGTTTGTCTTCTGAATTCTGTGTCGGACCACTTCCTTATTATCTTGGAAATCACCAACTTGATCAAGCCTAGGAAATCATACTTCAAAGTGGAGAGAATGTGGTTCAGGTGCCCAGAACTGTTGGGTTTGCTAGAAAATTGGTGGCGGGGTTCTCCTAAGGAAATAGGAACGAAGAGCTATGTTTTCTATAAGAGATTGTCTTATATCAAATTTAAACTGAAGGAGTGGAACGGGAATAATTTCAAAGACATTTTCTTGGAGGAAAAATATAAGGAGGAATTAACAGTCTTAAATGAGAAAATCATAGAGTTTGGGATGAGCCAGGAGGATTATGACAAGGAGAAGTCCTTGAAGTGTAGGCAAGCTGAAGTGGCTGGAAAAATTGAGGATTTCTAGAAGGTGAGAGCAAGGGAGGCCTGGCTCGAAGCTGGCGACGTAATACAAAAAAATTTCACAACTCGGTTAAAGCCAAACGGGATTTTAACAGAATCAACAAAATTTAGGATGCTCATGGTGTGCCCCTCAGTACTCAGGCGGACATTGAGGGGGAAGCGGTGAGATTCTTCTCTGCTTTGTTGGCTTTGGATGATGGTGTTGATTGGCACTTCCCTAGGGTGACGGACTGTGTGAAGAAGCTTGTTTCTAGGGAGGATAATGAGTGTTTAATGGCCCCCTTCTCTTTGGAGGAGCTTAGGAAAGTGACTTTTGGGTTGCACCCGGATAAGGCGCCTGGCCCAGACAGCTTCACCGCTTTCTTTTTCCAGCAATGTTGGAGCTTCATTGGACATGATGTTTGGGAGTTGGTTGAGGAGTTCAAAATCAAAAATAAATTCATAAAAGACCTGAATAATATGGTGATTTCTCTTATTACCAAGAAGGATGACTGCGCAACCTTTTCTAACTTCCGCCCTATCTCACTTTGCAACACTGCCTACAAAATCCTATCGAAGGCTATGGCTAATAGACTGAAGCTTATTTTGCCTAAGATCATCTCCCCCGAGCAGAACGGGTTTACTCCTGGCAGGGATATCACAGATAGCATTTTACTGGCCAATGAAATCATCCATTCAATCAAGGCTGCAAATCGTAAAGGTTTGTTAGTGAAACTTGACATTAAAAAAGCATATGACACTGTAAGTTGGCAGTTTCTGTGTTGCGTTATGAGTAAGATGGGATTTTGTGCTGAGTGGGTTGAAAGAGTGCTCACCTACATTTCTTCGATGCAATTCTCCATCTCTGTGAATGGGAATCTGTGCGGCTTTTTTCAAATTTCTAGAGGATTGCATCAAGGGGACCCCTTGTCGCCCTTCTTATACATTGTCATGGTTGAAGCGCTTGGTGGTCTCATCAAAGATAGAACTAGGCTCGGCTTATGGAAAGGTATTCGTGTGTGCAAAGATCTTGACCCCTTCACTCATTGTCAGTTCGCTAACGATACTGCCTTGTGGGGGGAGGCCACCATGAATGAAGCTGATGCGATTAAAGAAACCCTGGATACCTATGGGCGCTGCTCAGGGCAACTCATTAATAAAGAAAAGACCAAAATTTACTTCTTCAATACAAAGAAGGCATGTCAAAGGAGGATTATCAACTGTTTGGGATTTTCTATGGATTCCTTGCCTTCTAAGTATCTGGGTGCTCCCTTGTTCCTCGGCGCTATGCGCTCATCATTATGGGCTAACTATATAGAGAAATGCAGGAATAGAGCTTCTTCATGGGTGGGTAGATGGCTCAGCTTGGCCAAATGTATCACTATGTTGAAGGCTATATTGTGTGCGTTACCTTTATATGGTATGTCCTGCATGAAGCTCACATCAAAGGCTTGTGCTTCTTTGGAAAGCATCTTCAAAAAATTCATTTGAGAAGGCTCGAATGAGGTGAGTAAGGTACCTCTCATTAAATGGGATCGGGCCTGTAGGGGAGTTGATGAAGGGGGGGCATCAGAGATATCCGAATGGTGAATTTCGCTTTTGGTGCCAAATTGGTGTGGAAGATGTTCTATTCCTCGAATCGACCCTGGTGCAGATTAATGCAACTAAAATATCTGGATTCCCCTAACCACAAATGGGTGATCTCCATCGCTAATCCCCCTTCTGGCTCGACAACTTGGAATTTCATGTGTGAAAGTCATAGTATTATCAGCAATCATGTAATGTGGAGTATTGACAATGGCAAGGTTGCCAAATTCTAGGCTTATTCGTGGGAGGGTCACCCTCCACTGTGTGAGGTTGAGGAATTGAGTGATATTAGAAGGCTCCTTTATGCTCATCTTGGCCACAGAGTGTTCGATTATTGCAAAAGGGTGGAGGAATATGGATTGGTGTGCTGGGATTGGATTGATATAGAAAACTTAGATGTCGATGATGTGTTGAACTAGTGTTTCTATATATCATATTAGGTTTCTACTAAATCCTATTTAGTTAAATTTATCTTTAGATTGTTGGTGTACATATCAATTTATATTGATTAATATATATCAATTTTAATATGTACATGAATGCAATCAATACATAATTTTAATTAACTATGTATTGATTGTTGGTGTATATATCAATTGATATTGATCGATATATGAATCGATATTTATACAATTTCTATTGTATCATATTAAATTTAATATGTATTGATTGTTGTATATATCATTGTTAGTGTATATCAGTTGATATCTATCGATCACTATATCAATTGATATTTATCGACCAATATATTAATTGGTATATTGATTGATATCGATCAATACTCTTAGGGTTTCTATATTGTATTAAATATATATTTTTTAATATATCAAATTGTATTGTATTAAATTATATAAGTGTTTCTATTATATTATATTAATTTTTTTACGTAATTTTTTTAAGGTTTCTAAATTGTATCATATTAAATTTTATATGTACTACTTTTTTTAATCTCAAAGTATTACAAACCCTAAACCTTGAATTAAGGGTTTATAGTTTAGGGACCAATATTTATGTTTTGAAGTGAAATTAGTTTATTTTAGGTTTTTTGGTTTTGTAAGTGAATTTACATTAAAAATACAATTCTTTTAACTAAAAAATGTAAATATTAGAGAACTGACTACCTCAAAAACCTAGTGACCAGTTCTTGTAGAGAGAGAGGGGGTTTATTTTATTGATGAATTTATTTATTATTGACTCTTGCATTCCTTTTCTATGGTTTCCAATCTTCCCATCCATCCTTTTGTTGAGCTTCTCTTTTGCTATTTGTCCTTGATGACAATATTTATTTCAATTTGGCATCTTGGTGGTTGATTACTCAATTGAACTATTTCCATTCTGTCTTTGGCATACTTACTTCATTTATGATATTATCTTTGGTGGCACCGATCTCTTGACTCCATGTGCAAAGCATAAGGAATCTTGGTTACAGGTTTATGTTCCCATGTTCAGGTGACATGTTTTTGATTTGACATTTTGTGCTACAATGATTCACTTGATATTGGCTTATTCAGTTTTCTATGAAACACTTGATTATACGATATTGTGATATTGGCATGAGTACATGAAACTGTTGATATTAGCTTGAGCATTCGGTATATTGAATTAGGCATGGGTGAATGGCATATTGAATTTAGCATGAATATTAGCCTTTATTATATTTCATAAGGCTTTGGATATTATATGGAAATTGGGTGTGGATAAAGGCAAACATTTTGTTCATCCTTGTGCATGAGATTCGGGTCTCTTGGTTAACACATTACTAGGCCTTAAGGCCAACAACAGGTATAAGGTTATAATGTTCTAAAATTTCACCATGGAAGTGACTTGGCTTTGATTACTAGGAAACATACAAGTCTAAGGTAATCGACATTTGATGTGTAAAGTGGTCATGTCAAATAATTCAAGGCATTATTTGGTCGACATTTTCACTTAGTTAATAATTGGTAAATGGCAATGATGTTGGTTGGCATGCAAGTCTTTGAACAGTCCACGGATTTCAAAATGCATCATGAGTTTTTGTATTATTAATTCAATCCTTTCGGACTTCAAAATCTATCAAATTTGGAAAAGGATATCGGTTGTTTTGGTTTGGAAAGATTAGGGCAATCTTTTTGTAATTTTGTTTGTGGGTTTCAAACCCTATCTTGGCCGCCACCATGGAGATCTCTTCTCAGTCTTTTCATTTTGTTTGTTGGCTCTCTGACTTTATTGGACAGTGAATGGAGGAATATGAAACACCATTACCATGGTCGATTCTCCTGTCAGTCTCTTGTCATTGGGTAAGAGATCGAAACTGGAAGAAGCTCGTGTTGCTTTGCTGCTCTGTTGGACTGGTAAATTGCTACATGACAAAATCTCTTCCAGTCTTCTCAGGTATTCATCTCTTTAACTGCTTTGCAAAACCATTACTTCTACTAGCAAAGATAATAGAAGATATGTGCTTACTTTTGTATGGAAGATGAAAAATGGGTTCATTCACTTCGTGGTCAAAATTAAATGCATGAATTCACTTAATCTAAACTGCATTTCACCATAGTTTACATTATCAGAATTATGGGTCGGTGTTTTTGGTTTGTGGGTAATCATGAAGTCTACGAATATGTTTAGTTTCTTACCTGGATTCATTTATAACTATTCTTGGATGCATTATTTTGGGGTTTCTGTTACACTGCATTATGAATTCGGTTACTTTACTGTTGCAACAGTTTTAGTGGTTGTTGTTCATGGAATATTTAGTAGTTTTTATGCTGGTTCATTTAGCACTACCTGTGCAGGCTGCTTGAGAGGACAGGGTTCAGTCTGCTTTCTTAATTTGCATGCTGCTTGGGTATTCCTGTCAGAAGAAATTCTGCATGTTGATCTTTCTCTCAGGAACACTGTAACATCTGGCATTGTTGCTCGATAGAAAGTGGGTACTCTGATAATCACCTCAGTTTTTGC
This sequence comes from Sequoiadendron giganteum, assembly GCA_007115665.2. NCBI lineage: Eukaryota > Viridiplantae > Streptophyta > Pinopsida > Cupressales > Cupressaceae > Sequoiadendron > Sequoiadendron giganteum. The sequence continues at coordinate 7,524,227 of CM021106.1, read as the reverse complement.
TTTTGAAAAAGAAATTTGAGCTACTGTTGTAATGTTCTTTTTGAAATGAAATGATGAAATATGTGTAAGATGGAAAACAAAGAGATTAGGGCTTTGAGGTGTTGTTTTGGAAAATAAGTGTGAAATAAGGGTTCTTAATTTTACAGTGAAAAATAGAAAGAGTATGTTAACTAGTTTTTGAAGAAACAATGAAAATGTATGAGAAATAACAGTGAAAAACTAGTGTGAGAATATCACTGTGAATGTATTGAAGAGAAGTTGTGAATTGAAATTAAAAATCAAAAATCATGAGCTATTTCATCAAGTTGTCTTAAGGCTTGACAATGGTTAGAATTCTGAAGGGTCATGCTTGAACCTTGAGGATTGTAAACATTGTCCATCAAGAGGCACTTGACAAAAATTAGAGAAACAGAGAGATCCTTTGTATCATTGTATGTCTTACTGAAAACATAAAGGGGTTGGTGCTCTTTGAAATCGGTGTTTCTAAAAGAGGGGTTGGTGCTCCTTGATTTGGTGCTCAGAAATATGCCTATGAGGCATTGTCAAAAGTGATTATTAAAATGAAAGCCTAAAAAGGCAGCAGTTTAGGAGTGGTTTTTCTACCCTAGGAGGGTTTTCCACTCGACATATCTTGTGTTTATTTGCTTATCTATGGTTCATCTGATTCATTGCATCAATGATTTAATATGTTATGTTTCACTATTACAATTCTCATTTCAGTTTATGTGATTGCATTCAATACATGAATGAGTTTATCATTGATAAATGAGAGCATACATCTGGTTTATTTTAGTTTTATTAAAATTGTGAAAATAGTTAAAATCACTGATTCACCCTCTCAATGTGTCTTTCACTCCAACACCTTTCACTAGTCTTCCTTTGTCACTCACCAATACAGCTCCTTGGAGGAGTGTGTGTTGAAATCCTACTTTTTTTGTCATGATTTCCCTAATTTCTACCATGCTCTTTTTTTTAACCCATATGTTTTGATTGTTGGTACATGTACATATATCAATTAATATTTTTGCAATTTATATTGCATCTTATTAAATTTTATATGTATTGATTAAACTAGTTGAACTAGAGTTTTTATTGTATCATATTAGGTTTCTATTAATTCTATTTAATTAAATTTATGTCTCCATTGTTGGTGTACATTTTAATTTATATTGATCAATATATTGATAGGTCCAGTTAAAAGCTTGTTTTGTGTTACTTTTATGCATGCTTTCAGACACTTTTAGTTATACCTTTTAGACAATACTCCTATATTATGCTATATTTTCATACTTATCATACAGACTTGGACCGAAATCATAGTAATGGAAATATGGTTATGACATAATACTATTGCATGATTTATATGTAGGTATGCATGAAATGTGAATGGAATTCTATGTTTTAATTATGGTAGTTAGTCTTCTACACATGCTTTGTGAATTAACCTTTTTGCAGCTAAGGAGGAACTATATCACGTAGCAACTGGAAGTTGTATCTCGTAGCAAAAGGAAGAGTAGGACAACAAAACAAAGAAGTTCCATATTAGGCTAGATGCAATAACTATTGTTTAAAGATACCTGATGGAGATTGAACGCGCATCATTATAACAAGTTAATAAGCGTTGAAGAGGAATAAATCCTTTACTAATAGGATTTTGACAAATGTTTTTGTGTTTTACATGCAATCTTGTTTTATAGAGTTTCAGCTCTATTAGGATTCTTCTTTCTTTTCAGTGAACAATTCAATCTTAACCATACACTTTGATATCTCGAAGTGGAAGTTAATGATTGTAGTTAAGTTGTTGCTTATAATAAGACTCCCCCATGCTTGTATATAGCCATGTGTTGAGTCCTTAGATCTTTTAGTTTTTTTTTTAGTATTTCATTATTAGTTATTTTTCATTTTTCCAGTTACCAACAAACATGATGGTTAGCCAAAATGATTTTCATTGAATACAATATGTGAAGATTTTATATAATCTTTTATGATATGAAATTAATGAAGTTCAAATTCACATGGATGTGTAGAATCTGATAGTTAGATTAGGTTTTAGTTAAAGTGAGAACAACCACTTGAGCAGGCCACTTAAGGTAACTATTCTTCACTTCACTTTCTAGCCATGTATTTTTGTTTAATAGTTGTTTTTTGTTTATCATTACTTCATGAACTACATGCAAGTTAAAGTAGAATCTCATACCTTTCTTATTGGCAATGAATACTCATGATTAGATATATAATGGTTAACCAGTAGTACTATAGAGGTTCGAATAAGTTTAGTTGTTAATGTTGATCAGTTTTGAGTTGATAAAGTAATCTTTATTAGCAGAAATTTAGTTATAGGTTAAGTTGTATGGACCTTTAGCCATTAGTTTTGGTTTATATCTTTCACTGTTATGCAATTTTGTAATTTATAAGAAGTAAGATAACTTGAATAGGATAAGTTAGGTAGTATTGAGTCTCTGAAGGCACATCTAGTGCAGCACCATCACAAGTTTACAAACCTTGGGTTGACATTTTAATGTAGTCTTTGCAGTGTTTAGTGGAGTGTTCAGTCAAATAAACCTTTGAATTATGTAGGTTTTACCAAGTTTACATTATATTAGTTTAGACAAAAATTTTGGCGTCGTTTCCTGGGATGGTGCTATCTTCATAGAATTTTTTTCTAGGCTTTTATAGTTTACATTTTGTTTTCACCATTAGGATTTTTAGACTTAACCTTTTTCACCACACCAAAAGATACACTAATATTATGAAGGGCCGCTATGTTATAAAGCCATATTTCATGTATGCGGAGGTAGAGAGATCCTTCGAGCATATTTCTTCCCTCTATACGCCAAGAAGCCATGATAGAAATTGGTGAATCCAGTACTTAGAGCGAGGGTAACACTGAAGAAGAGTTTTCCTTATCACCAACATCTAGCACACAGATAGAGGGAACATACCAAACCATGGGGGATGCAGTGGATGATCTTGAATATACAACCTTTGAGTTCCTAATCACTAACCAAGAAAAGGCTACAATGTTGAAGAACATCCCTCCTTCAACCTTACCAATCTTTATGGGTTAATAACTAAGGACCCAAATACATTTCTATTTGAATTTGATGTCCTATGTATAAGTTATGACTATACTTTTAATGCCCACAGGCTCAAACTCTTCCCTTCCACTCTAAAAGATACAACCCTAAGATGGTTTGTGGGATTAGGTAAGGATGTTGCTCCTGATTGGGATACCATGAAGACATTGTTCTTGGAGAAGTACCAAGACTATTGTAGGTGACCTAATAGGAGGAAAGATGACATTTTTTAGAATGTCACAGAAGGAGGATGAACCATTAGAAGATTATGTGGAGAGGGTTATATTGGTGGTTGTTGTTGCACCAAAAGATTGACCTATTAATGCCCGATACAACCACTAGATTTATACAAGATCCACAAGAGGTGATTAAACCATGTCATAAACCCAAGCGTCGTGCTACACAAGGAAGACCAAGGGACACACCATCTTGTAAAAATCCCCCCAGTGCAAGCGAGGGGTTCAAACCTCTGACCTCGTCTCTAATACCAATTGTTGCATTGGTGGTTGTCGTTGCACCAAAAGATTGACTTGTTAATGCCCGATACAATTGCCATATTTGTACAAGAACCACAGGAGGTGATTAAACTATGTCACGAACCCAAGTGTCATGCTGCATAAGGAAGACCAAGGAGCACACCATCTTGTAACAAAGAGATTTTAGTTTTTCTTGAAGAAAAACACACAAAACAAGTTGTCTGAAGAATCCCTCAAGTTGGTATTTTTGAGGGGTGTTAATGATGACAGTATGGATGCCCTCAACCTCATCAAACAAGGAGATATCTCTTACATACCATTTGAAGACATCTGTAAGGTCTACAAGAATTACTCCATGACCTTCACTAAAAGACCAAGAGGCGATAGGACATCCACTATTGGCAAATCCTCTACGGGGGTTTCAAAGATAGAATTAAGAAATCTGTTTTCCAACATGAAGGAGGAAATTATTAGCCACTTAGAAACTCAATTGGATACTCTCTGCATCAAGAAGAAATAAGAGGAAGCATAAGCAATGCTCATTGAATACTGCCCGAGTTGTAGGCAAAGAAAAGCAAACTATAAATGCAAGAGGGTGGCTGGTATCCAACAAGATAAAGTTAAGAAACCTAATTTTCAACCACTTGAAAGAGAGGATGGACAACTCTTTTATATAGCTCAAAGGAGGCCATGGAAACAAATAAAATTTATGCCACAAGACCCTCTTAGCTTTAATTCATCCTTTCTCATTGGAAATTAGAACTTTTTTGCTGAGACCTCTTAGCCCTGTCCAGCAAACCAAAATCAATGGAAAAAACCTCAACAATGGCCACAACCCCAACAAAATTGGAATTAGCAGCAGCCAAATCCTTGGTCACAAAAAAAATTCTAGGGTTCCAATTACAATCCTTAATGGTCAACACAATAGAACCAGTGGTAGCCTCAATTGCAAAAAGGCTAGCAGTGGCAGCAGTAGTGTTAGAAATTTGAAATAGATTGAATAACCTAAGAAACTTTTTAAGAGAAAATCAAAGTTACATAAACTGGAAAAAAATAAGAATGAAAACTAGGACTCAAAGAGATTATGTAATTTCGATTTGACAAAATTGTATTAAGAGCTTCCAAGCTGAAAAGATACAATTAAAGATGCAAAATAATGATTGCATGCATCAAGGTGCATGTATGCCAAAGTATGCAACAGTGCAAGAGAATGAATGGATGAAAATACAAGTTAGGTAGTGAGTTTATATAGAACTTAGGAGAGGAGGTATATAGAAAATCCAACAAATAGGAATCAACCACAAAAGGTGGAGATGAACCACCAAAAGTGGAGATACCCACCAAAAGTGGAAAGTATTGACCACCAAAAGTGGAGGATGCCACTAAGAGTGGAATGTGTTCCACCCTTTTAGGAAGGTGACACCACATACTTATCTCCTAGTAATAAACTCACTTTATTATCCCAAGCAATCTTAATTAAGTGTGGAGATGGGAGGAGTGATGAACGTCATGGTGGGCTTGTTGATGTGGGCTCACAACCTATGATAGGCCATGACATGCATGTTTGTTCTTCCTGTCTGTGTCGGTGGTGGAGTTTTGGGGGTGGGTTTAGTTGTTGTGTGGGGTTTTTTTGCTTTGCAAATAGTGGAAGAAGGGTGGTGGAAGCGGTGTGGTAGGGGGTTGGTGTGAGTGGATTCAGTGTGGGTTGTGGGTAGGGATTCGGTGTAGGGATATGGCTGAGGCTTCCAAAATCCTAGTGATTGCTGGGCCAAAGCCATCATAGGATTTTTTGGCAGTCGTGCATGCACAAAAGATAGATTCGTCTTTTGTGGGTGAGATCTCTAAGCTCAAGAAAGTGAACGACTGCTTGCCACAAAGTCAAGATTGCCATGTTTTGGTCATTTCTCTCGAATTGGTGCAAGAGGAAATATCTTATTGGAGCCAACATGATCTGATTTGTAAGTTCTTGGGTATTCGTGTCCCTCTCTCGACTTTAGAGTCCCAGATTCATCGATCTTGGCAGGTTGAAGGTGATTTCGATCTGTTGATGGTCGTGAATGACTATTTCATGGTTGATTTTTCTTGCATCTCAGATTATAATCGTGTTTTTGAGGGAGGGTCGTATTTTTATAAATCATGTTGGCTTGTTCATTAAACCCTGGCATGGAGATTTTAATGCGGCGAAGGATCTACCTACACGGGTCCTTGTTTAGGTCCATCTACCATGGCTACCATTGGAGTTTTGGAGGGAGGATATTCTGCACCGAATTGCTGCTTTGTTGGGGAAGCTGAATGCCATTGCTCATAATACTTTGGATAAAAAGGTACTCTTATGCTCACATTTGTGTTGAAATTGATTTAAATAACCCTTTTCCAGATTCTTTGGGAATTTGTAATGGCTATGCCTCATGGATTCAATAGTTAGATTATGAGTCCCTTCAATTTCGTTGTCGCTTTTGTCACGAGTATGGACACCTTTAGCGCCAATGTCCTCGGGCACCCAAAGCAGTGGGGATTTCTTCTTCTCCTTCTCCTGGGCCTTCGGTGGAGAAGGGGGATAGAGGCAAGGTGCATGTGGTTGAGGGTGGACCTGATAAAGATGGCTTTATTCCTGTTAAGCCGAGGGCTAAAAGGAGGGGTCAAAAGTGAGCCTATAAGGATAGACAGAGTGATCACGTTTCAATTTTTTTGAGGTCTTGCATAATCAGGCTTTGGAGGAGGGGATTCTTGTTGAGATTTCTTCTAAGGCCACTGGTATGGATATTGGGCTAGGTACAGGGCTAGAGCAGGCGATTATTGTTCAGAGTAATTCTTCGACTTTGGTGCAGGGGATTTCTGAGCCTCCTATTGCCTCTGCAGATGTGAAAGATGATATTGTTTTAGTAGATTTATCTAAGGAGGTGTTCTCTTCAGTTAAAGTTCAGGGATCGTCTCCTGCTTTGGGGGTGCTGTAACGCCCTCTCAAGAAGGGGCATTTTGAAAATTCTTCTAAAGTTGGTCATAAGAAGGATGTGGACAAGATTAAATCTATTGGGGATTTGTTGGTGGAATTTGAGTTTGTTAAGACCATTAAGGCTCACTTCTCTCAACCTTCCTCATGATTATTCTTTCATGGAATGCAAGGGGGTTGAATAGCACCTCTCGTCAAAAGTCTATTCAGGATTTGATTGTGGTTCATTCTCCAAATATTTTTTGTGTTCAGGAGACTAAGATTCGGGTGGACCTCATGCTTCATCATGCTCCTCGTATTTGGTTTTCTGGCCAATCTCAGTGTATTGGTTCTAGGGGAAACTCTGGAGATCTGGCTCTTTTCTGGGATCCACATAAGGTTGTTTCACGTTGGTGGGTTTCTAGCCAGTTTGTTATTTCTGTGGTGGCTTTGATTTTGGAATCTTGTGAGACTGTTTTGGTTAGTAATTTTTATGCTTCGATTGACATCCATGGTAAAATCCAGCTTTGGGATCATATCAGGTATGTTAGATCTTGTGCACCTTTTATGCCCTGGATCTTAGCTAGTGATTTTAATTTTGTGTTGAGCTTGGAGGAGAAAAGAGGAGGGTTTCCTAGGCTTGGTCTTGCTTCTGATATGTTTCAGACTAATGCAGATTCTCTTGCTCTGGTTGATGTTAAACCCTCTAACAAAATATTCACTTGTAATAATAGACAGAGTGGGCCTGATGCGATCTTTGAGCAGCTAGATAGATTCCTTGTCTCTAGTTCTTGGGTTCGAGGTAGCTTGGTCACGTGCTCCGAGATTCTTGACTAGTGTGGCTTTGATCATTGGCCAATTAAGTTTTTTGCTTCAACTTTTCCAAATCCAAAGAATCCACCTTTCAAATTTCAAATTTTGTGGCTTCGTGATTCTTCTTTGGGTGATCTTGTTACTCAATGGTGGCGGGATGGAGCCCCTACATATGGTACAACTATGTATTCTTTGGTTAAGAAGCTGCAATATGTCAAGTATCATCGTAAGCGATGGAATAGGTCATGTTTTGGTAATTTTTGGGCTAGGAAAAGAGAAGTGCAGGATCACCTTGTTGTTATTACTCGCTAGATTCAAGATTTGGGTTCTCGGAGGCTCTTGGGCATGCTGAGGCGCAGGCTCTGAAATTGGTGGAGGAGTGGGAGCTTCGTGAGGAGATTTTCTAGAAACAAAAGGCTAGGATTGATTGGCTTCAAGAGGGTGACAAGAATACTACTTTCTTCCATCATTCGGTGCAAGCTCGTTAGAATAAGTGTTTTATTTCTTCTTTTGTGAATTCTGAGGGTCTTTCGATCTCTTCGCAATAGGCTTTGTCTAGAGAGGCTCGTCAATTCTACTCTAACCTGTTTATTAAGGATTCACTTCCTATTGAGGCTGAGGAGAATAGGATCCTTGCTTGCATTCCTTCTTTGATCTCTAATGATTTGAATGCTTCTCTTATTCGCCCAATTACTTTATCGGAAGTGGAGGAGATTGTGTTTGGGATGAATAAGGGGAAAGCTCCTAGCCTTGATGGTTTCCCAGTTGAATTTTTCCAGGAGTATTGGGATATTGTGAAGCTATATTTTTTGGAGGTGGTTTGAGAGTCTCTTCATAGCAAGCAGATGCTTCGTGCCCTGAATGCTACTTTTCTAGTTCTCATTCCTAAGAAGGAAGCGGCTGATAGGCTTGAATTCTTTAGACCTATTGCGCTCTATAACATGGTGTATAAGATTATTACGAAATTAATTGTTGAGAGGCTTAAATCTTGTTTTCTTGTTGTCATTTCTAAGGAGCAAGGCGACTTTGTGGTTGGTCGTCAAATTTTGGATGGGGTGGTGGTTACGTTTGAGGTCATTCATTCCATGGCAACCTCTAAGGATAGGTCTATGTTTATCAAGTTGGATATGGACAAAGCTTATGATAGAGTTAAAAGGAGTTTTCTTCAGAAGATGTTGTTGGCCTTTGGTTTTTCTTTTGATTGGGTGAGTTGGACTTTGAGCTGTGTGACTTCTTTCTCTCTTTTTTTGTTTTTGTAAATGGTGAACCTTCAGAGCTTTTTGGGGCTACTAGGGGCCTTTGTCAGGGAGATCCACTCTCTCCATATTTGTTTATTATTATGGTGGAGGGGCTGGGCCAGTTTCTTAAATCTTGGGTTTCTCAAAGCTTGATTCATGGTTGGTAGTGGAGGTTGGGCCTGCCAACGCTTTCTCATCTCCAGCTTGTGGGTGACACCTCTCTTATAGGTTTGGCTCGTATTCAGGAGGTAGAATCTTTTAGGCAAGCTTTAGATATCTACCTTGCAGCTTCGGGCCAAAAATTCAATGAGCAAAAGTCTTTTATCTTCTTCTTTAATACTCCTTAGGCTATCCAACGGTGGATTGCAGCTATTCTGAGGTTTCAAATTGGGTCTCTTCCCTTTGTCTATTTAGGTATTCCTCTTGCTATTGGTCATTAGCCCAGGTCCTCTTGCCAGCTGTTGCTTGATAAGATGAGGTGAAAGGTTACTCATTGGACTCATTGGTGGTTGTCTACAGATGCTCACATGACTCTTCTCAAGTCTGTTATCCAAGCCCTTCCCATCTACAGTTGCTTTGTTCAAGCGGCTCCAATGTATTTCCTTAAGGATTTTGATGCCCTCTCACGTCAATTTCTTTAGAGCGGTAAATTGCTTTCTTCAAAGTGGAGCCTTGTTAAGTGGGAATCTATGTGTAGACCAAAGCAAGAGGGTGGTCTTGGTTTACGCTCTGCTATTTTGAACAGGAAAGTTCTTGCTACCAAGCTTTACTGGACATGGTGTACTAATCAACACCAGTTATGGGATCGTATTCTCAACTATAAATATCTTCAGGTTGTTGCTTCTTTTGAGGTTCCTCATTATCCTCTAGAAGGGAGTGGTTTGATGATTTGGCATACTTTGAAACTGGGGGTGCGGTTGATTAAGCATGCACTTTTTTGGATCTATCATTCGGCATCACAAGCTCTTTTTGGTCAAATTCTTTGGATGGTCACCTACCTATTCTCTCTTCTTTTCCTCACCTCCAGTCCCTTTGTGATATTTTTTTTACGGCTGGCTGGGATACTATGGAGCATTATAAGGTTGTGCGGCATTATGGATCAACTGTAAGTTTTTGTTGGAAGCATCCTTTTGAGTGGCCACTTGGAGGGTCTGAGGGGGATAGGGCTGAGCTTTCCCAGCTTTTGGATTCTCGTGCTTGTAATTATTTGAGGGGACCTGATGTCTTGGCTTGGGATGGTCTGGATTTGTCTGGAAAGTACTCGATGTCTGTTGGTTATAAGCAGTTGGGTAGGCAGTTGTTTGGGGACATTGAGGTCCCTTGGTGGAAGCAAGTTTGGCACAAGTTGTCATGGCCACAGTGTAATTTCTTCATGTGGTTAGTGGCTCAAAATCGGTGTCTGACTTGGGATAATTTATGTAAGCATGGTTTCCAAGGCCCTTCTATGTGTGTTATGTGTCGTGGTTGGGAAGAGAGTGTCTCCCATCTCTTCTTTCAATGTTCCTATGCTAAGGAGATTTGGCATTTTTGGTGGGGGGTGTGGAATACGACCTGCTGGCATGTTTCCTCGTTGGCGGAATTTGTGGAAAGGTGGGGCAGGGCCCCTATTTCTACCTCCTTTCTTCAAGTTGCTTGGGCTCTTGGCCCATCCTTTATTATCTGGAACTTATGTTTGGAGAGGAATAGGCAGATTTTTAAGGATGCGAGGTTGATGGCTCCTCACCTGTGATGGAAAATTTTGCATTCTTTGGGGGAAACTATTACGGCTAAGTGTGATCTGACTGAGCCGGTGGACCCTCGGGATGTTGGGTGTTGTAATCATCTTCATCTTCCTCCTCCGCAACTGTAGCTCATGCACAACAGATGTAGACATCCTACCCCGAAGGTGAATAGGGAGGGAAGATGGTCCCCTCCTCCTCAAGGAGTCCTAAAAATCAACTCAGGTGGCTCTTCTTGTGGAAATCCTAGTCATGCTAGAATTGGCGGTGTTGATCGAGATAGCTCTAGAGATGTTCAGTTTATCTTCTTTGTTTATAAGGTTCTTCATACTAATAATTTAATGGAGGCTCATGACATTTTATTGGTTGTGGAGCGGGGCAATCAATTGGGATGGTGAAGGATCATATGTGAGTTTGACTCCCAAGTTATGGTGAACTTGCTGAATAGGCGGCATTTAGATGATGTGAGCTGGCAGTTGGCTTCGATTGTTGAACAAATTCTTACTCTTTGTGCTTCTCTAGAGTATATTTCTTTCACTCATATTCCCAGAGAATGTAATGGTGTTGGTGATTGTTTGGCTAAATGGGATTTTGATCATATTCATGCTTGGAATTTGGTGGATCGGGGTCAGCTACCCTCAGATTTGTCTCAACAATTGGATCACTTAGTGGAGCTTGATAGGGCTATTTAATGCCTTGAATTTGTAACATTTTCTAGCTTTCATAAAAAAATTACCCCTCCTTGATGTTTAATCTTAATTAAGTGTAGGATAAATCGAGGACTAAGTGAAAATAAATTAACCCACTAGGAAAATAAAAACCTACACCAACACCCCCCTTAAGCGCAACTTAGGAGGATGCAAAAGATTATGGGTCCTAACAAATGAAGCCATGTTAGGTACCCATGTACATATAAAATTCCCCCCAAAGAAGAAGAATCCCCATCCCACAAAAAGGAAGTACGCCCCCCATAATAGAGAGAGAAATGAAGTGGAAGGACAAAGAAGGCCCCCAAAGAAGCCCAATGGTAGATACTCGAAATTGGATGTAGAAGATGTTCCATGATTCATTGAAAAGCATTCCTCCTCTTAGGAAGAAACAAAGCCAAAGGTCTATGTGAGCTATCTCCCCACTCCTGAAAGGAATCTGTAGGAAGAAAACTCAAGTTGTAGGGTGTCTCTAAACTTGACTCAAGTGCCCCCATGTCGATGCTAAAGGCTCCCACAATCAAATCAAATATTCTAGGCCACACTGCTGAAAATGAAAATTCAGAATCTCCTAGAGACTGATGTAGAACACCATCCAAAGACTCAAGTATCTCCTCTGAAGATGTATCCTCCAAATATTGATCCAAAGTATCCACACTCATGTCAAATTGTGAGGAATGATCATGTAAAGATTGAACAAGAGGGTCAAAGTGTTCCCTCACAACAACTGAAGAAGAATCAACTTCATTAAAGAGAAGATGAATATAATCAATAGTGTCCCCCAAATCTACAATATGTGTCTCTATAAACAAGTCTAAAATACCTATCAAGAGATCATCCTAAGCTGAATTTGAAAGAGAATGAATGTCCTGTTGCAAAGAATCGTTGGATACTTTCAAAGAAGCAATGCTAGAATATGAAGTAGCAACAGTAGATGGTGATGGGGTATTAATTAATTGATCATCCACACAAGATGGGGAAATATGAGTCTCAATAGCCTAGTTGTCCAAGGAAACATCACTTTTAAATGAAGATCCAATGTCTCCATACAATTGTTGAAGGATGGTCCAAGCAGTGAAAGGGCACTCAGTGTGCTCTACATGATGTGGAATATCCTCAAAAATAGTAAGACATATTAGTCCATAGACCATGTCATTATTGTTAAGCCATGCATTCTTCTGATTATAGTCACTTGGCTCAGAAATGAGTCCAAGGAGATAAGGCAGCATATCCTGCTCAAGGCAATGACTCTTTATCCCTTGTTTCTAGGACAAATAGTTCTCTGAAGTTAGCTTGAAAACAGAAGGATGGAAATAATTTTCAAGAGACATGATTAACCCCCCCATAAATGGAACTTTATCTTAGTTCATGATTACACATTATTTGTATAATCCCCCCAAGGTTGATACAAAAAGGAAACTTTAAGTGAATGAAAAAAGAGACATCAATAGACACCCCCCTTTCCACTAGTCTCAGAAATCACCCCCCCAAGATATTACAATGTTGGCACTTTATGATTAGTGCATTTACAAATCCTTTTCCAAGATACAATGCTCAATAGGCCCATAATGACCAAAATTATAAATTTTGATACATAATGAATCTAAGATAAAATCTAGAAATATTATCTTTGTAGTTGTGTAGTTCTCTCCAATACCTTTCCAACTCCTATTTGTTTCCAAAAACGGAGCTCCTAGGCAAAAGTTATAGCTCGTTGAAGAAAAAATACAACTTCAACCTACAATATCTGGAAAAAAATGGGAAAAATTATTTTCAAAACCTTTGTATATGGAAGGTGCTCGTCTCCACCTTTCCAACGATATCTTTTTTGTAAAATACGAACATCATGGCAAAAAGTTATGATTTTTTTTTAAAATAGGCTGAATTTTGCTTATAGTGATGACCCCTTAGTAAAAGAAAAATTTGCCAAAAATCAAATTTGTCTAAAATAGACAAAATTTATATGAGAATAGGGGTTTTTGGGCATTCCGAACACAATGGCAGGGTCTGTTTGGCTCGAAAATGCTCTAGTAAAAAGTTGTTCGCAAATCCGAGCTTCAAACCCCCATTTGCAACTTTGTCAGATGATCTCCAATTTGGATGAAATAAAAGCCAAATCTAACTTTCTCGAGCCTTCTGAATGTATTGAAACATTCAAAAATGTTTCCAATATAACCAAAAATGTTGCAATCACCAAGATCTCACAAAACATATATGCAATATGAAGAGGTTATTAGATCATTGCAAATCCTTTCTGATTCTCCAGATCATTTAAAATGCAAGAGAAGAGCATACAAGAATTTACAAGATCTTTACAATAAACTCAATCTCTCAATCAAGAATCTATGAACTTAGAGTTCTCAAAAAAAATCTTTGATGCCATGTTAGAAATTTGAAATATATTAAATAAACCAAAGAACTTTTTAAGAGAAAATCAAAGTTACATAAATTGGAAAAACATAAGAATGCAAACCAGGACTTTGAGAGATTATGTAATGTCAATGTGACAAAATTGTATTAAGAGCTTCCAAGCTAAAAAGATACAATGCGAAGATGCAAAATAATGACTGCATGCATTAAGGTGCATGCATGCAAAAGTATGCAACAATGCAAGAGAATGAATGGATGAAAGCATAATCTAGGTAGTGAGTTTATATAGAACTTAGGAGAGGAGGTAGGTGGAAAATCCAACCAATAGGAATCAACCACAGAAAGTGGAGATGGACCACCAAAAGTGGAGGATGCCACCAAGAGCAGAATGTGATCCACCCTTTAAGGAAGGTGACACCACATACTTATCTCCTAGTGATCTAGGTGGATATTTTAACTATTCCAAATGATCTAAGAATTGGAACCATGCCAAAGAGCTCCCTGACATGAACCCAACACAACTTGAATCGTGTCAAAAGGATTCTATATGCCCAAATTAGGCTTGGTAAAATTTTGGCCAAAATAGAGATTCCAAATAAAGATTCTAGGTTAAAAAAATGATCATCTCAAAATCAAATAAGAACAGTGTCAAATCAAAGGGCTTGTTGAGACGATTTTGACACCGCTTGAATCGTGCCAATCGGAGTCCGTACGTGCAAGAGATGGTCGATGAAAGTTGTGTGGTAAAAGGATTGACCATGCTAATGTCAGCATGATGACATGGCAATACAATGATGACATCATCATGTTGACATGGCGGGAGCAAGTGACATGGCAAAGACATGGGCCAATCCTATTTCAACACGTGGCATCCAATTTGGCAAGTGACATAGTAAGGATGGAAAATCAAACTACGACATGTATCCTTGGTTGATGAATAAGAGAATGTCATGTGGACCAATGAAATGGTGCCACATGGCACCTCATATTCTTTCTTCGAGCAATGATTGAAATCATTTGCTAAAAAAATTGGTTGGGGGAATCGAACCGCCAACCAAACCTTTGCAAGCTTTGCGATCCACCGTTAGACCCTGCACATCCTTCAAAGTATATAAGGGGCCAAGTTCTATTTAAAGAATAACTATTGCAATTTGGAGGGGTCGGCGGTTCGAACCACTAACCACCCTCCACCAAACCTACGGCTCCACCAATGCAATACGTGCATTTGTTTGGATATGTATCAAAGCGACATATTTTTGCTTAATAACTGATGGTGTGTAGTGGAAGGAGGGCTCGAGTTAAACCAAGGGCCCCCCCATGTATATGCTATAAAATATTTTATATTTTAATAGCCCAATTTTAAAAGTATTTTAAGGGCTTAATTAGGAGATAAGGGAATATATGGGGAAAATATGTTTGTTAACCCCCATATAGAATATTAAATTGTATTTAAAGGGGGGGTTTTTTGACTTGTGAAGAGATATGGGAGTTATGTAAAATTTTGTATGAAGTAATCCATTCAAAGGATTAAGGTTGATTATGTGTGTGATGAAGTGTGTATAAGTGCAATAAACTAATAAAATAAGCTAGCTATGAATGTAAAGCCTATAAAATACAACTATGTTTGAAAACACATAATGATATACAAATGACCTAAGAAATGTACATTAAGTTCAAACAAAAGGTTGGAGATGAAAGGGGTGTGCACTTGGAAACTTGCAGAAGCTAGAAATACTGTTAATGCTGAAATTTAAGTCTGTTGGCACATTAATGCCATTGTTGGTGACTTAGTCCTCTTTTGATTTTTTGAGAATCAAAGAGTGAAATCTGAACCCCTCGATCTGTGCTTTTTGTTCCTCCAAGTATCTGGTCGCAAAAGTGAAGATTTTTGTCTGCAAGTGTTCTCCAAGCTTCAACTAGGGTTTCTTCAACCTTGGAGAGCTTGGACAAGTTGTTGAAGATTCTTCCACCTTGATTCTTTTCCAAATCTACCTCCAAGACCTACAAATCACACTAAGAGGGAAAAATTGTTGATTGTTAAGGATTAAGGGTTTGCCTTAGTCAAACCCCTTTTGAGTAATCAAACCAAGATAGAGAAATAATGTAATGAAGCATGGAAAAAAGGAGTGATGGATTTTACCTTGTCTTGATGATTGATCTTGAGTTGCAGCAATGGAGGATTCAGCCCTTGAGTGCTTCTTGAGAGAGATGTCTTGGTGACTTAGAACACTCAAACCCTAGCTTGCTTGAGAAGAAGGAGAGATGAGAGATTGAGAGGAGAAAAAATGAAGCTTAGAAGGTGAAAAATGAGGGGAAAACCCTTATTTATAGAAGTTATGCCCTAATTCTCTCAAAATAACACCATACAAGCCGACCTTAGGGTTTTAGAGACAAAATCCCGAAAGGATATTAAATTAACTTTGAATTTTATGCCATATGGGACTAGGTCGCCCAAGGTAGTGACCTAGTCCACCTGGGAAATTTTTATTGGTTTTTGGGGATTATCATGTGGTAAATGATGTTTGTTGGGATTGTCTCATGAAACACACTAAGATAGGACATGTATGTGCATTAAGGGGTCATTATAGCATAAGAAAGGGTTGATCTGGTGGTGACAAGCCTAAGAAAGTGTAAAATTTCTTTACAACACTTTAGCACAAGGCTTAGAAAGGGGTAAAAAGAGGTTGAAAAAGGTCCAAAATCCATAGGCCAGGGTCCAAATGAGCGAAAAATGTCAAAGGCTACACTTTTTGGTGACACATTTAGCCTCCACTTTAGTGAGGGGATGTACTTGCTTCAAACTCACACTAAAGTAGCCCAATGGAGATGGTGAAGAATGACTAAGACGAAGAAGGAGGTGGTCAAGCCCCCAGGATTCGAGATTCTAAGTCAAAAAGACATCAATGCAAGAAGACACATTTAAGGGTGAATGATATGCAGCAAAACGAGATGCATGATCATGCAATGACAAGAAATGGAATGAAGAGAGGAGGGAAAGTAAAAAGGTTGGATCAAGCTTCGACCGTATGTCCAACTAGTTGTGGATCAGATCTAGGTTGTTTGTCCAAAAAGAAGATGTGTACTCACTCTGGGGCAATGAGACTTTTGGTTGTCTACCGGGTGAGAAGTCCCAAAAGGTGGATATGGGGAAAGTCATGCTGCTGGTTGGGCTTCCCGCTCAAACCATACCAAAGTTATACCTCGTGATAACTTTGATAAGGTGCCACAAAAGAAAAATGACATTTGTAAATGATGATGTAAGCAATGTTCAAATGGATTTTGCTTATTTCGTGCGATGTCTCATCTTAAGGAACATCATGTGTAATGTGTCCAAGAGAGGAAAAGTGCAAATAAACTCATCTTGTATCTAAGAGAGGATGAACTCATCTTGTATGCAAAAGAGGAAAAATACAGATGTCTCATTCTAAGCAACATTGTACCTAATGTTTCCAAGAGAGGGGATCGTAGGAAAAAAAAATTGCACAATGAAATGTGAGTGGTGATGTATGCCCCCACTTTAAAGGAATTACTACACACTATTCTATGAGAAATTACTTTAAAGTAGAAGAAGAGGACATGAGAGCTTGTTTGGAAAGTCCTATGCCGAGTCATATGTTTCCAATAAGCTACGTCATGAAGAGGTAGTATGTCACATGCGATTCAACTTAAGACATGCCGTCCACATCCAAATATTGCTCTTATATGTTCATGAAAGGTTAACGAGTAGTCAAAAGAGACAACGACAAGTGACATACGAGGGAAAAGGCTATCTAACCCCTTGCCCCCACTTAGTGCAGGACAAGAGTGAGTCGAAAGGATTGGGTGAAATGTAAGGTTGAGTGAAAATTGGTATCAATTAGAGGAATGAGGTGCCCCCACATAAGGGAGAGCACCAAAATCCTTAAGATGTTGGATTTTGCTACTCAAGTCCTTACACTCATTAGTGTGATGACCATGTACTCAGTGGTAGGCACAAAAGGAATGTTTGTTGAAACATTTCTTTCAAGTTATGGGAGGAAGAGAGATAAAGTGATCTTGGAGGAGTCTCAACAAGATGCCCTCTTGATCAAGGGTAGAAGCTGTTCCTTTGGTGTGTATCAAAGAAGGGTCTTGCTTAGTATAGGATGGCATACTTACGCACGACACTTTAGATTGTGAGATCTTGTATACTCCTTTAGAGGAGTGTGTAAAATCTGAATCAGTAGTGGGTTGTGAGATGACATTGGCTTTAAGCAACGAGTCCTTTGTTGGTTTCAAAGGATCACTTGTGAAGGTTGGTGTAGAAGGGTGATTTGGGATGGTGTTGATGTTGGAGGAAGGTTTGATGATTTCGATGAAAGGACAAATCCAAGACCATGATGTGTTGTTTGCATGTTAGGCTTAATAGGGTTGCAGATACCTTGTTCGTTAGCACCACAACCTTTTCCACTATAGCCAAGTTGTTTCATGAGCTCATAACCTTTTCCATAAATATTTTTCAGCACTTTTGGATCAGGTGAGGGTTCGTTGTTTGCATTGGTAGCTAAAGTAGCTGAGGTGGATGCTTTCAAAGGATCTGTCGAGTCTTGTGTTGATAAGACTGTGTTTCCCTTTCTAGATTCTTTGTGGGTGATCTTGGATTCTCCTAGTAAAGGAGGGGTGAAGTTTAAGGAACCCCAATCATTGTCTAAGGAATTTGGTTGTTGTGCGGGTTCCACTTGTGTGGTTGGTGTTGAAGTGGTGAAGGGTGCGGATGTGTTTTGCTCAATTTGTAATACACTGTAAGGCTTGGGATCAACATCAAGTGTGTACACTTTTTTGTTGTATATATACTTCATCTTGCGATGAAGAGTGGAAGCCATGCCATTCATTGCATGAATCCATGCCCTACCTAAGATGAGGCTAGATGAAACATCGTTAGGCATAATATGGATCAATGTATCTAATGTGGCCATTCCAACTGTAAGAGGCAAAGTGATCACACTGAGTGACTTTTGTCCTACACTGTCAAATCCACTGATAGACAAGGAGGAAGGTTGAATGTGTGATTTATCGATATGTATCCTATCAAAGAGATTTACACTACACACATTTACAGCGAAGCCATTATCAAAAAGGGTTCGCTTGATCACTATGCGGTTGTATTGAGATATGAGCATGAAGGCTTCAACTTGTTTTTGCACATCCAAAGGAGGGAGCTCACTTTGGTGGAAAAAATGTCAACATTTAATCCTTGGATCATAGCTGCAATGTCATTCATTTTCGCATTGGAAGGGACAGGAATTTGTTGTAAGGCATCCTGCACCATGTTGTGATAGTGAGGGGAGGCTTGGATAAGGTCCCATAAAGATATTTTTGCGGGAGTATTCTTTATTTGGTCAACAAGGTCATACTCCCTAAGGAGGGAACTTAAGTGAGGGGTAGCAGGTAAGATGGGAGGGGATGAAGGTAAGGGTGTTAAGGTTGGTTGTTGGGATCATGGGTTGTTTCTTGTGTAATGTGTATGAGCAATGGTATGATGACTTGGTTGTTGCAACACATTATTTTTGGGTGGGTAGAGAGTGAATTCAAGTTTGGGTTTATGTGAGGGTGGGTAAAGGATGAGTTGAGGTTGAATAATATTAAAATCCTCTTGGAAAGGAGAGTCAATTTTATACTTGGCTTGCATCATGATATCCACCCTAGGGGGGGAGATTTTAGGAGAACTACAAGCCTCATGTTCTTGGGATTCAAGGATTGGTTCTTCTAAAATGACTTCATCACAAGTAGGGGGATGATCAATGATGGGATGAGGAGGAGAGGGTTCTATTTTATTATCTTGTTGCTCTAAGGTCTCTTTTTATTATTCGATACTATCTACCCTAGTATGAGAGCTTGGAAGAGGTTCATCACATGCTTCATCACAAGGGGTGGAGGAATCAAGAGAAGGACACTGAGGATTTTCAAATAGATTGTCCCAAATGGTAGGAGCATGAGGGAAACAAGGGTCAAGAGTCTCATGAATCTTAGGAGAAGGATCTTCTAACACCAACATGTCCTCTTTGCATTGAGGAGGGATATGAGAGGAAGGACAGGTTTGATCATCATGGTTAGGGAGACTAGGTAAGGTAATGTTTAGAAATGTGTTTATGATTTCATCATGTTGTTGTTTAGTTTCTTTGGAAGGGGGCTGAGGAGAGGGACAATCAAGACCCTCAACGCTTGTAGCTTCTTGCACCAAGATACCTTCATCACTAATAGGAGAGGTATAGGGAGAACCACAAGAATGATTGTTATTATTGTCAACACAAATGTCCTCATCGAGGGGTAATGCAATGTTAAGAATAGTGTCAATGGTTTGGTTATTAACATGTTCTTTAATAAATTCATTATTGTAGTCTACATTGAACTAAAAAGAAGGACTGTTGTATTTATGCAATCCATTTGAAACCAAATCAAAGCAACATCTTTTAAAAGAAAACATGGTGTGAAGAGAAAGGAAAGAGAATGCAATGCAATGCAATTATTTAAAGTGAAATGTTGAAGTGCAATTTTTCAGATAGGAAACAAGGTAATTTTCAAATTACACTATGCAACAATCTGAAAAAGAAATGTAGTATATGCAAAATTGAAACTAATCAATGCATGAAATGAGCTAATTTAAGCTAATTTTTAATGAAATACATGTAACAAAAACACAACCAGTTGATATAGATAGGTAATGGCACAAAACAAAAGCTTAGAAATAGGGTTTTTCAGCTCTGTAAAAGGCAGTTTCAGATGCCTAAAGGGACTAGGTCACCCAGAGTGGCGACTTAGTCCTAGTGATTTTTTAAGATTTATTTTTCAGAATATTTTGATGGATATAGGTGTTTTTTGTGTTGTATCATACAGATCTAAGCTGAAAATGAAAAAATCTAGAAATGTGTAATGTTCTAAGATGCAAAATTGCAACCTCTTATGCACTTTTACTAATGCAAAAGTTAAAACCTAGAACACAACTTAACTAATGCAACATGCAATGCAAGCTAATTCTAGGATGAAGAAGGACTCTAAATCAGAAAGGAAGGGATACAGACGTCAGGTTCACCAAAATGAGCCACCAAAAAGATGATATGTTAAAAGAGAAAGAGGATTCCCCAATAAGCTTCCAGGGTTTTCATCTAGAAACTGAGTTAGAAAATGTGGGTGAGTTCATTCAAAGGATTAAGGTTGAGTAGGGTTGTGAATGTGTGTGATGAAGTGTGTCTAAGTGCAATAAACTGATAAAATAAGCTAGCTATGAATGTAAATCCTATGAAATACAACTATGTTTGAAAACACATAATGATATACAAATGACCTAAGAAATATACATTAAGTTAAAAAAAAGGTTGGAGATGAAAGGGGTGTGCACCTAAAAAGTTGCAGAAGCTGGAAATGTTGTTGATGCTGAAATTTAAGCCCGTTGGGACATTTACGCCATTTTGGGTGACCTAGTCCTTTTTAGGGAAAATTCTAGAAAACTGCTCTGGAGCCCGTTTCGGCCAAAAGGGTATCCAAATCTACCAAAATATTTGAAAAGTAGGTTCAGCGCGACTAGTTTTCCATTGTTGGTGACTTAGTCCTCTTTTGAATTTTTGAGAATCAAAGAGTGGAATCTGAAGCCCTTGATCTGTGCTTTCTGTTCCTCCAGGTATTCGGTCCTGAAAGTGAAGATTTTGGTCTGCAAGTGTTCTCCAAATTTCAACTAGGGTTTCTTCAACCTTGGAGATCTTGGACAAGTTGTTGAAGATTCTTCAACCTCAATTCTTTTCAAAATATACCTCCAAGACCTACAAATCACACTAAGAGGGAAAAATTGTTGATTGTTAGGGATTAGGGGTTTGCCTTAGTCAAACCCCTTTTGAGTAATCAAACCAAGATAGAGAAATGATGTAATGAAGCATGGAAAAAAGGAGTGATGGATTTTACCTTGTCTTGATGATTGATCTTGAGTTGCAGCAATGGAGGATTCAACCCTTAAGTGCTTCTTGAGAGAGATGTCTTGGTGACTTAGAATACTCAAACCCTAGCTTGCTTGAGAAGGAGAGATGAGAGATTAAGAGGAGAAAAAATGAAGCTTAGAAGGTGCAAAATGAGGGTAAAAACCATTATTTATAGAATTTATGCCCTAATTTTCCAGAAATAACACCATACAAGCCGACCTTAGGGTTTTAGAGACAAAAGCCTGAAAGGATATTAAGTTAAATTTGAATTTTCTGCCATATGGGACTAGGTCGCCCAAGGTGGCGACCTAGTCCACCTGGGAAATTTTCATTGGTTTTTGGGGATTATCATGTGGTAAATGATGTTTGTCAGGATTGTATCATCAAACACACACAGATAGGACATGTATGTGCATTAAGGGGTCATTATAGCATAAGAAAATGGTTGATCTGGTGGTGACAAGCCTAGGAAAGTGTGAAAATGTTTTACAACACCTTACAACACTTTAGCACAAGGCTTAGAAAGGGGTAAAAAGAGGTTGGAAAAGGACCAAAATCCATAGGCCAGGGTCTAAATGATCGAAAAGTGTTAAAGGCTACACTTTTTGGTGACACAAGCCTATAATCAAGTTGGATGTAAATTTTAAACTACCTAAATATTATGGAGAGTTAAATGTTAAGAAACTAGATGATTGGGTTCAACAAGTAGAAGTATATTGTAGGATTCAAGCTCTGTTAGATTATGCTTCTAACATCCAATTAGCTACTCTTTGGTTGGGAGGAATCACTCTCACCTAGTGGGAGAGTAAAAATCAAGCATAAATTGCTTGACATGGTAGTGTTAAATTAACATGGATGGAGCTTAAATTTGCCCTTAAAAAATAATTTAATCCCTTAGGCCATATGCAACAGTTAACTATGAACTGGAAAAAATTTAGGCAGGGTAAGGGTCAATTTGTCCAAGAGTATACTCATGAATTTAGGAAGCAAGCTATTGCACTTAATGTCCCATTATACACCCATGACATATTGCTTAAGTATATAGGTGGTCTTCACTCTTACTTAAGACATGGTTTTAAATCCTAATAATTTGGATGAAGTATGTGTACAAGCCACACATTTGGAGTTAAGAGGTAAGAGTAGTTTCAATGATAATTCTATCAAGAAGCCATCTAAGCTTGAAGGTAAACACAAGGGCAAAGGAAAGGGGAAAAAGATAGCTACAGTCAAGGAGGGTGATAAGATTGCATGCTCCCATTGCAAGAAGGAAGGGAGTGATGATTCAAAGTGTTGGAAGTTGCATATGGAACTATGGCCAAAGAAGTATGGAGGAAACAAAGGAAAACAAAAGACTGTTGATGTAGTACAACAGGATCTTGGATCTGACTCTAAGAATGAGACAAATATTGTTGTTGCCTGGATCCAAGGTAAAGGAAAAGGTATCTCTTTCTTTTGATACATTTTTTTCAAATTCAAGTGCAAGTGCAAGTAAATAATCTTCTCCACCTAAGATTGATAAGTATCGAAATGAGTTATTTCACATTCGGGTTGTAATAAAGCATACTAAGGTTGATACTTTGTTTGATACGGGATCTCAAGTAAATCTAATATCTAAAGAAGTTGTTAAGAAACTTAACTTGGCTACAACACCTCATCTGAAGCCACACCCACCTGGATGGGTTTGCAATGATACAAAATTATAGGTAACAAAGCAATGTAAGTTAAGATTTGCTATCACTGCAAACTTTATAGATAAGGTAGAAGTTGATGTAGTTCCTTTATATATTTGTGGTCTTGTACTAGGGAGTCCCTATATTTATTATTGAAAAGAAATTTTTTATAGGGGAGAAACAAATATCATCTTTTCAAGGATGGTAAAGAATTCATTGTATGGCCACATAATATTAAGACTAATCTAACATTAGTGAACACTGGACAAATGAAGAGGTTAGTCAGTGCCAGTAAAAACTTTGTATTGATGATTTTAAAAGCCAAAGAGGATGAAAATTTGGAGGCATTCAAAGGGTGTGATCCAAAGCACGAAGCTAAATTGGTCAAAGTAGTTTTCGCCTATGATGACTTATTTCAGGAGCCAAAGGGATTGCCACCAAAGATAGAGATACAACATGAAATCCAATTACAATAGGATGTGCCTCTACCAAACATCAACATGTATTGTTTATCAATTTTGCAGAATAAGGAAATCAAGAAGCAGGTTCAGGAGTTGGTTGAGAAAGGAGTTATTTGTCCAAGTACCTCCCCTTGTGGTTCTCCAATTGTGTTGGTATCAAGAAGGATGGGTCATGGAGAATGTGCATCAACTAAAAAGCCTTGAACAAGATAATAGTAAATAATAGGTATCCTCTTCCCCGAATAGATGATTTACTTGATCAATTGAAACATGCAATTTGTTTTACTAAGTTGGACTTGCATAGTGGATATCATCAAATAAGAATTGTAGATAACGATATATGGATAACTGCGTTTAAGAAAAAATAGGGACTGTATGAGTGGTTGGTCATGCCCTTTGGGATTTTTAATGCACCAACTACCTTTATGAGAGTCATGAATGACGTCTTCCATCCATTTATAGATGATTTTGTCATAGTTTATTTGGATGATATACTTGTATTTAGTCAAACTTGGGAAGAGCATGTAGAGCATGTGAGAAAAGTATTGGATGTAGTGAGAAAAGAAAAAATGTATGTAAATATGTCAAAATATTAATTTTCTAAGACATCACTAGTGTACTTAGGCGATATTGTAGGAGGAGGTCACTTGAAAGTGGATCTTGCAAAGGTTGCAGTCATTGTAAACTGGCCAAATCCAAGTACAATTATAGAAGTCAAAAATTTTCTAGGTGCAGTACAGTATTGGAGAAATTTCATAGCTAACTTCTCCCACATAGCATCTCCATTGCATGCACTCACTAGTATTTCAATACTTTAAAGGAAAAGCTAAGCACTGCACCAGTTCTAGCTCTATCGGATCTACAACAACCATTCGAAATTGAGACAGATTCTAGTGGATTTTCCATGGGATCAGTACTCATGCAAGGGGGTAAACCTATCTACTTTCATTCTAAAACTTTCACCATTGTGGTAAGTAACTATCCTACATATGATAAAGAATTCTATACATTAGTTCAAAGTGTAAAGAAGTGGAAACACTACCTAATGGGTAAGGAAATGATAATACACACAACTCACCAACCACTTCAATATTTGCACTCACAATCTAAATTGCAATAAAGAAGGCACTTTAGAGTGGACAAGCTTTTTACAACAGTTTCATTTGGTTATAAAATATAAGAAAAGGGTTAAAAATAAAGTAGCAAATATGTTATCTAGGCCTCCTACAAATGCTACAATTATTCTTCAAAGTAGTTCAATGGCACATGAAAGTTATCAAGAAAAATATGCTGAGGACAAATACTTTAAGGATATATGTCCAACATTAATTAAAGGCAAACATGTAGAAGAGAAAGGCTACTATGTGCAGGATAAGTTATTGTATCACTTAGGAAAGTTATGTATTCCACAAGATGAACAAGCATAGGTAATTAGAGAATCACACATTTCATTGATTGTTGGACACTTTGGGGTAAGCAAGACAATGGCACAACTATAGAAATATTGTTATTGGCCTCGTATGCAAGTAATTGTATCCAAGTACATTAGAGGATGTGTAATGTGTGCAACAAGTAAACCTAGTAATAGGAAATTAGGGTTGTACACACCTCTTCCTGCACCATCTCGTCCATGGGAAAGTGTTTCCATGGACTTTGTAGGGGGACTACCCATTCTAGGAATTGACATGATTATCTATTTGTGGTAGTGGATAGGTTCAGTAAAATGTGCATTCTAATGCCTTATAAAAAATAGGTCACAACTGAACTAACAACACACTTGTACTTCCAATTTGTATGGGTTCATTTTGGGCTTCCTACTTCTATTATATCGGATCGAGATTCTCGATTCTTGGGGCAATTTTGGTCAGCAACGTAGGGAGTCATGGACACTACACTAAAGAAGAGTACAACTTTCCATCTATAGACTAATGGACAATCGAAGGTTGTAAACAGAACAATTATGCATCTTCTCATAGGTTACTGCAATAAACATCCTAAGTTGTGGGATGAGAGCCTACATTATGTGCAACATGCTTACAACCATACAACACACTCTTCTACTTGAAGATCTCCTTTTGAGACTTGTTTCGGTTATCTACCAAGGACACGTATGGATTTCATTTTCAGGAAGGAAGATGTTAAAGATGGACATCATGATGTAGACAAGGCCTTGAAGTTCATCCAAAAGATCCAAGCAGTCCATCAGGTAGTTGAAGAACAGCTGGAGAAGAGCCAGGAAAATTACAAAGCTTGACATGATAAGCATTGTGTTGATCATCAATTTCAGGTTGGTGATAGAGTTTGGTTACACATCAGTAAAGAAATAATGCAAGGCGAAGGTAAGAAGCTCAAGCCGATCAGGTATGGTCCCTTTGAGATCTTCGGTACCAATGCTTTTCGCCTAAAACTACCTCCTTATATGCATATCTACTCAATGGTTAATGTGGAGAATTTGACGTTGTATGAACCTCCAATGATACTAGATGATGATGTTGATGCTCAAATTCCTTCTATTGATGATTTATCACCTGAGTACATGAACGAGTTGCAGGAAGATGTCATAACTTGACAAAGGGGTGTTGTTGAGTACCTTAGAGTGGGACTGAAAGGGATGAATCCTAGCAAAGAATAATGGATGGAGGTTGGAAAAGCGAGGGAGTTGTACCCTCACTTACTTTCTATGTAATCAAGCTTTCAGAGGTCCAAAAGCTCTGCAGTGGGGAGGACTAATCCAAGTGGATATTTTTACTATTCCAAATTCTCCAAGAATTGACACCGTGTTAAAGAGCTCCCCAACACGAACCCAATGCAACTTGAATAATTTTGAAAGGATTTTGTATGCCCAAGTTAGGCTTAGTCAAAGTTTAACCAAAATAGAGATTCCAAATGAAGATTCTAGGTAAAAAAATTGATCATCTCAAAATAAAACAAGAATGACATCAAATTGAAGGACTCATCGAGACAATTTCAACGCCTCTTGAATCTGGTCAATCAGATTCCGTACATGCAAGATATGGCTAGTCAAAGTTGTGTGTTAAAAGGGTTAACCATGATGACATGACAATACAATGATGATGTTAGCATGCTAATGTGGTAGGTGTAGGTGATGTGGTAAAGATGTGGGCTAATCTTGTTTCGACATGTGGCATCTGATGTGGCAAGTGACGTAGTAAGGATGATGAATCAAAATGTGACACGCTTCCTTAGTTGACGAATAAGAGAATGTCACATGGACCAATGAAATGGTGCCATGTGGTACCTCGTAGTCTTTCTTTGGGCAGTGGTTGAAACCGTTTGCTAAAAAATTTGGTTGGGGGAATCAAACCCCCAACCTACCCTTTGTAAGCAACATGCTCCACCGTTAGACCTCGTGCATCCTTTAGATTATATAAGGGGCCAAGTTCTATTTAAAGAATAATTGTTGCGATTTGGAGGGGTCAGACGGTTCGAACCGCCGATCACCCTCCCCCAAACCCGCGACACCACCAATGCACTACGTGCATTTATTTGGATATGTATCAAAGTGATAGTATTTTGGTTAATAACTGGTGGTATGCAATGAAATGAGGGCTCGAGTTAAACCGAGCCTCCCCCTATGTATATTCTATAAAATCTTTTATGTTTTAATAGCCTGATTTTAAAAGATTTTTAAGGGCTTAATTAGGAGATAAGGGAATATATTGGGAAAATATGTTTGTTAACCCCCACATAGAATATTAAATTGTATTTAAAGGGGGGGTTTGGCTTGTGAGGTGTAATCACTAAATATTGTGCCCTTTGCTAAGTTGCAAAACTTAGCTTATTGGTGAACCATTGGATCTCTTCAAGGTTTGTGGGTTACCTATGACAGAAGAGAACCTCTAGAGAGGGTTGGTTCCCCTGATTCTATCACTAAAATGAACTAAATTAATGTTTAACTAAGGAAAAGAGTAAGAAGGAAACATGGAAATGAACCTACTTTTTCCTAAGGAGATGCACCAAAAAGGTTTTTTCAAAGCCTATACTGTTGTTTGGACTTACAATATAGTTAAATGAACAAGATAAACTTATGCACAACTTTGGTTTTATGTTATATTTATGTATTAGTATTTTATAGGAAAGTTGATATTCAATAGCCTCAAGAGGAAATCAAATGTTCTTCACAGTCAAGAGTTGTATAAACTAGTAACATAACCTATAACCTACATAAAATATACTTACTTCTACATAAAGGTGTATTGGAGTGAGACATGAAATTGAGGAATTATTAAAACATCACAGAACCACATCAATCACTTCATTTCTTTTTTGCACACAAGATACAGATTAAAGAAGGCAAAAATGCTTGTTTTTATTGATCAAAAGAAGTTACATACAAGTGCTTACAAGTTTGAAAAGCGAGTTTCATTTGTAGCTCCAGCTTGAAAGAACTTGAGAAAAGTTACAATGTAGAACTTAGAGAGAAAAGAAAAACTAACTCTACAATGAGGATAAACCTCCTTTAACTATCCTATGTTCGAGGAAAAATAGGAAAGATTCTTAAAGATCATAAATAGCCATTTTCCTTCAGTTGATTTCTTCTTCTCCACCTCGAGTGTTTGAAACTGCTTTTCTTTGTTAGACTCCACCAAAAGCTCCAAGTTGGCGTAGATAGATGATCACCTTTGACTTTTTCAGCTTCTTTAGTCTTCTTTCTCCTATAACTGCTCATCTGCCACCTTTTGTTACCTCAAAAAATTGCTTTGCAAACAAATATGAAAGGTGACTAATGAATTTGAACTGATTTTTTGGATTCCTTCGAATCACAAGATAAGCTTCTTCAATGCAATTCCAATTGCTATGAGTCATCAATCTTCTACATCTGTCATTGTCTCATTTGTCTCTTACCAGTCTCTTCAAAGGTGACTGTGCATTATGGACTATCTCTATACTCTTTTGATTCTAACATCTTTCCCATGATTTTATGTATGATGATTGTGCCTTTGAATAGTATGTTATTCACTATGTGTCATGATTCTAGTGCCTTCATAATATTTACCATGTCTCTTCTTATGCATTGAGGATTGTCTTCAATAGAAGTTTCTAGCATGATGATAACTAGTTCTACTACTTGTCCTAGTTACACAACACCAACTACAACCAAGCCTAGCCACTACTACAAATATGAAAATTTTGGAAGATGCTCCATTCTTGATACTATCCTACCTATAACCTTTTTAGGTTCACTTTACCATGATTGAAAGCTCTTCTGATATTGACTTGTATTGCTTGTCTTCTCTTTCTTACAATATGAATCCTTGAAACCGATGGTCGAGGAATTCAAAGCAGACACCTTCACGGGTGCAGAGGGAAAAATGTTGATCCTGATAGAATATACATCTGCACTGAACTATTTGAGACTACTTTACACTAGAGATTAATGGTATTGAGCTTTTAAATCTCGAACATCAAACTTCAACCTATGCACAAAAAATTTCAAATAACTCAAGGCATACTCATCCACCAGAGTCCAATTTGCATATTCACTTTTCCTGATAACCAAAGAAAAAATGTGTTGGCCATGAACATAGATCTTCATATGTTTCTCAACTTTTGCCTAAGCTTTAGGGCTTGATCTATCAGTAAGATGGTTAGTGCAAACTAGTTGATCTCTAAATGGTCTCCTTCAAAGCACGTCTCTCTTCCACAAAACCTTGCTCACAATGAATGGGCTTCACAAGCTGCCTTCCTTAAATTTATTTAGATATTCTCATTTAATGATCTTCCATGTGCATAAAACAAATAGTTGTTATGCCGCCTCCACAACTGGGACACTTGTCGAGATTAGCAAAACAAAAAACCCTAATAATCTGCCACCTCTTATGACATTTAGAGTATAAGCCGCATGTATTTCAACCCCCTCTATATTCACATAGATATAGGAACTTGAGTATTTGGTCCCTCAACCTTTTCTAGGAGCTTTCCTTAACCACAAAATTAAAAAAAAACTCGTTGACTATTCTCCTCGTTATCAATATTTAGTTCCAGTATAATTCCACATGTCACACCATCAACCATTGTGTTTCTGTTGAGGAATAGTTTGTAAGATCTTGGACCATTGTTGTGTCAAACATTGTTTTGTCCAAGGGATAGGGTGAAAGCCTATGCAATACATGATATAAAAAAATCACCATCCCTGAGACTTTTGCTTTTCCCAATTAGCTCTGGAATGTTTGCATGAGAAATCCACAGGTAATCTGCACTTGGAAAAGCTCAGGCTACTTATTTCCTTTATTCTTGACGCCAGACTATAGCAATGAATACTTGTCACAGCAACAAAATCTTCCTTAGAAGACAAGTGAAAGAAAGAGTCCCTTGTACAGATGAAAACTGTAGGGTAGCTAATTGAAGTGCCATATGAGAGCTTGCTGAATTTGAAATTCCACGACCCATGACAACAACCAAAGACAAAATAAAATTCTCAAAACTCCCATAAAAACTCTAAAATAAGACTAAAACCTGCATCACCAACAAGTTCACATCCATTTTAAATCATCATGTCAGTTAAAAAAGAACATGACCTTATTTTGAGAAGAACATCGAGAATCATAAAAAATATCTCTCGTGTTGTGACAACCCTCTCCATTTTGAAGTACTCCCATTTTACTTCACTAAAAAACCTTGATCAACTTGCATTCTTTATTCTTTTGCGACTAGAAGCACATTACCATCACTTTTTGCTTCAATTGCAAGCATTTATTCAAAACTAATCTACTCATTATCCTCATATAACATAACATCCACAACGTCTGGGTCATGCCTTTAAATCCTTTGGTGTGGTTTGCATTGTCTTGGCACAATCTTCTTAATTGTTCTGAAAGTCACTAGAGTTTGCATTCTTGTATTTCTTGCATCACATTTGCATTCAAGACAAAATGTCTGCCACATCATTAGCCAAGAATCTATGCAGATGGAATGGAATTTGTGACAACAAGGAAGAACATATAATTTATCCCAAACTGTATAATCTTCAAGATAGATAACACAAGTTTCTAATGTGCAATTGTAACTAGAAACATAACTTAATAGTAGACTTGGAAAATTATTTTACAAGCCGAAAACTCATACCATGTAAGTGATAATTGTAGACAATATTTCATCACAAAAACCAGTGATGCAAAAAATATTTCCATTATTGACCATACAATTGTATGTGACAGAATGATCCAACATTCCATACTTGTGTCTCTAGCATATTTCAAGAGCGGTCAGCCTACTGCATTTGAGATGAACACTGCATATACTATGATGCCCCATGAAATCTCCACCCACTCCTTTAGCTGATAATGTGCATTTTTTATTGCCACTTCACACTTGAATGCCTTGACGCTTTTCATTGATATAGACTATCAATAAGGATCAAAAATCTTCATTGCATGATCCCAGTCACACTTTTTTCTCACTTTCATAACATGGTTACTGTCGTTGCCTTGAGATTGAACCTTGATGATTTGGGACTGTCATTTGAATATGCAACTATCAAACTCCTGCAATGAACTGCCATATATTATCCCTTTTAATGGTTGTCAAGTATTCTTGACTGTCCTCACTTTCCAAGTGAAAATAAATTATCAAATCACCCTTCTAAAACTTATTTAAATCTGACAATTAAAATAAGTTAACACGAAGAGATATGGGAGTTATGTAAAATTTCGTATGAAGTAATCCAACTCTGTACAAATAGTTTTTAGGAGGCTTATAGCCAAATTGTTTGTTCTTTCAAGAGAGGGTATTTTTAAAATTCATTAGCAACTGAGAAGACTATGTAAAGGCTTTATGGAAGATTGAAGGTGCCTTGTGATGTAATCAAGCATTTTGGAGCATTATCAAGGATTAGTAACTCTTTGAAGAGGAACCCAGAGACATAGCCAATTTTGGTGAACTCCATTAACAATTTTTCATCTTTTTGTCTTCTCTTATGTTTTCATATTCCTATTGTTATAATCATTTTAATGTTTTTTTTAAGAATTTGAAATTAATTCAAGACCTTCAATTTCGTTTACATAAATTAACATCCACTAAGTAATGGTCATAGATCCTAACAAAACACCCAATAATAAACTCACTTTATTATCCCAAGAAAGCTTAATTAAGTGTAGGAAAAACCTAAGACTGGGGGAAGATAAATTAACCCACTAGGAAAATAAAAAACCTACACCAAAAAGCATAACATGAACTATCAGCAGCCAATGCTTCCTCCTCCACCACAACATCAAGCTATTATGCTTCCATAAACTCCTACATACCAGCCATCCAAACCACCATAAATACCTACCCAACATGCACCTAACCCTAACAACAAGCTTGTTCAGCAGGCTTATACTAACAAAGCTATTCAATACCCACTTATGGGGTAGAGGCGAGTGATGTCCACCTCAGATCAGGAAAAAAACTTGTTGAACCTTCATCCCCCCAAATTACTGAGATGGAGGATGAGGAACCTACAGTTGAAGCTTTAGAAAAAACACCTTAGGAACCTGAGTCAAATCAGGTACACCAAACTACCACAAGTCCAAAGCCACCTTTTCTTGAATGCTTAGCCATTCAAAAGCATCACACACAAGCTGAGAAAAACCTCCTAGGTCAATTAAAGGATGTCAGCATCAAGATTCCACTCATCCAATATATCAAAGGCATCCTTATTTATACTAAAACTGTAAGGGACTTATGTATTAAGAAACCAAGAAGGAAAAGGAAGGATCCTCAAACAATCCATGTCTTAGGAAACCTTGCAGATATCATGTTAGGGAACATAACCATCCCTAAGTACATAGAACTTGGTAGTCTGGTAGTGGATGTTAAGATTAATGGGACCCTCATTAAGAACACCTTGATAGACTTGGGGGCAGCTATCAATGTTATGACTAAAGAAACAATGCAATTACTTCAATTAGCCAACATTAGACCTGCACAAACTATTTTACAATTGGTTGATAGGTCAATAGTCAAGCTTGAAGGAATCATTGAAGTTTTAGTTATTGCATTAGATTCTTGGGAATATCCTTTTGATTTCATAGTTTTACAACCAAAGGTTAATCTTGTAGGTTAACAACTCATCCTAGGCAAACCTTGGTTAGCTACAACTGATGCATTCATAGGTTGTAAGTCTGGAAATATGATGATATCTAATGGGACAGTGACCAAGAAATTGGTCATCTATCCTCCAACCCAACCTTATGTTGATCTCGAGCAAACTATTTGGCCCACTTTGGATGAGGAAGACAATTATTCCCCGCAAACATTAATGACTATAGAAGGAAACCCTCTTTTGGATGATCAAGATGAAGATGAGATTATTGCTCACATAATACATAATGACTACGGTAGGAGCCCACACCAATAGGACTATCTTGCATGCCTACAAGACCCCTTGCAAAGTACTATACCCACCAATTTCTCAAAAGAAATATCTCAACTCTTTCATTCCTTATTGCCACAACAGTGTTTACCAATAATTCCAAGCCTTGACCTCTCATCTATGTAAGAATCATCCGAGGAATTAGAAGTTATGCCATGAAAAATGCTACATATAAACAATGCCTTGACTGAAGAGCAACAAAACTCCCTACACACAATGTTGCAGGCACACTCAGCAACATATGCATGGGAGGCATATTAGTTAGATGGCTACTCCTTCTACAAGAATTTGGCATTGCCATAGTGGACAAAATTGGTAAAGCTAATGTAGTGGCAGATTTTATGTCAAGATTACCAACACAATCAATTGAAGGAGTGGTGGATGATTCATTCCCAGATGAACACTTGTTTGCTCTTAATGTACATGTACCCCAGTATGTTGACATTGCAAATTATTTGGTAATCAGGCAGATTCCACCACACTTTTCTCCAAGGGAAAAGAGACAACAAGTACATAAATGTTTTCCATACTCTTGGATATCAGGTTATTCGTTTTATACTGGCCCTAATAATATTATGAGAAGGTGCATAAGGGAAAATTAAATATTTGATATTATGAAGGCTTGACATGATGAGCCATGTGGAGGTCATTTTGCAGAATAAAGAACAACATTTAAGTTCCTCACAAATGGTTATTATTGGCCAACTTTATACAAAGATTCTGTCAAATACACAAAGAGTTGTGACAGGTGCCAAAGGATGGGTAAACCAACAAGAAGTGGTGAAATTCCATTGCAACCTCAGTTGACACTAGCTCCTTTTGACAAATGGGGTCTAGACTTTATTGGACCAATCTCACCTACTTCCACCAACAAGGAATACATTCTTGTTTGCATGGATTACTTGAATAAGTGGGTAGAAGTAAAGGCCTTATAGTTTGCCAGAGATGGAAATGTGGCTAAATTCTTGTATGAGGATATATTCACTAGGTATGGAGTACCTAGAGAAATAGTCACTGATCAAGGTCCACAATTTACTTCAAACCTCATCATCAAACTGGTTGAATAATACCAAATTCAACACAAGAAGTCAACACCTAACCACCCTCAAGCTAATGGTCAGGTAGAGGTCACTAATAAATAATGCAACTACATAGGAAATATTGGGTTGCAAGGTTACCAAAATCAGTATGGGCATATAGAACAACCTAGAAAACAACAACTAGTTTTACACCCTATGAACTAGTGTATGGTAAAACAACAATCCTTCCAATTGAGTTTGAATATAAGACATTAAGGACAACAGTGGAACTGACAATAGACCTAACAATAGATCAAAAGGAGAGGTTGCATAATTTAAATGCATTAGATGAAATTAGGGTGGAAGCAATCCATCACACTGAGGTAGTACAACAACAAAGGATGAAGTGGCATGACCAGTACATCAAAACAAAGGAGTTTAATGTAGGGGACTAGGCATTGTTATATGATTCAAGGTACAAAGACTTCAAAGGGAAACTCCAATCCAGGTGGTTGGGACCTTATGAAATCAATCAAGTCTATCTTAATGGAGCATTCAAGTTGCACACCATAGATGCAGTCAAATTTTCTCTTTTGGTTAATGGCCACAGATTGAAGCTATATAAGAAACCATTAGAAAAAGATGATTTTATTTTCTCCCTATTTCAACAATATGGTGCTCGCAGTGATCCAGATATAGGTTCAGACACACAAAGTGATATTTCAACAACACATGATGTACTAGGCACTTCAAGTGACTCAGTGATTGAGCTACATAGCTCAATCCCTGAGATAACTCGAGATTAATTTCTCACTTTATCTCACAAGCACACACAACACAATTATAATGATGTTTATATTTTCTCCAATGGTACTTTTTTTTTATTACACATTCATAATGGTCTTGATGTCGTAGGGATCTATAGCATAATAGTTGTCAATGTTCAAAAAGGGTCTTGTTTCTGAAAGTACCCATAGCGTTGTTTGGCAAAGAAAATATTCAAAATATTTCATGCCACATTAACTGTAGTTCGCATGCATTAACCTCATAACTCTCACATGCAATATCCATCATTTCAAAATAAGTACCCGTAACATGAATCTTTTATTCCTTGTTGCCACTTCTCGTTTCTAACGCTTGACTTGTCACATGACCAGCTAATAAATGTCTAATCTACCTTCTTACCTTCTATTTTTCACTTCACAATTCATTCACTTGTAGTTATTAACGGTCACATCAAATCAAAATTCAGATACGTGCTATTTAGTTTCCACATGCACGATCAGTTCATCTCTTTCGACCGGTACACAAGGTACACTATCGTAATTACCATAGATATCTTTACACTTTCATTATGTATTTCATATTAACTCATGCATGTGAAATATTCATACCATTCATTTCCTTACTTTCTAATCATACCACTTCCCAATCACAAGTTGAAGTGCAGTCACTTCAACCATTAAGTTGGGGGGAGAGTACAACTCAGCCAATTTTTTTTCGAAATCCACCACCTAGATCAAATTCAATAGATAGATATGACATCCAAAACCCTCCTAAAATTATATCTCATTTTTGCTACCACTTCCAATTGCCAATTCCAAACCCTTAGAGCTTGAGCTTATTCCAAAACAAAGTTGAACCTAAAACCTGTTTGTGAGCTCAAATGAAGTTGGTATTGAGAAGGGGAGTTGTAGTATGGTATGGTAGTAAAAGTATATGAGGAAACAACAAAAAGGAGAAGGGTTTTGAAGGTGTTGGAGTGAATTGAGTTGAATTTTCAAGACTAAATTAAACACATTGAGTAGAGAAAATAAAGTCATCAGCTCATAAGAAAATACTGGAAGATGCAATGGTTTTACCCATTTTTACTAGGGTTGGTTGGCTTGATTATTTCCTGAAACTAATAGAATTCAACGATGATATGACAAGAATGTTTTCAACTACGCTTGAGTATGATGAAGCAATGGTGAAGGGACTATTAGTGGATGCATTTGAGGTTGCCATAGCACAAGTTACTGGATTACCTAGAACTAGGGCAGAGTTTCTAGCACGTGCAAATGCAATTGTAGCCAGGGAGGAATTATGTGAACGAGGAGAGGATTTAGAATCATCTTCACAAGGTACAAAGAGACTCTCACTTCCTTGGTTATGGGCTAATTGAGCTTCCTACATTGTTAGATATCTCACTTGTGACGATAGGAAAAATCTCTTGTATACAATACATTTTAAATTACTTAGTCACCTTCGACACAATAAGCTAGTAAATGTACCAAATTTTCTTTGTAATTTGTTGAAAATAATGGCATCAGAGTATCAAAGGAAACAAAATGACACTTCCCTATCACAATATTGTTTTATTGCTTTACTAGTAAAAATATTTTTTAGGATTTAGTACCCACAAGTAAACTAAGAATATTTTAAGGAATGAACAAATATTAATAGTTTACTGGATGCACCTATGGTACCTAAGACTGAAGAGCCATAGGATGAATTTGTAAGAGAAAGTCCTCATGTATCACCCCACGACTTTACCTACTCGTAGTCAAGGTGACCATGAGGAACATAATGAGCCAGAGTCTAGGGCACCTATTGTATCAACATGAATTTTCACCCCTAACACAAATTCCCTTTTGACCCTTAACACTTTAGAAAATCAAAAGCAGAGGTTTAATTTCACTTAAGCCTACTGCCTGCATTCCACTTGGTGCCTATTTTGTGTGTCGATGGGCGTGTTTCTGTCGAGGATGCCCACGTGGCATGCAAACGTCTACACGGAACGCTTACGTCCCTGGTAGATTCTTGCAGTTCGAGACTGCAGAGGCGTTACATTTTTGATTGGAAGTCAAAGAGTAATGTCCCTCTTCGGCTGGTTGACCCAAATATGGTTGTTTTTCATCCATCTCTTCATAATCTTCACTCTTTCATCGATATCCCTCTTCAACAAAAGTTTTGAACAATTTGACACACTCTCCCCATGCATTGAGCATTTCATTTCCGAGCTTTGTAGCAGCACCATTCACTCCATTGCAGCAATCTACTACTGCGTCACTCCAACAGGGCGAGCATAGGACAAACACCATGGCAACAGAGGCTTGAGTCCCTCTCATTTACTCCTCCATGAGCCTTGAGTGCTTTGGACGGAGGTGGTAAGATCCTACAATCTCTCCTTTTTCTTTCGATTGAGTAAGCACATACTACTTGTTGTGTTTTGTGTTATGTAGCTTGTAGTTTCTTTCCTTTATCATCTATTTCTTTTATTCCAAACTTGGTTGTCCGTGGAGGTGGAAACACCAAGATGAGGGTCTGACTGAGGCAGGCCCCTACACAGCCCCAATAATTTCTCCCTTTATTGTGTGCAGGTGAAGAGAACTTGGAGCAAGCTAGCGAGGAGAGTATTGTACAAGATCATCTTCGTCACCTTGGTGGTAATACATTTCCTTTATCGTATTCATATCTGCATTTCTTTTTACTTAATCTTGTTTATCACTTCAAACATCTCTAGACTAGGTTGATAGTCTCCCTTCTTGAGTTAGATTTATGTCTTTTCGGTTCTCTGGTTGTACAGATGCCAACGCACCTGTAAGATGCTAGCGCTCTGTGCTGTCATCCTGGAACTGCAATTTCATCCTCAGAAAAAGAGTTGTCTGAGACACGAATCTGACTCTAAAGGCCAACTCATCTAGTCTCCTTCCAACATTTGAGATTGTCGAGTGATTGAAGGATGCATAATCCTCATCATTCTCATCCTCGTCATCCTAACTATCCTTTAAACTAAGGTGGGTTAGGGCAACCTTTTTGCTCTTGGCCTTTCGTGACCTGGGGCCTTGCAATGGGTGGTCCCCCTCTCTCACATTTTTTGTGAACCTGACGTGAACCAACGTCTATCCATTTGACGACATCCTGAACTTTTTCTCGTATACCTCTTGGTCATTGTACCCTGGTGTGTTGTGAAAGTTTATGAGCTTCACAACCTAGTCTACGACCTCTAGGCATATTTTTAGAAGAATTTCGCGACACCTTTTGATGGACAAGATGAAGGTCTCCTCTAACTTTAGTACCGGTCTTTTCTCTGAGTTCGCAGTTGGTCTATCTACACAAGAGCACGTAGCACTAGGCAAATCTAGATTTCTTGATGAAATTGATCATGTCCCTACTCCTCCTACGTCACCAACCTCCTCATCTGTAGATGATCCTGAGGCCATCTGTGTCCCTTCCGAGTATGTCGTTAGTCTCGGTAAGGGATTAGGTGCATTGGAAAATCACCTAGAAGGCAACCCGAAGTTGGCTAGGGTTGCTAAGGTGATCGGTGAAATAAGATACATGGTGGAAAAAGATCGGACACGTGTAGAACTCTTGGCTAGTCTCATCGGTCTAGCCAAAGCATACGACCCCTCGAACTTTGTTCGCTTGATACGAGGTGACCTCTTTGAGGAACGTGAGAGGCAGCTAGAGATGTCAATGCCTCCTATATCTGTGTACATGACTAACACGGTCCCCTCGATCAATATGCCTTCTACTTCTGAAAGTTTAGATAGTGTCAAAGTAAACAGAAACCCTTTGGATTTCCACTTCACCCCTTCTGTCACCTCCGGTGGTGGAGAATTTGGCGGAATGATAGGCGAAGGATTTGGTGGCAGAAACTTTGGAAGTGGAGGTGACGTTGGCGGAGGCGGTGCTGGTGGAAGTCATGGTGGCAGCTTCGGCTCTGGAAGTGGCTCTAGTAGAAGTCACACTGGTGGCGATGACATCGGTGGCAGCTCTGGCGGTAGTCACAGTGGTGGCACTGACAGAGGTCACACCGGTGGCAGCGGCATTGGTGGCAGTTTTGGTAGCGGCCATGACAGCGGCCTTGGCAGTGGTTCTAGTGGTCCTATGTCTTCTAACGACCCTATTCTGAATACCCTTCTTTAGAATATGGGGAAGATGCAGAACCAATTGGCAAACCTTTCCCAAGCCTCGATCCAGCCCGTTGTCGGTTGCAATCCTAAACACTCCTTTCCTGCAAGGGATGGAGATTCCAAAATTTGAGAAATAGGGTGGTAAAGGGGACCCAAAGACACATGTGTCCACCTTTAATGCCTCGTGCACAGATTTCTTCCATCATGATGCATTGATGGCTAAACTGTTTCCTCGATCCCTCAAAGATACAAAACTGGATTGGTACTGTTCTTTGCTCGATAACTCCATCTTCACGTTCGATTAGCTTGTGAACCAATTCTTGCAATAGTTCCAAGCCAAAATCAGACCAAAGATGACATTCTTAGACCTTGTTCGGTGTAAACAAGGGGACAATGAGAAGATTATAGACTTTATACCACGGTACCAGGCACTCTTCTCATAGATCTCGTATCCGTTGCCCGATTCAGATGTAAAGAAGGTCTTCATAGGGAAATTACAAAGGCCTTGGCAAGATAAGTTCACCCTCATGAAGTATCCTTCTCTTTCACATTTGTGTGCGGCTTTACGAGAGTACCAACAAATGGTGGTTCAGTTCGGGGGTCCTCCCTCGCGCTTCCATTCTAAAGGAAGATCTATCATGTCGATCTCGAGAAGAGGTAAATCCATTGCGAATATAGTAGCCGTTGTGGACAACAATGGCCTCAAACACAACCAAAAGTTTACAAAGCTATATGAATCTTATTTTTCCATCTTGCAAAAGATGTTGAAGGATAAGATCCTTACCCTACCACCTCCTAAACTAGTTAGAGAACCATACCCTAGTTGGTATGAAGAAAACACCTATTGTTAGTACCATCGAGTTAACAGACACGATACAGAATGTTGTATGCACCTGCGTCATGAGATACAGGACCGCATCGAGGATGGTAGTATCCGGCTAGATGGAGGAAAACAAAACACAAACAAATCAGTGGCGAAAGCTAACAGTGAGTTGCATATATACATAGACCCATTTCCATCACATTCTGCTAACATGATTATCGATCCCACTGATTCTACTTCTCACCCTGAGGCATATGTTAACATGGTTACTATTACTCCCTCTACTCATCTTGTGACCGGCTCGCCGGATGTAACATTTACCTCGTAAGACATTCCAGCAAATAGCAAACCTTCTTCGTTTTATATTCTTGCTCACCTCAATGGCAACATTGTGACAGGAGTCCTAGTTGACCCCACGAGTAGAGTGAATGTCATCACGAAGGAGACATTACTCTTAAACTCCCTACAAAGGGAGGAATACGATAAAACAAAGTCCATCATTCGTACGCATGATGGACTTTCTCTTAAACCTTATGGATCGATAACATTGTTCATCCTAGTTGGACCTAGGAGTGTAGACACGGTCTTCGATGTCATCCCCTAGTCAGACCTATTCAGAGTGAAGCTAGGCATACCTTGGCTAGCTTCCATGAATGGGATCGCCTCTATGATTCATAAGTGTCTTAATTTTTCCCATGAAGGTGTCATGCATGTAGTACATGACACTAGATATCAGCCTATGGTATCCCGTGGAGGGTATTCGTTGGATCACTTTTGGCCCACTCCAGTCGGTCCACTCCCATAGAGAACGAACCTACTTTACAAGAACTATGTGAAGTACAAAATTGGGATAAGGGACAACCAAAGTTGACCCTTCCTGTGGTTGAGCAGCAACCTGCCTCCTCCCGAAAAGGAAAGGAGAAGCTCACTCCCTCTCGGGTTGATTCATCCACTCCCCTCTCCTGGGAAGAGTACTGGATGAACAAGCTCAGGTTCTACCCGCTAAGTCCGATGATGCCTCCTTGGCGAAAGCCCAAATTCAGTATATCAAATCTCCCTAACGGGTCCCCATGACCCTGGTATTATTTGTATGGCAGAAAGAAAGGTTCGCGGAGAGAGTTCACCCCTCAGCCTCTTCCTGTTCCCCCCGAACAGGAAAGGATCCACCTCTAAGGTGGTAGAGTCAACTCCTCTCGTCATTTCTAATCTTTCCCCTCCTCCTTCCATCCAGGAGTCTACCCTTCCACTGGAGACAATCGTGGGGGACACTCCCATGGTTGAGCAGGATCCTTTTGTCCCTTCACAAGTTCCTGCTTTCAGTGCAAAGAGCCGTAGAAATTGCCTTGCGCGCGAGTGTAAGCACCGATGAAAGGTTCTCATAGCTGAGCAAGCCTCCTTACAGAAGGAGGAGGAGAAGACCGCATCTTCTGATGTGTCTTCCTCTTTCCCTCCTATCCCTGAATCTCTTTTGGCTCCCGGCTGTGAGCGCACATTCACCCAGAAAGGTACAAGTGTTCATCGCTCCTTCGACGGAGCCACCCTTATTGAATTTCATCTCGGATGTCTTGCCTTTCCCAAAGCCCATGGACATGGTGAACACTTCGGTTGTGTCCACTACGGTTCTTTCCTCTTCTTCCTCGCCACTCCTTGTTTCATCTATGGGGAGTTCACCTCCCCTGATGAAGAAGAAAGTAGAGTGTGGCCCCTCCAACAATGGAGGATGTAAGAAGAGCCCACCTTCTCTGAAAGGTGGCCCCAAATTGACTTGTTTTGTCTCAGTGACGAAACCAGTTCCAGCCTCCCCTGAGTTTGTCACAGCTCCCGAGTCTCTCAGTGAGCCTAGCAGTGAACCTCGGGTGCAAACTCCTCCGTTCGCCGAGGTAAAACATGGCACTCTTGTCAAGTGTATGTTTGACTCGGTGGACGAAGTCCTGACCTTGTCAGCGATCTTCGCTAGGTTGTTAACCCTAGACCCATAGGAGCTAAGAGATAGAGACCTTACAGGTCCCTTTGCTTTGGCCCTTATCATGGGAGGATCAAAAGATCCTCCCCTTAACATTACACTATTGTAGGCTTGTCTTCCTTCCTTCGATGATCTAGAATGGGAAGCTAGCGATCTCCTGTTTGACCAATGTTAGGGGGAGACCCTCTTCTTGATCTTTAGATTAGATATGTGTGTGTGTGTGTTGTGACATGTGCTTCCCCCGTAATCGTGTTACATGTGCTTGGATGAACCTCGTCACCCCTATTGGTGAGTGGATATAGGCATGTTGTTGGTGTTGTAAACCTTCCTCTATATGTGCCATCACTCTTCCATGTTTGTGATTGACTTTTGGTAAATTGGGGACGATGCAAAGCATCGGGAGCATTTAGGCCTCCTTCCATGTTGACCTATTTTTTTATTATTTTTCTTTTTCTTTCGTGCATTCTTCCTGATTTGGTTGGGGATTGATGATTGTTCACCTCTTACCGCGGTTACCTACTATATATAAATAAAGGCATATCTGACCCCGTGTAACCAGATCCCCCTGTGCCCTTTGTGCGTGATCTATTTTCTTTATCTTTCTCTCGTCTTTGCTTGAGTTGTCCCTTCCATGTGTGACAACGCATATTCTACATTACTTGGTCTTTAGAAAATGCATTCATTGTCAAATGAATCTT
Organism: Sequoiadendron giganteum; assembly: GCA_007115665.2. Classification (NCBI taxonomy): domain Eukaryota; kingdom Viridiplantae; phylum Streptophyta; class Pinopsida; order Cupressales; family Cupressaceae; genus Sequoiadendron; species Sequoiadendron giganteum. The sequence goes on along the minus strand of CM021106.1, from coordinate 7,482,063 downwards.
TTCTCGAAGACCCTTCACACACTTCCTTGTTGGAAATGCATTCTCGACTTAGAACCCCAATGAAACATGTTTCCTTCATCATGGGTTCGTAAAGAAAGGACTTGAAAATTGTCTTCCGAAGCATGAACGTTCTTAGTCTTCTGCTTGCATGAGCACATCTCCTTCCTTTTGAAATCCTTGATGAAGTGAACATATTTCAAAAATATTCCTTGATGATGAATTGATTCAAAAAGGAAGACATTAAGCTTTTTGAACAACGTGTCCCTTGAGCAGACCTCGCCTCTTCACGTCAGGTTCCCAAGGGATCCCTTTGAATTTTTTTAACAAAGTTCTATGGCGTCTAGCTTGGGGGCAGCCTGACTAGACCTGTTTCACACCTCGACGTCTAGTCCAGGGGTAGCCCGACTAGACCGTCTTCGCATCCTTACATCTAGCTCGGGGGCAGCTCGACTAGACCTTACTTTTCAAATAACATGTCCCTTGAGTGGACCCTCTTTGCTTTTGAAGGGTTCTCGAGGGACCCCTTTGAAAGCTTTACAACTTAGCGATGGTCAGCGTGACTGTTCGTTCATTGGCTTGCGCGGCCACTTCCTGATGTATTTTATCTACAGGTAAACATGTTGCTATCTCTAGCTCTACGGAGTCTCCTTTACTCGGTTTCCTCCATGTGAGAGTTCTTTGGGGATACCTTCCTTGCAGGTCTGCAAGGTGCTTTTCTTGGTTTCCTTCATGTGAGAGTTCTTGAAGGATACCACCCTTGCAAGAGCATGAACCTGTAAGGTACTTTCGTGCTTCGGCTTTGTAGTTCTATAGAACTATGAAGTTCTCTCCTACACTTCTGAGTTCACCAGACTGTGCTCTGCTTCCTCGTGAGTTCGGGTACACATCTCTTACTCTGTTACTTCTTTACTACTCTACTTTAGCGAAGCACTCATCAGTACTCGTGCTCGCTAAAGTGGGGGAAAAATGTATCAACATGAATTTGCACCCCTAACGCAAATTCCCTTTTGACCCTTAACACTTTAGAAAATCAAAAGCGGAGTTTTAATTCCACTTAATCCCACTGCTTGCATTCCACTTGGAGCCTATTTTGTGTGTCAGTGGGGGCATTTTTGTCGGGGATGCCCACATGGCGCGCAAACGTCCACACGACGCGCTTACGTCCCTGGTAGATTCCTACGGCTAGAGACTGTAGAGGCGTTACATTTTTTATTGGAAGTCAAAGAGTAACGTCCCTCTTCGGTTGGCTGACCCGAATATGGCCATTTTTCATCCATCTCTTCATAATATTCACTCTTTCATCCATAGCCCTCTTCAGTAGAAGTCTTGAACAAGTTGACACACTCTCCCCATGCATTGAGCATTTCATTTTCAAGATTTGTAGCAAAACCATTCACTCAATTGCAGCAATCCACTACTCTATCACTCCAACAGGGCAAGCACAGGATAAACATCGTGGCAACAGAGGGTTGAGTCCCTCTCATTCACTCATCCACAAGCCTTGAGTGCTTTGGATGGAGGCGGTAAGCTCCTACAATCTCTCCTTTTTCTTTCGATTGAGTAAGCACATATTGCTTGTTGCGTTTTGTGTTATGTAGCTTGTAGTTTCTTTCCTTTATCATCTATTTCTATTATTCCAAACTTGGCTGTCCATGGAGGTGGAAACACCAAGATGGGGGTTTGATTGAGGCAGGCCCCTACACAGCCCCAACAATTTCTCCCTTTATTGTGTGCAGGTATCTTCGTCACCTTAGTGGTAATACATTTCCTTTATCGTATTTGTATCTACATTTATTTTTACTTAATCTCATTTTATCACTTCAAACATCTCTAGAATAGGTTGATAGTCTCCCTTCCTGAGTTAGATTTCTATCTTTTCAGTTCTCTGGTCGTACGGACACAAGCGCACCTGTGAGACGCCAATGCGTCGCGCTGTCATCTTGGAATTGCACTTCCATCCTCAGATAGAGAGCTATCTAAGACACGAATCTGACTCTAAAGGCTGACTCATCTAGTGTCCTTCCAACATTCAGGATTGTAGAGTGATCAAAGGACGCATAATCCTCATCATTCTCATCCTCGTCATCCTAACTATCCTTTAAACTGAGGTGGGTTAGGGCAGCCTTTCCGCTCTTGGCCTTTCATGAACTAGGGCCTTGCAATGGGTGGTCCCCCTCTCTCACATCTATAAATAAGGAAATTTCATCCTCTTCAAAGTCACAAAAACCTAAGAGCAAAAGAGGAAGCACATTTGCATCATCCACACCTTCTTAAACCAAAAAGGAGGATGTTCAACAAAAGAAGAAGGATGTTCAAAAGAAGGAGAAGGGTGATAAAAAGGAAAAGAAGGATGTTGCAAAGGAAACCCCCACACCCAGGAATTCAGGTGGATTAAAGATACAAGGTGTCATGAGGGGAAATATAGAGAAACCTGAAGATGTGGAAGAAAGCAAAAAATAATAGGGGGGAGGTGTCATGATAATAGAAACAAACTCTGAAGGAAAGGGAGATATTGCTGGTAATGAAAATATACTTGTGAAAAGGAAGAAATATGTGTCATTTACTTTTGATTCAGAATTAGAAGATGTGTTTATTGCTAAGAAAACACGAAAGGAAACCCTAGATAGTCCCATCCATGGAGACTATGAAGGGGAGGTAATGAGCAGTTTATGGAAACAAAGGAAATGTATATAGAGGAAAGAGATGTTAGGAAGGAGCTCCAAGAAGCCTTGGACAAAATCAAACTCTTAGAAGAGTTAGTACAAAGCTATGAACAAAAGGACAAGGAGAGGGAAACGAAAATACAGGAAATTGAGGAGAGATTGCAAACACATGGCCATAGTACCAAGCTTGATTTATTGGCACAATTGGCCATAACTAAGACTGGAGATGCAAAACTGATAGTACTAGATCAGAAACCTCCTTCCATCAGAACTCCAACTCACCATACCATCTTGTCACTCGGTCATCAACTATGGAGATTAATTGATGAGTTTTCATAGGAAAAGGAAAATTAAATTTTGATTGAATAACATGCAAAGGAATTGGAAAAGAAAGAGATGGAGTTAAGAAAATCAACAATCAAGTTGGAGGAAGTGGTAGTCAAAGCTACACAAATCATCAAATGTAAACCTCCACCGAGGACATATGCATTGTTTTTGCAAGAAATACTTCTATGTTTTTAGTTTAGTATGCTAATTAGTAAACAATCAGTTGGGATGAGCAATTTTTTTAAAGTTTCTTAATGCTTTTGTTGATTCTACACTCGATGAGCAAGATCAGTTGTGTGAATATTATTTACACAATTATGTGGTGCTAGATGAAACAAAGTGGATTCCTCTGATGTTTGTAGGGGATTTCTAGATAAGGGCACTAGCATCCTATTCCAGAAATAAACAAATCAAAGGGGAAATAATGGAGGAATATGAGGAGAGAGAAAAATCAATTGCTCTACCTATAAGGAAAGAATCTAAAAACCCTGATACAATTATTGATGAATGATTGAAACTCATTGATCATAAGGGTGTAGGAAAGAAAATTATGAAACTAAGGAAAGTAGATTATGAAAGGATGAAAAAATTAGCTATGGGTTTGGGACAACAATGCTACAGTTACATGCAAAGTAGATGGAACAGTTTGACTTTGGAATTACAAAGAAAGGAACCTCATTCCATGTATAATTTCATCACCATGCTTCAAAGGGTACGCAGGTACATGACAATTGGTGTTGACAAAGGGATTTACTGGGTACCACTAACATTTCAACCACCAATGTTGCTCTATCCAATTCCATATTGGACTAGGGAGAAAGGTGAGGAATGTGAGAGAGTTGGGAATACCAGAATGAGGCAAATTTTAGCTTACTGAGGTTTTTAATTGAAATAGACCCAAGGAGTTGATGATTTTATGGACCTGAGTCAGATCACCTTGTAGTATAATCAGTACCCCTAGTTTTTTGCTCGGGGACAAACAAAATTCTAGTTGGGTGGAGTGATGGGTCCAGTTATTAGCTTATTTTTTGTTACTTTTATGCATACTTTCAGACACTTTTAGATATACCTTTCAGAAAATACTCCTATATTATGCTATCTTTTCATACTTATCATACAGACTTGGACCTAAAATCATAGTAATGGAAATATGGTTATGACATAATAGTATTGCATGGTTTATTTGTAGGTATGCATGAAATGTGGATGTAATTTTATGTTTCAATTATGGTAGTTAGTCTTGTGCACATGCTTTGTGAATTAACCTTTTTGCAGCCAAGGAGGAATTGTAGCACGATGTAGCAACTGGAAGCTATAACCTGCAACAAAAGGAAGACTATGACAACAAAACAAGGAAGTTCCAAATTAAGTTGGATGCAATAACTACTATTTAAAGACACCTGATGGAGATTGAACATGCATCATTACAACAAGTTAATAAGTATTGAAGAGGAAGATCTCCTTTACTGATAGGATTTTGACAAATGTTTGTGTGTTTTACATGCAATCTTGTTTTATAGAGTTTCAATTCTATTAGGATTCTTCTTTCTTTTGAGTTATGGTTTGAACAATTCAATCTTAATCATACGCTCTGATATCTCAGAGTGGAAGTTAATGGTTGCAGTTAAGTTGTTGCTTAGAATAAGACTCCCATGTGCTTGTATATAGTCGTGGGTTGAGTCCTTAGATCAGTTAGTTGGTTTTTCAGTATTTCATTATCAGTTATTTTTGAGTTTTCCAATTACCAACAAACATGATGGTTAGTCAGAATGATTTTCATTGAATACAATCTATGAAGAGTTTGTATAATCTTTTGTGATATGCAATGAATGAAGTTCAAATTCACATGGATGTTTAGAATCTAATAGTTAGATTTGGTTTCAGTTCAAGTGAGAACAACCACTTGAGCAAGCCACTCAAGGTAACTGTTCTTCACTTAACTTTCTAGCTATTTATTTTTGTTTAATAGTTATTTTCTATTTATCATTACTTCATGAACTACATGCAAGTTAAACTAGAATCTCATACCTTGCTTATTGGTAATGAATGCTCATGAGTATGAATATAATGGTTAACCAATAGTACTCTGGAAGTTAGAATAAGTTTAGTTGTTAGTGTTGAATAATTTTGAGTTGATACAATAATCTTTATTAGTAGCTGTTCAGTTACAGGTTAAGTTGTAGGCACCCATAGCCATTAGTTCTAGTTTATATCTTTCACTGTTATGCAATTTTGTAATTTCTATCAACTAGGAAAACTTAAGTAGTATTGACTCTCTAAAGGCACATACAGTGCAACACCATCATAAGTTTACAAACTTTGGGTTGGCATTTTAATGTAGTGTTTGCAATGTTGAGTGGATTGTTCAGTTAGATAAACCTCTGAATTGTGTAGGTTCTACCAAGTTTACAATACATTAGTTTAGACTCTACATATATCATTTCAATATGTTCATAAATGTAATCAATACATAATTATAATAACTATTTATTGATTGTTGGTGTATATCAATTGGTATCAATCAATATATGAATCGATATTAAAATTGATATGTATACAGTTTTTAATGTATCATATTAAATTTAATATGTATTGATTGTTGTTTTATATATCATTGTTAGTATATGCTTTTTTTTGTTGACTCGGGGATATCCTTGTGACCCAGCCTAGCACCTAACTCGCCTTGTCTTGGTCTTACATATTGCCAAGTTGGGGTTGGGAAGGGGTGAGCTAGGTCGAGGCTAGTCCCCTGGGGATGCATGCAACCACCTGCAAGCCATATGCATCGCTTAAGTTCAGGCCTCGAAGTCGAACCCAAGACCTTGGGGAGCAAACTTTAGACCCAAGCTAATTATGCTACTTATGCAGGCTATCATTGTTAGTATATGTTAATTGATATCTATCGATCACTATATCAATTGATATTTATCAACCAATATATCAATTGGTATATTGATCGATATTGATTGATATTCTTAAGGTTTCTATATTGTATTAAATATTAAATTTGATATTCTCAGGTTTTCTATATTGTATTAAATATTAAATTTTTAATATATCAAATTGTATTGTATTAAATTATATATGTGTTTCTATTGTATCATATTAATTTTTTTATGTATTACTTTTTTTAACCTCAAATTATTACAAACCATAAACCTTGAATTTAAGGTTTATAGTTTAGGGCTTGGGATTTATGTTTTGAGGTGAAATGAGCTTACTTTAGGCTTTTATGTTTTGTAAATTAATTTCTATTAAAACAATATTTTTTTAAACTAAAAATATATATATTAGAGAATCACCTACCTCAAAACCCTAGTAGCCAGTTCTTGTACAAAGGGGAGGTAGAATGAAGGCGTAGTAAAGGATTTTAAATGTGGATACATATTTTGAGATATTGTTTTAGTATGCTCCTACTATTGAAACAAATGAAAATGAGTTTGCAGGGAGAAAAAAATAAAAGATTTTTTGAATAGGTATGCATTCTTAAATGCATATGCTATATATCGAGTACCCATTTAAGAATGAGTGGCTGAACCTATATGGGTATATGTTCATAAATACGTAGATATTTAGGAATAGGTGCTTGAACCTAAGTGAGTGTGCATTCTAAACACATGTCTCTTTCAACTTGGGCTTTTGTTCTTAATTGGGTACACATTTTTATGGAACACAAATACATTTCTCACGATATTTTTTTTACTTGTGTTACTTCCACAAAAAGTGGATTCAACTTCTTGCACTTACCCTACAATACAAATATTCCATCTTGTTCATTAATTTTTTCAAACATATAAAAAATGTATTTAAATACCGAGACAAGATGAACACTTGCATAAACATGTACCAACTCAACTCCTAGTGACTAGTGGAAACAAGAATCAACATTTGAATTTTAAAATTTAAATTTGGGGGTTAATCATGCATGAATCGTGCTTGAACATGCACACAATGAGATTGAACTAGGATGAGGAATTAATGATCTTGGGATTATAAATATATAAATGGTAGTTTGGGCTAATTATAGGAAAAATATGTAGAACCATGTAGAAATTAGGTAAGGTTTATGTAAAATATATAGAATTTCATGAAGAGAAGAGTAAATAGGGATGAACAAAGATTGAGTAAGGGGGAAAATAAAGCACAATAGTGTGTCACTTCTTATTATGTAATTATACTAAGACATTTAACCAAAATAGGCCCAAAACTAAATGGAAATTTGCATGGTTATGCAAATTCCACCACATAAAGAACAAGAGTGTGCCACTTGTTGATATGTGATTGTATTAAGCTATTCTCTAGAAATGTGCCCAAAAATAAATGGGAATATTTGGCATGGGTATAGGAATTCACCATTGTAGTAACCATGCCAATTCCCATTTAGTTTTGGGGCATAATTTAAGAGAATGCCATAATACAATCACACATCAACAAATAGTGCAATCTTGTGCAAATTTTAGTTCATTCTTTGATCATTTACCTATCCCCATTTATACACATTCTCACACATTCAAATTTACCTTATTCATAATGATACACATGCCCATTTATCTAATGTTTATTGTGGGCCTAATATTAGCCACCATGTTAAGACACTGATTTCCTACCTTGATTTGACCATTCCTTATTTTAAATTAATCCTATGAGTGCATGATCAATCCAACACTCGTGGAACTATCCCCAAATTTCAAAAATTCACTCAATCATGTGCTCGCAACACTAACCCCTAAAATTCAAGAATTTAAATTCAAAATTTTGTCGACTCATGCTCATTTATTTACCAACATGAGTAGACAATACACGTTTCATGTGATTATTACGATGTAGACGTATTTAAAGGCATTTTACATGAATTCATTTATCATCAAATATTAATGTCATATCATTTACATTTAGGAGCATTCATTGTATGAATCTTTCAATTTATAGCACTAAAATGGACCTAGATATACATCATCATCATTCTAGAGCACTTGCGCGGTTGAAGATTTTTGTCCTTAAACATTTTAACGACTATAAAGTTAGTATTTTTTGAGAGGTTGGCTTATAAGAACTTGATCTTGGTGATTTTACGACCTTCCCATGACATTCTAAAAACACTAGCCCTTGACAACCAATAAGGAGTAGACTTTGATGCAAATTTAAGAGCAAGAGTGTTCGATTTGTCAGATTATATTTGTGGGCTACAAGACATATTTGGGTTACAAAAATGACCAAATATTCAATCCAAGAATGATTGCAACCTCGCACAAGATTATAGATGACATAAAAAGCAAGAACATCTTTTTTTTAGATTAGATATATTTGGAGCAACATATAGAGGTTACATATTCAAAGAGCTTCCTGTGAGTCTACAACATGATATAAGAGTACTTTTTACCCCAGTTTACATCCTTTACATATTTCCTTTCTATACACCTATACAAAATGACAACATAAATACAAAATTATAGTTTGTAGATATGACTATCCTTTGTTATCTATATAATTTATGCACCTGCATCCTGGGCAAAGCCATATATCAGATATACAACAAAAAGAATTGCTCTTGTTGTGGTATACCAACCTGTAGACTACCTACATTACCATCCATCCCTTCTATTAGTCCTGTATTCATTTTCCCTTGAAGCATACTTCATATTAATCAGAGCCTCTGCCACTTCTTCTTCTTCTATGGTGTTGTTACTAGCCAAGGGTTGTTTATTCCGCCCCCTATCTATTTTAATCTTAGGTCCCTTCCTTAATTCTTTATGGAAAGCTTGAAGTTCCCTTAAGAAGTTATCCACACCAGGGGGACCTTCTTGCCAAGTGTGTCCATATTTTTGCTTCTTGAATATCAATGTTGATTGTTCTATCCTCAAGGAACCTCTACAAATTTTCCTTCAACAACTCCACTGCTATGAATACTTGCATTGCAACATTGTATAATATGAGTCTTTTGTAAGACTTAATAAGCAACCTCGTGTGCCCCTCAAACTTATCTTCATTTTGGGCTTTCCAAATAGCCCAAAGGATTTCGATGGAAAGGAAAAACCAGAATAATGCAAGATCCTTAGGCAATTTATTTTCACAATTAAACAATATTTTATCAGGTTTTGGATCACCATTATTTCCTTGTATATTTTGTTCATTACAAAAAAAATTCCAGATTTCCTTGGCAAACATGCATTCAAAGAAAATATGATTAATTGTTTCAAGTACTCTGCACAAATTGTAAATCTCAATATCATCATGCTTAATTTAAAAGGAAGCTTTTGTAGGGTCAATAATCATCTAAAGTAGGTCTTTTTTGCCTCTATATCTTTACACCAGTTTTTTTTGAAATATTTTTTCCATTGATTCTTGTCAAGATTCAATCCCCATACTTTATTAGTATGGTCAATAAGGTCTATTTAATTTGTTAGCATGCAATATATTGTCTTAGTGTTGGCCTTCATTATTAAGTTACCATCTTGTAAATTGAATTCTTTATACTGTATGTTATCTGAATCGACTTGTACTAGGAACTGGATATGATTACAAGCTTCTCTCAGGACAGTATATGTCCTCCAATTGCTTTGAGGGAGGTTGAATTTTTAGAACAATTCATTCCTCTTTCAATTTACCATCTTTCAGGATCTCATTGAAACATTTGATCCCTTTTTGAGCCCACCCCTTGGTAGAGCATCCTTGAATTAGGGCGAGGGGTTTATCCTTATGTTTTAGATTCCACCATATGGACCTATTGGTCATGATGGTTTTGTTATCATTCTTGGTGAAATGGCAATTAGGTAGGTTATTTTTAAAAACCTCCCATGCTTTCCAAATGGTTCTAAGCACATTAGATCATGCAGGTGTGAGGGGATGGTCAATACTAAGGATATCACTGAAGGGTAGGAGTCTTCATGATTTTGCTTTCTTAGACACTGCACTTGAGATATTTTTCTGAATGAGGACTTTCTAGGGTTCCTCCCCATCCAAGGCACCTATCACCCACTTCAAAGCCAAAGCAATACCTTGTAGTCTCAGGTATTTCAGACCCAAACCTCCTTTTGCCTTAGTAACGGTACACCATTCCCACTTAACACCATGTATCTTGTTGTTTCCTTTCCCATCATACCACAAGAATTTCCTTATCTTTTTTTGAATGTCATTGATTTGGTAGGAATTAAAAAACCAAAGACAAAATATATGCTGTAAGAAGAAAGTATTTTTGGCAGACCTGGAGCCTACTGGCCAATGAGAGGAATTGTCTGTTCCATTTATCTATTTTCTTTTCAATATTTTCCTTTACCCAAAGCCACATTTATTTTAGATTTGGATCGATGGAAAATGGAATACCCAAATATCTTACCAACTTGTGAGGTCCCCCCCATTTGAAGTTAAACTTCTTTACCCGATCTAGTGGGACATCCTTCCACCCCAATAAGCAAGACTTGGTAGGTGCTATTTTTTCCCTAGAGGCTTGGCAAAAGGTTTCAAGTTTTTCCATGAGAATTTCCAAATTTATCTCTTCCAACATAAGGAGGATTGTTGTGTTATCAACAAATTGCAAATTAATGAGCTCCTTCTTGTCAAGTAATGTGATGCCTTTAACCATTGGAGAGAAGGAACTATCCCTTAATACATAATGTAGAGCATCAACAACAATAACAAAAAGTTTTGGGGTAAGGGGAAACCCTGCCTTATTGAGCTTCCTAGAGAGAACTCATTATTGAGTATTCCATTTACATCAACCTATGCAACCACATCCTTGAAGAGAGTATTAACCATATGGAAGAAGGATTCAGGGAACCCAAAGGCCTCCAAGACCAGCATTACAAAGGACCACTCAATTCTATCATTGGTCTTTTCAAAATCTAAGATTAGCATAGCAACCTCTTGATTTGTTTGCTTTGCCCAATCCATAGCTTCCTAGGTAGTGATGAGGTTTTCCAGGATATACCTCCCCTTAATAAACCCTATTTGAGTGACGTTTATAAGGGAAGGCAAAATCTTAATCAATCTGCCTGATAGCAACTTTGCCAAAATTTTATATGATACATTGAGTAGGGTGATTGGTCTCCAATTTTTAACCAAGGTTCTATCACCCTCTTTTGGAATTAGTTTGATGATTTCTTTAGTAATGCTTCTACCTAGGGTGCCTCTTTCAAGAGCATAAATGTAGACTGAGTGGAGGTCATCACAAGTCCAATCAATAAAGGTCTTATAAAACTCAACAGGAATTCCATCAACACCTGATGACTTATCATTTTTCAGTGAGATAATGGCCTTCTTAATTTCCTCCCTAGTGATCACTTTTCCAAGCTCTATTGCCTCCTTCTCATTGATCCTTTTGGGGATGAGTTGCCTCAAGTACTTTGGCTTTGCAACTCTCTTCACTGCCCTCTTCCAAAGTGAACATATTTTCATAAAATTGAAAAAATTACAACCTTATATGCTCTTGACTGGACACAAATATGCCCTCCGCCCAGATCTGATCTATCTGTTCTCTTGCTTGCTTTTCTTTGAGGAACACCAAAATTGTTCATTTACATTAATCATAATACTAATTATATTCCTCCTTCACACTCACTTTTCTAAAATAATATTAACTAGTCAAATTTATGTTAATGTATATATATTTTATTCCATTAACCTAGATTAAACCTAGGGTAAGGTTATTTTCCTTTACAATATTATTATTTGTATATTTTTGTACATGAAACAAGTGGATCCGGCTAACTGCTAGAAAAAATTCACCTATGTACATCGAAAAACTCATGAAAAACATACACATGAACATACATGGATACATACATAACATGACAAGACCGTCGTAGTGCGGGGCCCGACAGACGCATGAAACCGGCGGAGGGGACGAAACGTCCGATCTATGGTCAGGCAAGAGTTAACGGCACCATTAGGTGCATTTTCCCGCCCGTTGCCGGGCACAGAAAGCGGGCAGGTTAGCTTCGTCGGCAAGTTTCTTGTGCGACGCGGGAAAAGTGGAAGGGAATGACGTGGGCCTTTTCTGTTTGGAGAAAGCAAGGCGAAAATACTATTTGTTTCTTGTTTCCTGTCTACACGTTGAAAAGGAAAGCTGAAGGTCTGAGAGCACGTGCACGAATTCGAGGAGAATACCGACCAAATTAGCTGAAGTGTGTAGTGCACGTGGAGGATTTGGAGGAGAATACACACGAAATTGAGGTGAGGGGTAATTTTGTTGCAAGCAGAGGGTTTTACAAATTCTTTGTGTTTGAAATTTGGGAAACAGAATGTGGAGTATTTCAGTTGTTCAAATGTCTTCAAAATCACACATTCCATTGTTGTGTTTCAATTTCGCACCATTGAAAAAAGAAACTGCAAAAAATAATTCTGAATGAGAAACGCGATGCTGGGTTTCAATAAAAAAATTGTACAAAATTATTCTCAATGGGAAACACAGTGCTGGGTTTCATTTTTTTGAATCTCCTTGTTTTAATGTAGAGGGTTTTACAAGTTCTTTGTTTTTGAAATTTGGGAAACAGAATGTGGAGTATTTCGGTTGCTCGAATGTCTTCAAAGTCACACATTTCGTTGTTGTGTTTCAATTTCGCACCATTGAAAAAAGAAATTGCAAATAATAATTCTGAATGGGAAACGCAGTGCTGGGTTTCAATAAAAAAAACTGTCCAAAATTATTCTCAATGGGAAACACACTGCTGGATTTCATTTTTTTGAATCTCTTTGTTTTAATGTAGAGAGTTTTACAAGTTCTTTGTCTTTGAAATTTGGGAAACAGAATGGGGAGTATTTCGGTTGCTCGAATGTCTTCAAAATCACACATTTCATTGTTGTGTTTCAATTTCGCACCATTGAAAAAAGAAACTGCAAATAATAGAGGGTTTTACAAGTTCTTTGTCTTTGAAATTTAGAAAACAGAATGTGGAGTATTTTGGTTGCTCGAATGTCTTCAAAATCACACATTCCATTGTTGTGTTTCAATTTCGCACCATTGAAAAAAGAAATTGCAAAAAATAATTCTGAATGGGAAACGCAGTGCTGGGTCGCAATAAAAAAACTGTACAAAATTATTCTCAATGGGAAACACAGTGCTGGGTTTCATTTTTTTGAATCTCCTTGTTTTAATGTAAAGGGTTTTACAAGTTCTTTGTCTTTGAAATTTGGGAAACAGAATGGGGAGCATTTCGGTTGCTCAAATGTCTTCAAAATCACACATTCTATTGTTGTGTTTGAATTTCGCACCATTGAAAAAAGAAACTGCAAATAATAGAGGGTTTTACAAGTTCTTTGTCTTTGAAATTTGGGAAACAAAATGTGGAGTATTTCGATTGCTCGAATGTCTTCAAAATCACACATTCCATTGTTGTGTTTCAATTTCGCACCATTGAAAAAAGAAACTGCAAATAATAATTCTGAATGGGAAACACAGTGTTGGGTCTCAATAAAAAACTATCCAAAATTATTCTCAATGGGAAACACAGTGTTGGGTTTCATTTTTTTGAATCTCCTTGTTTTAATGTAGAGGGTTTTACAAGTTCTTTGTCTTTAAAATTTGGGAAACTGAATGGGGAGTATTTCGGTTGCTCGAATGTCTTCAAAATCTCACATTCAGTTGTTGTGTTTCAATTTTCCACCATTGAAAAAAGAAACTGCAAATAATAATTCTGAATGGGAAATGCAGTGATGGGTCTTAATTAAGAAACTGTCCAAAATTTTTCTCAATGGAAAACACAGTGCTGGGTTTCAATTTTTTTAATCTCCTTGTTTTAATGTAGAGGGTTTTACAAGTTCTTTGTTTTTGAAATTTGTGAAACAGAATGGAGAGTATTTCGGTTGCTCGAATGTCTTCAAAATCACACATTCCATTGTTGTGTTTCAATTTCGCACCATTGAAAAAAGAAACTACAAATAATAATTCTGAATGGGAAACGCAGTGCTGAGTCTCAATAAAAAAACTATCCAAATTTATTCTCAATGGGAAACACAGTGCTGAGGTTCATTTTTTTGAATCTCCTTGTTTTAATGTAGAGGGTTTTACAAGTTCTTTGTCTTTGAAATTTGAGAAACAAAATTTGGAGTATTTCGGTTGCTCGAATGTCTTCAAAATCACACATTCCATTGTTATGTTTCAATTTCGCACCATTGAAAAAAGAAACTGCAAATAATAATTCTGAATGGGAAACGCAATGCTGGGTCTCAATAAAAAAACTATCCAAAATTATTCTCAATGGGAAACACAGTGTTGGGTTTTATTTTTTTGAATCTCCTTATTTTAATGTAGAGGGTTTTACAAGTTCTTTGTCTTTAAAATTTGGGAAACTAAATGGGGAGTATTTCAGTTGCTCGAATGTCTTCAAAATCTCACATTCAGTTGTTGTGTTTCAATTTCCCATCATTGAAAAAAGAAACTGCAAATAATAATTCTGAATGGGAAGCGCAGTGCTGGGTCTCAATAAAAAAACTGTCCACAATTTTTCTCAATGGGAAACACAGTGTTGGGTTTCATTTTTTTGAATCTCTTTGTTTTAATGTAAAGGGTTTTACAAGTTCTTTGTCTTTGAAATTTGGGAAACAGAATGTGGAGTATTTCGGTTGCTCGAATGTCTTGAAAATCACACATTCCATTGTTGTATTTCAATTTCGCACCATTGAAAAAAAATTGCAAATAATAATTCTGAATGGGAAACGCAGTGCTGGGTTTCAATAAAAAAACTGTCCAAAATTATTCTCAATGGGAAACACAGTGCTGGGTTTCATTTTTTTTAATCTCCTTGCTTTAATGTAGAGGGTTTTACAAGTTCTTTGTCTTTGAAATTTGGAAAACAGAATGTGGAGTATTTTGGTTGCTCGAATGTCTTCAAAATCACACATTCCATTGTTGTGTTTCAATTTCACACCATTGAAAAAAGAAACTGCAAATAATAATTTTGAATGGGAAACGCAGTGCTGGGTTTCAATAAAAAAACTGTCCAAAATTTTTTTCAATGGGAAACAGAGTGTTGGGTTTCATTTTTTTGAATCTCTTTATTTTAATGTAGAGGGCTTTACAAGTTCTTTGTCTTTGAAATTTGGGAAATAGAATGTGGAGTATTTTGGTTGCTCGAATGTCTTCAAAATCACACATTCCATTGTTGTGTTTCAATTTCGCACTATTGAAAAAAAAAATTGCAAATAATAATTCTATATGGGAAATGCAGTACTGGGTCTCAATAAAAAAATTATCCAAAATTATTTTCAATGGGAAACATAGTGTTGGGCTTCATTTTTTTGAATCTCCTTGTTTTAATGTAGAGGGTTTTACAGGTTCTTTGTCTTTGAAATTTGGGAAACAGAATGTGGAGTATTTCGGTTGCTCGAATGTCTTCAAAATCTCACATTCCATTGTTGTGTTTCAATTTCGCACCATTGAAAAAAGAAACTGCAAATAATAATTCTGAATGGGAAACGCAATGCGTGCTGGGTCTCAATAAAAAAACTGTCCAAAATTATTCTCAATGGGAAACACAATGATGGGTTTCATTTTTTTGAATCTCTTTGTTTTAATGTAGAGGGTTTTACAAGTTCTTTGTCTTTGAAATTTGGGAAACAAAATGCGGAGTATTTCGGTTGCTCGAATATCTTCAAAATCTCACATTCCATTGTTGTGTTTCAATTTCGCACCATTGAAAAAAAAAACTGCAAATAATAATTCTGAATGGGAAACGCAGTGCTAGGTCTCAATAAAAAACTGTCCAAAATTATTCTCAATGGGAAACACAGTGTTGGGTTTCATTTTTTTGAATCTCTTTGTTTTAATGTAGAGGGTTTTACGAGTTCTTTGTCTTTGAAATTTGGGAAACAGAATGTGGAGTATTTCGGTTGCTTGAATGTCTTCAAAATCACACATTTCATTGTTGTGTTTCAATTTCGCACCATTGAAAAAAGAAACTGCAAATAATAATTCTGAATGGGAAACGCAGTGCATGCTGGGTCTCAATAAAAAAACTGCATAAGATTATTCTCAATGGGAAACACAGTGCTGGGTTTCATTTTTTTGAATCTCTTTGTTTTAATGTAGAGGGTTTTACAAGTTCTTTGTTTTTGAAATTTGGGAAACAGAATGTGGAGTATTTCGGTTGCTCGAATGTCTTCAAAATCACACATTTCATTGTTGTGTTTCTATTTCACACTATTGAAAAAAGAAACTACAAATAATAATTCTGAATGGGAAACGCAGTGCTGGGTCTCAATAAAAAAACTGTCCAAAATTATTCTCAATGAGAAACACAGTGCTGGGGTTCATTTTTTTGAATCTCCTTGTTTTAATGTAGAGGGTTTTACAAGTTCTTTGTCTTTGAAATTTGGGAAACAGAATGTGGAGTATTTCGGTTGCTCGAATGTCTTTAAAATCTTACATTCCATTGTTGTGTTTCAATTTCGCACCATTGAAAAAAGAAACTGTATATAATAATTCTGAATGGGAAACGCAGTGCGTGCTGAGTCTCAATAAAAAAACTGTCCAAAATTATTCTCAATGGGAAACACAGTGTTGTGTTTCATTTTTTTGAATCTCCTTGTTTTAATGTAGAGGGTTTTACAAGTTTTTTGTCTTTGAAATTTGGGAAACAGAATGGGGAGTATATCGGTTGCTCGAATGTCTTCAAAATCACACATTCCATTGTTGTGTTTCAATTTCACACCATTGAAAAAAGAAACTGCAAATAATAATTCTAAATGGAAAACGCAGTGTTGGGTCTCAATAAAAAAACTGTCCAAAATTATTCTCAATGGGAAACACAGTGTTGGGTTTCATTTTTTTTAATCTTCTTGTTTTAATGTAGAGGGTTTTACAAGTTCTTTGTTTTTGAAATTTGGGAAACAAAATGGGGAGTATTTCGGTTGCTTGAATGTCTTCAAAATCACACATTCCATTGTTGTGTTTCAATTTCGCACCATTGAAAAAAAAAACTGCAAATAATAATTCTGAATGAGAAACATAGTGCTAGGTTTCAATAAAAAAATTGTCCAAAATTTTTCTCAATGGGAAACACAGTGCTGGGTTTCATTTTTTTTAATCTCTTTGTTTTAATGTAGAGCGTTTTACAAGTTCTTTGTCTTTGAAATTTGGGAAACAGAATGGGGAGTATTTCGGTTGCTCGAATGTCTTCGAAATCACACATTCCATTGTTGTGTTTCAATTTCACACCATTGAATAAAAAAACTGTCCAAAATTATTTTCAATGGGAAACACAGTGCTGGGGTTCATTTTTTTTAATCTCTTTGTTTTAATGTAGAGGGTTTTACAAGTTTTTTGTCTTTGAAATTTGGGAAACAGAATGTGGAGTATTTCGGTTGCTCCAATGTCTTCAAAATCACACATTCCATTGTTGTGTTTCAATTTCACACCATTGAAAAAAGAAACTACAAATAATAATTCTGAATGGGAAACACAGTGCTGGGTTTCAGTTATTTTAATCCACTTGAAATGTAAAGGGTTTTGTTATGGTCGGTTGCTTGTTTCTTAACAACCACATTTTTGTTAAGGTGGCAGATTTTTGATCCCAAGTTTTTGATCGACATGGTGCTTCTTGGTGAAGTTGCGGAACACGAAAACTAGCAAGTACCAATCATTCAACCTAATCTAATTGGGCTCAAGGAGGAACAACTCGACATTGTTTCTGAGCTACGTTCGCTTGCATGGAAGGAACAGTCCAGCTATGTTGAATATTCGAGGGTGATCTCTATCCTAGATAGAGAGGAAGAGGAAGTGGAATTTAATAATTTGCTTGATGAAATGCTTGCAGAGATTTTACGAGGTCCGCTTCCTCCGGATGTTTAGTGAACTTGTTTTCTATCGACTGAAACTTAATCTTTAATTTACATGCATGTAAATTTTATAATTATGAATAATCACCGATTTCGTAGGGTGTAATGGAAACAGTGTCTGTTACGTAGCCATGGAGCCTGTGAACCCATATTTTGTATTGAGAAAAAAGGAAATAAGATTGAATCCTTTAGTTTTTTAATATTTTCTTGATCAGAAATGTCTTTGTGCTTCTGCGATCATTCTTTAATATGATATTTGCTGAGTCGAATAGTGTTGATTTTATATTTGCTGAATTTGTGAATTCTAAAAGAAATCATCTTGTCAAATTAGTTTGTTGTTTTTATCTTTCCTTGTCTCAATATGGAATGTTACAATATAGTATGACTATCTTCCAAATCACACATTCCATTGTTGTGTATAAATTTCAGTCGATTGATAAGAAAACTCCACAAAATAATTTTGAATGGGAAACACGGTGCTGGGTTACAGTTATTTGAATCTCCTTGTTTAAATGTAGGGGGTTGTATCATGGTGGGTTGCTTGCTTCTTAACACCTACGGTTTTGCAACATGGAATGTCTTCCAAACCACACATTCCATTGTTGTGTTTGAATTTTGCATGATTGAAAGAAAAGTGCAGAAAAAAATTGTTATTCGGAAAACACAGTGTTTGGGTTGTTGGACTGTCCGATTTCCAGCATGTGTTTGTGTTATATTTTATGCGTAGCTCGATTGAATCTATCACCTTTAATTTTCATCGATTGAAGCCGGAACGTCATATTGGTTTTACGTGGGTGAGAGCAATGCAAACACATTTCATCTTTGTTTAATGAATTATTTTTTCCTTCTTCACACAATCCACACTAATTTTAAATATTTGTCCAATGTTGTGATTTCCTAGAATGGGGAGAGGTTTGAAATGGAAGAAGCTAGATGAATTGGAGGTGCAAGATGTACAAAATTGAGGCTCTCTTTTTTTGTCTTCTGATTTGGAATGGGCCACTATTTTCGTCAACAAGGATAAGGTCCCTGACCTTGTTGCAGCAATTCCTCTTAGAAGACTTGATCAGTTCATTCACGGTGAAACGTACGTTGAAGGTGTAGAAACAAAATTTTTGGACAAGAAAATAAGAGAACCTAACACCTCCTGTGCCATCTATGAGAAAACTTATAGCAAAACAATTTTGTATAAGAGGTTTGTATATATCGACATTCGTTTCTTTGGTCGAATGATATTTTACTCTCTTGGTTGAACATGATGAGATGATGCCTTTCTTGCAGCTACTGGTGTCAATACAGTCCTAAAGACAATAGAAACCAGCCTCCACCAGAGAAGAAACCACATAAGACGTTCATACAAAAGCGAGGTTGTCAATACCACTTCATGGTAAAGGTTATGGAAGGCAAACCTGATGTTGCCTATATTATCTACAAAGAAATGTTCCACGTAGATAAAAACGGTGAATTTTTCCATGGCATTCATGATGCAAGTGGAGAGAAGCGTTCTATGTTTGCCACTAATCTATCCACGGAGTGCAAAAGCTATATTGAAAGCCTGTTGCTCATGGATGTCAGTGTCAATGCAATAATGGATAGACACGTCAATAATCCTCTGTTATGTGGCATGATGTCCAAGAGGGATCAATTCCTTACAAGAAAGGATGTAATGAATGCATGGCGAAAGGTGTGTTGTACTCACGCACAAAAACACAAAGTTGATTCCACAAGTATCCTACTGTGGAGTGGATAATACTTTGAAAACCTCTTCTACTTTCAACGGCCCGATGGGAACAATACGCCTTTTGTTATCGGGGTTCAGACTCCATGGATGTTGGATAGGATGGTTAGTTGCTCGCACAATTCAGTCATCTCGATGGATTCCACATTTGCAACTAACAAATATGAGGTGAGGCCTTACAAACATTGACAAATAGTTCATCATGTTTTCAATGATCTTACTGGCTGTAAACTTCACAATGCTCATGTCGAGTTGTTCTCTCTACAGTACCCATTGTATACTCTCCTCGTTTTCGATGAGCAACAGAGTGGTGTGCCGGTTGCGTGGGTAGTATCCTCACGAAACAAGATTGAGGACATCTTTGCGTGGCTACGCGTATTGCTCGAATGTGGAAGAAGAGCCAGGCTCGACTGGAGAATCAATTCATTTTTGACTGATGATGCAAGTGCAGAGATCCAAGCCATACAGTATGTGCATCCCTTTCTTCATTTGTGTACCTTTCTCATTTTCTATTCATTTTCAATGCCACTTTCTCATGCAGTCGAGCGATATACAATATCGTTGGTATTGTCTATTAGGGTTGTCTTTCAATGCCATGTGCTTCTATGCCTTTGGCATGTCAAAAGGGCTTGGCTAAAGAAAGTATGTAGCCAACGAAAGGGCAATGGACGTCTTCCGTAGTCTTGGCATGATCATGATGGCAATCATTGACACCGAAGATTCTGTCACTCATCTATTGAACTCTTTCTTTGAGGAGTTCAATGATCAGGCCCGATTCTTAGAGTACTTCAAGAAGACTTGGTGCGAAGGAGAAGGTCGAATTGGTCAGTTGACAATTTTTGTCACCTCGCATGATTTGCACCATTCAAATTCTTTGATGTCACGTCTAATACATTGTGGCTTACTTGACTATTGGATGTTTTTGTTTGCAGCCATGTGGGCAAAAAATTGCAAACTATTCCCACATGCCAACTAGGATACGAATGCAGCCATTGAGTCATACCATTGCGTACTAAAAACTCGGTACTTGTGCGATCGTTTAAAAAAATGCAATAGGAGAATGGACTATTTGTATTACACACTTGTGTATAAAATGGAACCATTCTATAGGCAAAAGGAAAAGTTGCAGCATTATGGTTTTCTGACGAACAAAAATTATTTAAATATGCGATCTAGTGTGGAGCGGCCCAAGGCAATTTCAGACGATGACTGTATTCCCGATGAAATAGATCCTGGACGCTACTGGGTGAAAAGTCAAAGTAGGTCAATGCACTACCTTGTTCAGAAATTTGGGGAGCACCTTTATGTTTGTGACTGCCCTTGGAGTTTAGAGGGGAACACTTGCAAACATGTCGTGAAGGTTGCTCACTTGATTAAAAGATCATCTGCCGTTGAAGGGGTGCTCCATGGTAAGTGAATTTCAATTCGAATTGCGTTACTTTATTGGTGTCAATTGTGTTTTTTATTTTCTACAGCCTAATACAAATTTCTTTTGGGTCCTCATTTAGATGGGGGAGGTCAACCAATTGATTCAAACATAGATTTCAACGAGACATTGTCAGAGGGGGCCGTAGAAGAAAACAACCCTAATGTTTTGACCCTTGTGCAAGCTCCTTCTATGACTCATGTATATGATGAACATGTGGTGACAATGTCTCTTTGGAATGACACTAACGAGCTCTTGAAGAAAGTGATGCGTACACCGCCACAATTTCTACAACAGGTGCAGTCATATGCAAAATGCGTGGACAGGTTTGTAGAAGACCTACATCAATCAAATGCATTTCTGTTTGAATTCATTATGGATCCTAATCAAGCTGCAAGTAGCACCGTTCACATGCATCCATGGTTTAGTGCAACCAAGGATCGTCGTCGACGTCCAACCCGGCGTACGAAGCATTCCACACAACAGTTAGATCACTGAACCCCTTTGGATGACTCCTTTCCATTGTCCGTGAACAATAGTTTGAATTTGAATGTCAATATGCAATGTCAGACTTTAGGTGCAACTGTTATGGATGTGGCATAGGATACAACATCTAATATGAGTGAGTATGAGAAAATCCATTTCAATTTCTTTATTGTAATAGGAACTGTTTTCGCAGATTCCTTTTTCGAGTATGTGCTTGTACCACGCCATGAACTTTATGATTTCTTTTATGGATTTTTTTTGTTCACTTCAACATTCCAAACTCGAGAAAGGAGTCCTCGTCGGCGACTGTCTTTTGTGGGTGTAAACCCAATGGAAGGTATGGTTCGAATTTAATAACTTTGCTTACATAAGTCCATTTTTTGGTATGACGTTATATAATTTAAGAAGTGTATTTGTTGAATGATGTAGGGGAAGCGAACCATTCAATGTTTGGTTGTTGATATTTATAAAATACAGATTTCCAATGAAAAAGGATGCGTACAAGTTGGTAACTGAGGAAAGTGCATTCAAAGGGGCTGAAAGTTTGTTCCTAAAGCATGGGCAGACATTTCTAAACATGTTTCATACGGTGGTAGAGCATGGGAAGGTTTCGAATACAATATTCTATTAAAGCCTCATTTGATAGAGCTTTTTTTGTGCATAAAGTAAGGGTTTAGTAGATTAGCGTTGCCTTGAGCCTTTGTATTTTTAAAAGTAGATGATGATTTAAGACCCGCTCCTTTCTAGATTTTGGCTAATTGAGTGCATTTCCAGCGGTAGCGTCATGTTTTCAAGCATTCTTTTCAAAACAATAGCATCTCAATTTCTGGTATGTAAAAATTTGGCACAGATGGGTTTCTGGAACATAAAATACCTTATGGAACAAACACTTCAAACAAGCTTTTCTTCGCTCTCATGGACCCCAAAATAGGCCTATTTTACAAACAAAATAGTTAAGCTTGTAAAATTCTTCAAGCACGACTAATTCTTCAAGCACGACAGTCTGCAGAAAATAAAAATGTCAGGCAGAACCCACTATGTATTCCATCCTCCAATTGTGATTATTTGCATCTTGTGTTCGTAACAAAACTATATTTTGTATAATTCATTACTTAAACTCATGTGATTGCAAGAAATAAAATGCTCAAATTATTTTCCATGTTGGAAAAGACACCGTCCATACACAGTTACTTAGTTATGAAAAGTTTTCTTTCGCTTTCAATATTTTTTACCAACTGTATCGTGTGTTTCCAATTAGAGAATGTTGTTGTATGTGCTGAAATTTTTGTTCTCTTTCCTTTCAGGCATTGTTCTTCCCACTGTTCGAATCGTGCATTTCCATGTGCCCTTTCGAGATACTGCACATGTCGCCTCGTTCAGTTGAAACAATAGGTAGAATATCTTTAGTGCATACATTATCTAAATAAGTCCACTTTGCTCGCTTATTTTTTCACTCTTTCCATTGCATTGACAATGTCCTTCTAATTATAGAATGCATGTCTACCGTCTAAAATAGTTGTTTTGTCTTTCATTTCAGGAATTTTACAACCTGTTGCTGCAGTCCTATAGAAAATGTCTCACATTTCTCGAGCATGGGTGGCTAGTTGGTTGAAGAACTACCACCCGTATCTGCCATGCAATATTCTTGCTTGAATCGAGGAACTCAGCCTCCCGTATAGGTTGCATGAAAAGATGTTAACGAGAATTAATAGAAAAGGTCCAAACCGCACATATTTGCAATATGATAATTATGCTCACTTCTTCAATAGCGTCTTTGGAGTTTGGGCGCATATGGGCATGGATGTTCAATATTACAATTTACAAATAGAGATTGTCAATTTATGTGATTGGCCAATGTCTATTTACCAAGAAATTTGAGACCTTTTCCTAGTTGGATGCATATGGAAGGTGTGCATTAGACCAACAGTTATCATACAGAGGCACAATCTTACGGATCAGCTGAGCATGAGGTTTATGAGATTCCTCAAGGGGGAATCTGTAATTAGTAATCACAAAGGTCCTGTGGAGGAATGGTTGTTGGCCGTGTTCAAATTCAACCACATTGTTAGGTTTGAGATCCACCGTGTGAGGCCCTCCTTTAGGCTGCTACATGAGAATTACGGGGTGGCAACATTGTATGCTGTCAATTCTACCTTGACAATCAGAGTGCGACAAATGATTGCGGATGCTGAGAACACAGAGATTATACATGTTCGTAAATGGTTGACATAGTCTTCAGTGTGACCAGTATTAAATGTGCATTGTAATTTTGTTCAGATTGTGTAATATTGACACGAAATATTTTTACATTTCATTGTCTAATGCGTATTGTTATTATAAAATTTGATGGTGAACTTGAATACACTACTTTCTTACAATCTGTGTTTCCCATTCTACAACTTTTCTTGTGCATTTTCTCATCGAAATGTATAAGGATATTGAAATAGAATGCTGAAATGGAATATCAAAATCTGCAACTTTTCTTGTCTTCTTACTGTGTGCATAACAGTAGCTGCTGGAATATCAAAATCTGCAACTTTTCTTGTCTTCTTACTGTGTGCATAACAGTAGCTGCTGGAATATCAAAATCTGTAACTTTTCTTGTCTTCTTACTGTGTGCATAACAGTAGCTGCTGTCATCTTACTGTTTTTCTTAAAGTAAGGGGTTGTAAAAAATTATGCTACTGTTATGTCAATTTTGTGTTGGGTAGAGATCGAGCAAGAGTGTTTTGCTGAAAGTAAGGGTTGTTAAAAATTATGAAGCTCGGATTCAATACATTTTCCTCTTACTTTGTGCATAACACTACTTGCTGACTTCTTACTGTTTTTGCAAAGCCAGGGACAACCCCTTTTGTTTTCCATACCGCAACAGTTAAGTAGATTTTTTGTTGGAAGCATATGAACAGGTAGTGAGCAAGACTGTTTTTCTTAAAGAAAGGGGTCTCATAAGACAAGAAAGGGAAGTTGAAAACATTATTTTGTTACATTCCGGGAAAAAATAATAAGTGACCCACAACCCACTGTGCTTTCCATGATGCTACTGTTATGTAAATTTTGTGTTGGGCAGAGACCGAGCAAGAGTGTTTTGCTGAAAGTAAGGGTTGTTAAAAATTATGAAGCTCAGATTCAATACATTTTCCTCTTACTCTGTGCATAACACTACCTGTTGTCTTCTTACTATTCTTGCAAAGCCAAGGACAACCCATTGTGTTTTCTATACCACAACATTTAAGTAAATTTTTTGTTGGAAGCATATGAATAGGTAGTGAGCAAGACTGTTTTTCTTAAAGAAAGGGGTCTCATAAGACAAAAAAGGGAAGTTGAAAACATTATTTTGTTACATTCCGGAAAATAAAATAAGAAGTGAGCCACAACCCACTGTGTTTTCCATGATGCTACTGTTATGTGAATTTTGTGTTGGAAACATATGGGCAGATATTGAAAAAGACTGTTTTGCTCAAAGTAGGTATCCATGTATGTTCATGTGTATGTTTTTCATGCGTTCTTCGATGTACATAGGTGAATTTTGACTAGCAGTTAGCCGGCTCCCATAAGACAAGAAAGGGAAGTTGAAAACATTATTTTGTTACATTCCAGAAAAAAAAACATAAGAAGTGAGCCACAACCCACTGTGTTTTCCATGATGCTACTATTATGTGAATTTTGTGTTGGAAACATATGGGCAGATATTGAAAAAGACTATTTTGCTCAAAGTAGGTATCCATGTATGTTCATGTGTATGTTTTTCATGCGTTCTTCGATGTACATAGGTGAATTTTGACTAGCAGTTAGTTGGCTCCCATAAGACAAGAAAGGGAAGTTGAAAACATTATTTTGTTACATTCCGGAAAAAAAACATAAGAAGTGAGCCACAACCCACTGTGTTTTCTATGATGCTACTATTATGTGAATTTTGTGTTGGAAATATATGGGCAGATATTGAAAAAGACTGTTTTGCTCAAAGTAGGTATCCATGTATGTTCATGTGTATGTTTTTCATGCGTTCTTCGATGTACATAGGTGAATTTTGACTAGCAGTTAGCCGGCTCCCATAAGACAAGAAAGGGAAGTTGAAAACATTATTTTGTTACATTCCGAAAAAAAAACATAAGAAGTGAGCCACAACCCACCGTGTTTTCCATGATGCTACTGTTATGTGAATTTTGTGTTGGAAACATATGGGCAGATATTGAAAAAGACTATTTTGCTCAGAGTAGGTATCCATGTATGTTCGTGTGTATGTTTTTCATGCGTTCTTCGATGTACATAGGTGAATTTTGACTAGTAGTTAGCCGGCTCCCATAAGACAAGAAAGGGAAGTTGAAAACATTATTTTGTTACATTCCGGAAAAAAAACATAAGAAGTGAGCCACAACCCACCGTGTTTTCCATGATGCTACTGTTATGTGAATTTTGTGTTGGAAACATATGGGCAGATATTGAAAAAGACTATTTTGCTCAGAGTAGGTATCCATGTATGTTCGTGTGTATGTTTTTCATGCGTTCTTCGATGTACATAGGTGAATTTTGACTAGCAGTTAGTTGGCTCCCATAAGACAAGAAAGGGAAGTTGAAAACATTATTTTGTTACATTCCGGAAAAAAAACATAAGAAGTGAGCCACAACCCACTGTGTTTTCCATGATGCTACTATTATGTGAATTTTGTGTTGGAAACATATGGGCAGATATTGAAAAAGACTGTTTTGCTCAAAGTAGGTATCCATTTATGTTCATGTGTATGTTTTTCATGCGGTCTTCGATGTACATAGGTGAATTTTGACTAGCAGTTAGTCGGCTCCCATAAGACAAGAAAGGGAAGTTGAAAACATTATTTTGTTACATTCCGGAAAAAAAACATAAGAAGTGAGCCACAACCCACTGTGTTTTCTATGATGCTATTGTTATATGAATTTTGTGTTGGAAACACATGGGCAGATATTGAAAAAGACTGTTTTGCTCAAAGTAGGTATCCATGTATGTTCATGTGTATGTTTTTCATACGTTCTTCGATGTACATAGGTGAATTTTGACTAGCAGTTAGTCGGCTCCCATAAGACAAGAAAGGGAAGTTGAAAACATTATTTTGTTACATTCCAAAAAAAAAAACATAAGAAGTGAGCCACAACCCACTGTGTTTTCCATGATGCTACTGTTATGTGAATTTTGTGTTGGGCAGAGATCGAGCAAGAGTGTTTTTCTGAAAGTAAGGGTTGTTAAAAATTATGAATCTCAGATTCAATACATTTTCCTCTTACTCTGTGCATAACACTAGCTGCTATCTTCTTACTGTTTTTGCAAAGTTAGGGACAACCCATTGTGTTTTCCATACCGCAACAGTTAAGTAAATTTTTTGTTGGAAGCATATGAACAGGTAGTGAGCAAGACTGTTTTTCTTAAAGAAAGGGATCTCATAAGACAAGAAAGGGAAGTTGAAAACATTATTTTGTTACATTCCAGAAAAAAAAAAAAAAGTGAACCACAACCCACTGTGTTTTCCATGATGCTACTATTATGTGAATTTTGTGTTGGAAACATATGGGCAGATATTGAAAAAGACTGTTTTGCTCGAAGTAGGTATTGTTAAAAGACTACAACGGGAACTTCAAAACATTCATTTCTCACAGCCTGCATTACTTGATTGACATATTTTGATGTGCCTATTGTAATCACCTTTGCAATTATTGACATGAGTCTGATTTTCATCATTCTTTTCTTGAGGCATAGACCTTGTTAATTCGGAAGTTGATTTGATCTTGTGAGTGAGTCATGGATAGTCCTTATTTCTATGTTTCCAGGATTGAGACCCAACAATATTTTTTAGGTAGTTATATATATATATATATATATATATATATATATATATATATATAATATGCATTACAAATGGTGCATTTGAAATATTAGTATATCATTCTATCCACTTGTATGGATTATCACAATCCAAAACTAGATTACCGACACTTGATGGGTTTCAAATCCCGTACCTCATGGATTGTTTTAAAAAAATAAAAAATCTCAAATTTATTGATAAATGGTGGCATCGATTGTTCCCATACCAACCACTTTAGCATTAATAACCAAATGTAAAGTGCAAGCTCTAGAGAAATTTAGTTATGAAGCATGTTTGATGATTTTTAACATGTATGAACATAAAGACCATAACCAGATCACGGAGACTGAACATTATACAAACCGAAAAGCTGAAATATTTACAAGATAACATAATCTTACAACAACTTTATAACTGAATGACATGATAAATAAATGAACATGAGGAGAAAAACTGTCTTCATAACTATTTCAACTCATATAATTCTATCTGCATATAGTCACAATTTTAGATCCTTATCACAATATGCAAGATGAGTGAACATGAAACAATATGCAGTGTACTAGAGTTGAAAAACACTTGTATGCCAAGTCAAGTGATTATCAAAGAACTGAAATGAAGAGACCATGAACTGAATTACCAAACCAATACTGACTTGTTTACCAATCAAGAACATCTTATTATCTTATTGCTTTGACATTAATGTGAACACATGCCAGAGGGGACAACACAAGAGTCATGTAAAATTTGTGTTCCAAACATATTAACAGATAGTGAACAAGACTGTTTTTCTTAAAGTCTGATATGAAATGGATAACAATTATTTGTTCCAATGAATGAAATAAGTATATATGCCTATATGTTCAGCATAATTGTACAATAATAAAATAATTAAAAAAGCCCATGAAAAGTCTCATATCAAATGTATAACACCATAGTGGTGAAACATATGCAAATGGTGTATCTCTACACCACAATTGTTCAATATTGAAATATTTAAACCCACAGAGCAGAATCAATATTTGGAGCCTATCTCATCAATTCCTACGCTGCTTATTCCTTGCAATCGAGTTCAGGCCTACGTAAAATACGACACGTTTCTTAGGGTCCTTGTGTATTTCGGGGGGGGGGGTGATTCCAGATCCACGAACCCTCGCAGATGATGAACATGAAACAACATATTTCTTCATACTCTGTGCTTTGTCCGTGTCAGGTTTAACAGCTTCACCCTATAGCAAACAATTAATGAGAATTAATGTACACATGGAAACAATATACGCAGTATAATATATATACAACAACATATCGTTTATGTGTACCTCTGGAACATAATGCTTCATCTTCGCAAGCTGCCATATGACAAAGCCGCCCACACACTCTGCGATGGTATCTGCGCCAGGCATGGGAAAAGGCATGTGGCATCGACCATCAATGGCCTCAACAATGCTGACTCTCGCACAATTTTTTGGGTGCCTCAAGAAGTGGGTCTGAGTGTTTTTGGCGACAACCTATAGAATGCCTTTCGCAACCCGTTTATGCCGCCTCCAAAGGTCGACGTGATCACCAACCTTAAAAGTTATGCCGTTGAACTCTATCGTCTATTCATCCACCAGATTTGCCTGCAATGGAAACGTCATTGACATGAAGGATAATTGAAGGCACATAAAAGATTCCTAAAGAAATAAGAACATACCATGGAAGTGTGTTTGGTTTCATACCAATCTAGATGGCACACCGCACCTCTCCCCGTCCCCATTTCCATCTTTATTGCCATCTCCCCCTTGCAGGCCAGCGCTCTCCTCCTCCCCGGGTCCATCCTTATTACCCTCTCCCACTTGCAAGCCAGTGCTCTCCCCGTCACCATGTCCATCTCTGTCACCCAGTTCCACATTCAGCCCACTGTTCTCCCCATCCTCATGACCATTTGTGTTACCCTGTCACACTTCGTGGCTAGTGCTCTCCCCATCGGCATGTCCATCTGTATTAGCCTCTCTCATTTCAATCGCAACGACATCGCCAATCAGGTCAAGGCCAGCACTTCATTGTTTATCCTTGCCTTGTAATAGTAGGAATTAGAAGGTCATTTAAAATTCAGGTGCATGCAACCAATTCATTGAAATAATCAAAACAAACATTAAATAAAAGAATTGCAATTCACCATTTCTTCTACTTCCTCCATGTCAAGGCACCTTGACACATTTGATGGCATATGCTCATTCTTCTTCTTCTCAACATTGTTAGACGGCAGGTCAGGAGGAACAACATCATCTGCTGCTTCCATGGGCAATTGTTCACCATCGAAAATCACAAAAACCTGCTTGAGGGCAACAGTTCGTTGTTCATCATTGTTGTGTAATAGGAGGAACTGAAACGTTGCACCAAACTCAGATGCATGCAACCAATTCATTCAAATAAGAAAAACAAACTTTACTGTAAACAAAAGATTTGGAGATCACCGTTTGTTTTTGTTTCTTCTTGAGATGGTGCCTTGAAACTTTCAACTGTGTAGGATGCTTATTCTGAATCTTATACGCAGGGGTGGGAGGAACAACACCGTCTTCACCTTTCGTGGCCACAACTTCCTCTTGCAAATGAGCCCTACTGTGCTGGCGATAAGAAACCGCTTCTCGACCATCACCCTGACATGTCATGTAAGTTAACATTAAGTGAACCTTCTATGCAATTGAACAGAAATGATTTAGTAAGGAAAATTCACATTTAACAATTCAGTTCAATATTACCATTCCTTCCTGTCTCTTTCTCTCATGCAATCGTATTATTCTTTGCCTTCTCTGCTCCTTCATCTCATCAGTGTTGTATAATGCCATTTGCTTCTTCACCTCATCCTTTCCTTCTTCGGGAAGTTGAAGGAAATTTTTTTTCCCAAACTTTTGACAGACACATCTAACAACACGCTTCTGTTGTAGATGCTGTCGTACATTCATTTGGTACTCTGTACTTTCCACCTTCTTTAGAAGGTACTCTTTCAATTTATCAAGGGGAGGAGCGGGTTGTTTTGGTTCCCCCCCCCCAACACAGCTCGGCCACGCTTTGGTGCGTCAAGAATAGGAAGGTGGTGATGCTAAAACCTATGCATGTTGAACACTCTCCAATCATAATACTTTCTGGTACATTCTTCTACAATACAATAATATATATATCTGCCATTCACCATTTCTCTTCTGTATTTAGTAGCAACCTGCACAGCAAGTTTGGAAAAGAAAATCGCTTAATATATTTGATATTCAATCAAATTGAATGCACAACATATATACATAGCCAAACGATGCAATAATTCGGTTATTATATCTACCTTCCCGCCCAGCACATCACCCTGTGCTTCATTGGATCCCTCTCCATCCTTAGGGTCTCCCTCTGCACGGTTTTCCTTCCGATCATGGACTATGGCAAGAGCGAGATCATCTCCCTGATTATTTTCCTGAATCAAAGGAACGATATATGCGAAAATTAGAATATTTGTAAGAGACATGATATTTTTGAACTGAAATTAAAAAGCATTATGATTCATGCATAGGAAGGGAAGGGCAATTGGAAGTTCACGTTCAATTACCGAAGACGTCGCTGCCTTATGGTTGACTGTTTTCATAAACCGAGGGGACTTCCTCCGTAACGCGGTTGCTGCCTCCTGAATAAAACATTCCCACTTTCCAATCAACCTCATAACCACTTATGAGAGATTAAAATTGTACATTGGATTGCATCTTATAATCACCAGATCTTACTTGCACGTTTCATGAATGGGACCGCCCCGAAGAAGATGCCCTACTAAACAACCTTTCAGGTGTGCTGTCCACGTCAATGATGTTCTTCACTACAGGAACCACTTTTTGTTTTACAGCACGCATCGTTGGTTTCCTGAAAACTGTAAAATTGTTGCAAGTGTTATGGACAGTTAAAGTTCGAAAATTTATTGCACAATTTTGCAGTAATCAAGCATATATTGTTTTCAATGAAAAGTAGAAATTGAAAATGAACAAATGAAATTGAAACGCTATACAAGTAACAAACTATTAAAAGACAAAACTTTCTGTTATGAAGACTATTACAAAACATTGTATTGAAGTTCACATTCATATTTTATAAGAATCCATCACATGCACTAAACATTCCATTTCAATATCAGAATATGTTTCAAATAGAAGATGCACAAAAAATATTGCACGATGGAAAACACACTGGGTTGTCCTTCACTTTTCAAATACTGTTCAATGACGACACTTAGTGTTATGCACACCGTAAGAAAACAATGTATTGAAGGTCACTTTCATATTTTATAACTGCCCTTGCTTGCAAGAAAAGTTGCACAAAAAAAAGAAGTAAAGTTGCAGTATGGAAAACCCAGCAGGTTGTCCGTCGCTTCTCAAAAGCTTAAATAATTATGGTTATTTTTGAGCTTTAGGATCATTTAGGTTATATATAATGGGAGCAAGCTAAGTCATGGACAAAATTCACAAATGTATATAACATAGGATATGCCGGTTTGAAGCATTTTTTTTTGTGTCGAGGGTTTTGAAATTTTTGTTTTGTTTCCTCCACGTTTGCTGGTTATCGAATTTTGCCCTTTTCGAATGAAAAAAGCGACAACCCATTGTACAAATATGAGTGAAATTACTAAATAATGTTTGTAGAAAGCATAATCACCTCCAATAATCAAATGCTATGTTTCGAAAATCATGTAAAACCCAACATTCGAAATCATAATTGGGAAAAATAGCAAAAAACCCACATCTAATCCCATTTTTGCTACCATTTTATACACTGTTGTTTTGGGAAACACACCATCTCCTAAAACTCGGACTATTGTAAAACCCACTGTTTGACTACGACGTCTCCTCATGTTATGTATGTGTCCACATATGTTCTTATGTATGTTTTTCATGCGGTTTTCAATGTGCATAGGTGAATTTTGTCTAGGAATTTGAAACCGGCATAACTCATAGACAAAATTCACCTATGTACATTGAAAAACGCATTAAAAACATGCATGGATACTACACAACATGACGAGACATCATAGTTGGCAAACACACTATCTTCTCTCTATTGCAGAGGAACCGGCATATCCTATGTTATATACATATGTGAATTTACGCCTGAAACTGGCATATCCTATGTTATATACATATGTGAATTTTGTCCAAGAGTTAGCTTGCTCCCTCCTTAACTTGTGGAAAAAATTCACCTATGTGTATATGATAGCATATGCGGCCATACTGCATGGAGAAAAGAGTCGCGACGAAAGAGGTGGGACCCACGGCAACGGAAAAGGTTGCCGGACGGAAGGAAAGACATGACAGCCGAACGTCTCATCCTGTGGGCCGTTTGTTGTCCCGTTGCTGGGAAATCGTGTCATCGTCGACGATTTTTCAAAATAATCGTTCAGCGTGGATGGACAAAAAGCCTAAAACGTGGCCAAACGAAACCATTATTAGCAAATAATAAAAAGGGCCGACAAGGTCCCATGTTCACCATTTTTGGACGGCGACGTTTTGGTGGATAGTGAGGGCAAGAGTAGCAGCCATGCGGAGCTCCTTTGGGTATGTATATCCACTCTGTGTTATGCACACAGTAAGAAGATAATGTATTGAACTTGAGCTTCATAATCTT
Source organism: Sequoiadendron giganteum (assembly GCA_007115665.2). NCBI lineage: Eukaryota > Viridiplantae > Streptophyta > Pinopsida > Cupressales > Cupressaceae > Sequoiadendron > Sequoiadendron giganteum. The sequence goes on along the minus strand of CM021106.1, from coordinate 7,449,195 downwards.
TAACAACCCTTACTTTCAGCAAAACACTCTTCTTCGATATCTGCCCAACACATTATTCACATAACAGTTGCATCATGGAAAACACAGTGGGCTGTGGCTCACTTATTATTTTATACAATCTATGAGAAATGAATGTTTTCAAGTTCCTGTTGTACTCTTTTAACAACACCTACTTTGAGCAAAACAGTCTTTTTCAATATCTGCCCATATGTTTCCAACACAAAATTCACATAACAGTAGCATCATGGAAAGCACAGTGGGTTGTGGCTCACTTCTTTCTTTATTTTCAGGAATGTAACAAAATAATGTTTTCAACTTCCCTTTCTTGTCTTATGAGACCCCTTTCTTTAAGTAAAACAGTCTTGCTCACTACCTGTTCATATGTTTCCAACAAAAAATTTACTTAACTGTTGCAGTATGGAAAACACAATGGGTTGTCCCTAACTTTGCAAAAACAGTAAGAAGACAACAGCTAGTGTTATGCACAGAGTAAGAGGAAAATGTATTGAATCTGAGCTTCATAATTTTTAACAACCCTTACTTTTAGCAAAACACTCTTGCTCGATCTCTGCCCAGCACATTATTCACATAACAGTAGCATCATGGAAAACACAGTGGGTTGTGGCTCACTTCTTATTTTTTTCAATCTCCTTGTTTAAATGTAAATGGAAAGCTTAAGGTCTGAGTGCACGTGGAGGAGTTGGAGTAGAATACTGACGAAATGGAGGTGAGGGGTAATTTGAAATTTGGGAAACACAATGTGGAGTATTTCAGTTTCTTGAATGTCTTCCAAATCACACATTCCATTGTTGTGTTTAAATTTAAGTCGGTTGATAAAAAAACTATCCAAAATTATTTTCAATGGGAAACACAGTGTTGGGTTTCATTTTTTTGAATCTCCTTGTTTTAATGTAGAGGGGTTTACAAGTTCTTTGTGTTTGAAATTTGGGAAACAGAATGTGGAGTATTTCAGTTGCTCGAATGTCTTCAAAATCACACATTCCATTGTTGTGTTTCAATTTCGCACCATTGAAAAAAGAAACTGCAAAAAATAATTCTGAATGGAAAATGTAGTGCTGGGTCTCAATAAAAAAACTGTACAAAATTATTCTCAATGGGAAACACAGTGCTGGGTTTCAGTTATTTGAATCTCCTTGTTTAAATGTAAAGGGTCGTCTGATGGTGGGTTGCTTGCTTCTTAACACGCATGGTCTTGCAACATGGAATGTTACTTGAATGCCTTCAAAATCACACATTCCATTGTTGTGTTTAAATTCCGCACCATTGAAAAAAGAAAAGTGCAAAAAATAATTCTGAATGGGAAACACAGTGCTGGGTTTCAATAAAATTTTAATCATCCACTTGAGATGTAAAGGGTCATCTCATGGTGGGTTGCTTGGTTCTTAAGACCCATGGTTTTGTAAGATGGAATGTTAGAAAACAGTATTAAAGTCTTCTAGATCACACCTTCCATTGTTGTGTTTAAGTTTCAAGTATATAACAAATTGCATGCTTCATAACACATTGCATTTTTCGACCTCCACATCACAACATACCCTAGCCCTTTCTAGTTTTTAGACCAGTATATCAAGGTGTGCACATTTTGTAGTGCATGTCGGAAAATAAAATGTGTTTTGAAGCCTGCCTTTACTTATACGGTATACCCAACCTTTGTCTTGTAATGCAAATATACAAACGTATAGATGGTGTTTTATTTTATCAAATAACACCTCTCATTTAACAGGGACAATAATAACCCTCAACACATAGTGTAATTCATAGTACGCACTTCATTTTGTTTCGCAACAATTCATGTTGGAAAACCCTACGTGTTAAGAAATAAGCAACCCAAATAGTGTTGTCAAACTCTCTGCAACACTATTGGATAGTACACGTCACCTCAAATTGGTCAATATTCTCCTCGAAGTTGTCCACGTGCACTGAGACCTTCTTCTTTCCCTTTCAACGTGCAGACAGGAAACAAAACAAATAGTATTTTCGCCTTGCTTTCTCCAAACAGAAAAGGCCCACGTCATTCCCTTCCACTTTTCCTGCACCACACAAAAGAAACTTGCCGACGAAGCTAACCCGCCCGCTTTTGGAGCCCGGAAATGGGCGGGAAAACGCACCTGGCGGCGCTGTTAACTCTTGCCTGACCGTAGCTCGAACGTTTCGTCCCGTCTGCCCATTTTGTCACTTTTTGTTTCCATGTATGTTGTTATTCTAATAGCTCTTTTACAATTTGTCTATAATATTTAGGGCCAAGTAATGGGAGTAGGCCAAATTATCAATTAAGTTATTCCTACCCATTGGCTTTACGAGTTCTATTTAATACAGTGCATAGAACTATTTGGAGTAGTCGCTTGTTATATGTGCACATCTTTTTGCAGTGTGGTGGTCAGATCAAAACATACTGAAAAAGAGCAGAAATAGAATATAGAAATAGCATTCTACAAATTTGCCATAAGATGTTGTTAAAAAACGAACCATTTATAACTTACTAAATATTGTATACAAATAGCGAAAATGTAAAAAGAACTATTACGAAAAAACTTATGCACCACATATATACTCTTTTGGTGAAAGATTTCAAATTACCGCAAAACACTTTAGAATGACATGATAATGACAGCTGAATGAAAACCCCAACATTTCACAATTTCAAACAAATTGGCACTTCTAAATGCATATTAAATTTTGGAAATTTAACCATCCACTACACTTGCGATTCAAGCTATGGAAGCCAGAATCACCTGTATTTACTGCAGAAGGTTCACATCTCCTAAAGCATCCTTGTCAATTCACCTACCCTTGTTTTGTTGAATCTTCTTTCGTGGCCTATATAAACCACCTGGAAGAAAGACAAGTGTTAGCGATAGATTAAATAGGCAAATTAAAGACAACTGGTACTAGAAATAATTGTATTTCTTCCAAATTTCCCCGGTATAAAATTTATATGTTCTGCTTAGTGCAAAATGACAGCTTGCACAAACAATAAACAAACATATTAAACTGTACATTGGGAATTTAATTTCCAATTTATCCTATTGCTAACACTAGTATATATATCAACAATCATATGTGCCATTTTGCCATTCTGCTAGAACTGTGAAGCAATGAACGTGCATTCTGTTGGATAAATTCATTTCTTCCAATCAGGAATCAGGAGAAAGCTAACTCGTAAACAAAAAGCACCTATGTACGTAACATGAGATAAAAAAGGCATTTCATTTTGCTCATCTGATTCGACCAAATAAGTGCTCACATTATCTGGACAGTTGGAAAACACATTGTCTCGATATAAGGTGTTAAGAAACAAGCAAGCTAACTCATAAACAAAAAGCACCTATTTATGTAAACATGAGATGAAAATGACGTTTCATTTTCCTCATCTGAATCGACCAACTAAATGCTCCCATTATCTGCACAGTTGGAAAACACAATGTCTCGATATAAGGTGTTAAGAAAGAAGCAACCCAAATAGTCTTGTAAAACCCTCTGCACCTTTTTGCCTTTGTGAAGTCTATGTGCCAAAACATGATATTTTCCTTGTAAGAGGTGGTATGCATAGTGTGGAGTTTAAGGTAATCGAGACAGACCCTGGGGAATACTGTTGTTCCTCCAGATACTGAAATTTTCTGTGAATGGGAGCCTGTAAAGCGGAAGGATGAAGATAGATTAGATGAAAGAGGTTATGATGATGTTGGTGGTGTACGGAAACAAATGGCTCAGATACATGAATTGGTAGAACTTCCTCTCAGGCACCCTCAACTCTTCAAATCAATTGGTGTGAAACCCCCAAAGGGTATTCTGCTTTATGGGCCACCTGGTTCTGGGAAAACCTTAATTAGTAGGGCAGTTGCAAGTGAAACCAGTGCCTTCTTTTTCTGTATCAATCGACCTGAAATTATGTCAAAGTTGGCCGTAAAAAGCAAAAGCAATCTCCGGAAGGCTTTCAGGAGGCTGAGAAGAATGCACCTTCCATTATATTTATTGATGAAATTGATTCCATAGCTCTCAAGAGGGAAAAAAAACCAGGGTGAAGTTGACAGGAGAATTGTTTCTCAACTTCTTATAGTTATGGATGGACTTAAGTCTCGTGTTCATGATATTGTGATTGCAGCAA